>JAEQBH010000802.1:0-309107 GCA_016808115.1 Tetrastigma voinierianum
CCCACCCGAGTTGGTTAAGGGCACGGTCCGGTTCCCCTCGGCGTCACCGAACCTTCGGCAACCTAAGGGCCTAAGCCGTGAAACTGCATCTTCTGTCCCTTGTAGCGGGCGGTGAAGTCCAATGACTCCGACCCGGTTGGCTCGGGGCATTGGGCTTTGAAGGCCCCTGGACTCTGATTCGATTGGAAGATCCCACTTATTCTATGCCTAAATTTTTTATTTTTTTATTTTTTATTTTTTTTTGGGCTCGAAGGCAATCCTCTTTTATTTACGGTGTCCCATCTCTTTGGTGTTTAGAGACTCCCAAGGTTTGTTGAACCTTAGTAGCTAGGCTCGACACCTAGGCATACCCTAGAGGTCATCTGTGTGTGAGTGTGATAGGCTCATTGAGAAATAGCTTCTTGAATATCTCGGAGGTGATTCCTTGTGCCTCCCCTGCTGTTTAACACAATTCCCGAGCATCAAACACCCTATGAATCTGTGCAGGCCTTATATTTTCCATGATAATAGTGGATTCGTTTAAAAAATGATCCTCGACTTTCAAACATGGCAACACACACAAACTACTAAACAGAGCACCACTAAGCGTTGATATGACCTACTAAAAACACAAACAGGAACTACACACAAGACTCGACAACCTAAAATGAACAAGCGTGAATGAAACTAAATAACCTGAAAATACGAAAATAAAAATACCCATCACAAAAACTATACTAATCTAATAAAAACTTAGATCACCACCTAAGCGTCGATATGACCTACTAAAACACAACGGGAACTACACACAAGATTCGACAACCTAAAATGAACAATTGAATGAAACTAAACTGACCACAATCACGAAAAAATTAAAATACCCATCACAAAACTATACTAGTCTAATAAAAACCCGATCACCACCCATACCCCCTTAAACAAAAGTATCGATGTCCCCTTTGTAATAAAAAAGGTAGGGTGAGGAGACTCCTTGGTGAGCAGACGGGTCAACTGCGGCGGTGGTGGCGGGCGGGTGGAGTGCGAGGCTGGCGAGGCTGGGCTGGAGGGATGGCTGGCTGGCTGGAGAATAGTGCGGTTGGCCGGAGCGCCTCACACGTCGCGTGGGGGCCTCCGTATCTGTGTAATGAGGACTCGTTATCCCCCAGGTCTCATCCTTAGCATCAAGCGATCGATAGGGCGAGCACTTGGGTCCTCATCGGTGTGGGACTGGAAGGAGTCGCTTCCGATGTCGGCTGTGGTGGTGGTGGAGGTGGGGGATGAGTGGAGGACCCCTGTCACCCGTAGAGATTACATGAGTCCCAATGGAGCTGATAGTCGTGAAGGTCCTGCTCCTCGTCAGGAGCTCATGGCGAGTCATAGAGTCCCTCAAGTGGTAGGACACCCAGGTTTGTCTCAACAGCGATATAGCCTTAATTGGGTGTAGCCACGCCTCGTTGTCATCTAAGGGCACCCCGGCTCGCATGCATTGGTCATATATAAGGAAAGGGTGCCCCAAGTTCATCTTAGCGTCCCAGTTATGGAGGATGGCATCCTCTATAACCTGCCCAACATCGAACGGAATGTCCTGAATGATAGCGTAGTTGAGCAGGGCATGCTTGGCGGTCACCTCACACACGTTCGTCGTCGGGTGGGCGCGACGTGATGAAGTGATGCGAGCTTTGGGGATATAGGCCAAATCTTGGCCTTGAGTGGATAGCGTGCCCATCATTGTTGAGCTTCCACTCACACCCGCCCGGATTAGTCAAGACCGAGATGACCTCGAGGAATTATCGGGCGCTCATGGAGCCTATCGAGAAGAGGCTCAGGGGACGGATTAGATTATAGAAGCTGGTTGATAGACTCATGTTTGAAGTCTTCGACACGCCGACGCCTTGACTTTCTTGACGACGTGGGAGGGGAGGTTGGCTTAGAATTCTTGCACCACACTCATCGCAGCTGGACGAGGTGGTTGGCAAAGCGCCCGTCATCCCTTGGTCGCAATAGTCTTGCGAAAAAAGTCATCGGGGTGGTGGAAACCCTTTTCTTTGATAAAGGATCGGTTCTTGCAGATGGTGCCAAATTGATCGGCGGCACCTTCATTGACAAACCTCGTGACATCGAAAGTCGGGGTCGGATCCTCCTTGGCGGGCCAAGCCACAGTTTAATGGTAATTTCTGCCTCTTACGGAACATTGGTGCACAAAAGAAAATCAAGGCGCTGGGTCACAATGTGGCCCTAATGGCACCAAAGAACCAGGATGGACTAGACAATGTTCGAGCACCTAACGTGCACTATGAAACTAAGACCCAAATGGGCAGCAGGGTAGATACAAACCTAGGACATACGACGAGACCCTACCCATTTAAAACGGAGCCTAATATGGAGGACTAGACCAAACAGGGGCGAACAAAACCTAAACAAGTCACAGACACTAATGCGTGGTGTGGAAGGCGCGAGACAGGGACGGAGATAGTGGTGGTGAATGGTGGTGGTAATGTCGGTGAGGTGGTCGGAGGGCAAAAAAATGACCTCCGACGGGTGGCAGTGGTGGCAGTGTGGGTGTGTGGGTCTTTGCCGGATAAAGGAGTGCAATAGGGTTCGACGGAGAGGCAGGGTAAGAGCAAAATGAGAGAGTTTTTGGCCTTAAATAGGGTCAACGTGCGGCGATGCGAATCTAGCAACGCGGCGTTCGGGGAGAAAACGACCTTGTCGCGGCGTTGAGTTCCAACGTGCATAGCGTTCGAGAGTGGTTAAAACCAACATCGCTGGCGTTGAAGACTGCGATCGCTGGCGTTGTGAAGAGCAAATAGCGTCGTGGCGTTGGGATCAACGTTGTGAAGTTCCGAAGAAGGTCTAATCAGCGTCAGCGACGTTTGAAGTGTTTTCCAACGTCGCGTTCGAGGCGGTCAAGGCTGGCGTGTGGCGTTACGAAGGCCCCGAATGCAAAATATTCAGCAATAGTCAAAGTAAGAGCAAACTTCCTAGTGTAATCGGTGCTCCTAACTTGTGAAGTGAATTTCTTGAAGCGAATCCGCCTCATTGCTTTCGATCACAGGTCACGAAAATAGGCATCAAAAAGAACTCCCGATTACGATTCGAAAGCAAAAACGAGCCAAACTTAAAACAAGCAAGAAAATAAGCACGGTAGAAAAAGAAATTTGAGAAAAGCTTGGGTTGCCTCCCGAAGCGCTATGTTTAATATCGTTAGCTCGTGACCACGAATCTCAATGCTCCGAAGAACCCGAGCTCCTTCTCCTAAGAGCCCCCTTCTTGTACTTTTCGTGTGCAATGGAATGGTCGTATCGCATGGAACTCGCCCCCAATCGGCTTCAGTTGTGGTGTTAACTTTGAGCCGTTCCTTTCTCACGGATGTGTAACCTCACGCCCTCATGTGAAAAAACTTTGGTCCTTGTGAAAGGTCCGATATCTAGACTTCAATTTCGGAAAAGAAGTTTGAGACGGGAATTAAACAAGGGGACGCATTGTCTGTCTCGAATTCCTTCTGGTAATATGTTTTATCGTGCCAGGCTTTTGTCCTTTCCTTGTAAATGCGGGCATTTCATAAGCCGTTCTGGTCGTCTAGTTCAACGAGTACATGCGCGGTCGCTTCTCACCCGGCTAGTGTCTTGCCCATGTTCAGCGTCGAGGTTGCTGGTAGGCTCGATGCTCCCGATTCAACGGCGAGGTGGCATGCTGCCATAAAAAAGATTCACAAAGGCGACATACCCGAGGGTGTTTTAAATGTTGTTCGGTATGCGAGAGTGCATCTTCAATCTTTTAGACCAGTCCTTCTGGAGCGTGCTTTGTTTTCTCGAAATGGACTTAATTTCTCGATTTGATACCTCTGCTTGCCCATTTGACTGTGGGTGATATGCAAGGGATGTATGATGGCGCACCTCATACTTTTGCAAGACTTTGTCAATCATCTTATTGCAGAAATGGGTACCGTTATCTATGATCAGTGCTCGAGGAATGCCGAATCACGAGAATATGTGACTGCGAAGAAACTGAGCCACTACCTTGGCATCGTTAGTGCGGGTCGGAATTGCTTCAACCCACTTCGAGACATAATCGCTAGTAGTAAATTTGCTTGTCAGTAGTCGGGCAGTTTGGGCTGGCAAACGATAAGAATTTCAGGCCATGAAACGAACTAAAATTATTGCACGATTTTTCGGACCAAATTTTAATGCTTCGGCCATGCAAACGCCGGGCTGGTGGGAGCCAAATAGTCTTTTGACGAAAAAAATTAGGGAGAAAGCGGGCGAGATCATATTGGCGGGCAAATTTGGCCAGTTTTTTGGGCCAATAATTGTAAGCCCGGCCCCGGCTTCTGGTGGTGGGCCAGAGTTAGCCAGCCGGGGCGGGACGATTTGCCTCTGCCGGCAAGATGTACGAGGTTGTTGCCAAGATGGAAATGGTCCATGAAATCCATCCCCATCATCCAACAGGTTGCTTGAGAATTGTATGCATGGGCGATTCGTCCTTCTATAAATGCCGATTCCAGTGACATTTGTACGCATGTGGGTCTGGCGAAGTAGGCATCTTTGAACAAGCTAGCAGACGATGAAGCTGGGTTGAAGCACCTTAATTTAGTTCTGCGGCCACGAAATGTCCTCCACATATGGTAAGTGTGGCGGTGGTTAATCTTTGTTCATTTCATCTTCGGGCACACATCTTGGATCACTTGAATTATTACTTATGATATGCGTATAGAATGGGCTCACTCCCGATATAGTATTGTTTCAAGTGTGCGAAAAACCTATTTTACATTGATGGCCCGAATTAGGAGGGGTGACAACAGCAAATAATTCACGTGTCTACGCGAGCCATGGAATTATGCTTTGTGCAATAGCTAAGAGGCGCTCATCGGGAAAATCATCATTCACTTGAACTTCATCACTTGCCCTTGCTTAGGTGAAAGATGATGCACTGGCAGGTTCTCAGTCCTTTCTTGTCTTTAATCTCGTCAGATTCTTATGAGAAGACCCACCAGATTAATGCGGGTTTGGCGTCTTATTATCAATGTTTATGTGAAGTGGTATGGACTACGACCTTATTATGATCGTGCATTCATTTGTCAGCGAATATTAATAATAGTTCTTTGGTGACCAATTCGGCCCGACGCTTATTGAGTTACCACTGGCATGTGAATTACACATTTCTGTTCTTTGTCGATTCCACTAACCACCTTTACAATGCGTAATCTTGTCACACGTAGCTCGAATGGAAGGACCGATCTGGAGCTACTCTGATAGGGTAGATGCCAATTTATCTTTCAACACGGAAAATCGTGCATACAACGTGCATCATTTCAAATGGGGTCCCTTGGACGAGATTAGGCTTATGGTTTGCAATGCGAGAAAAGTCTCGATGAAGCGTCACATAGAATCGGCGTGGCCTAAAAAACTGTAACCCTTTTCTGGATGAGGGTGGGGTAATTTTCAATTACTTCAATCTTTGCTTTCTGTCTACCTCTATTCCTCTTCTTTGAAATCCAGATGTGAGTACAATGCCCTCTTGCACCATAAAATGGCATTTCTCCCGATTGATCTGAGTTGGTCTCTTGCGTCTTATCAGCAACGATCTTAAATTCTCTGGAAACGGGTTATCAAATGAACTACCGTAGAAAAATCATCCATGAAGACCTCGATTGTCTTTGACCATATCTGGGAATATATGGCCATCATGTATCGTTGGAAGGTGCGGCGCGTTGCACGGCCGAAGGGCATCGCAGAACCGAATGTCCCATAGGGACATGTGAATGTCGTCTTTCGATCTTGAGTACTTTAGCAATTTGATTGTAAGCGGGAATATCCATCAACGATAGTATTAAGTGGCCAAACTGTCAATCCGACATCGATCTAGGAGCGGCATTGGGAAATGATCTTTTTCGAGTGGCGCATTATTCGATTCCGAATGTCAATCTGGAAATTCTCCACCGTAAGCGTATTCTAGCGGTAATATATTTTCGGTTCTTATGTGAGTTGTTCCCCCTTCTTATGTACTACTTGGCCGGACTTACCCATTTTGCTTTATGCGAGATCGGATAAATTACCCAGGTATCCGGCCACTTTAACACTCCTTGCGGACTACTCTTTCATAGTTGGATTCAACCTCCTACGTGCTTCCGCGAGGGTTTATGACCATCTTTCCGGTAATCACGATCATGCACATGGAAGGGGCGAATCCTTCATCGGCTGCAGACCATCCCCGGCGTATTTTGTGATCCTCTAAGGACCTTGATAACTTTTCTTCCTCTAATTCGGTGAGGATCTTTGAGATGATCCTTGGTAAAGTGGATGCTACTCCCAGTCATACTTAGTGGGTGATGAGGTTTTGTTCCATCTTGGGTGGTTGTTCAACCCATTTAACTAGTTTTAGCACTTTCACTGAGATGAAGTATTCCTTATTAGGTTCAAAAGAATCCATCCATTTTACATATTCCTGCGCGCCGCTCGTATTCTCGGAATCACTGCATGCCCAGAGCTAGCCTCCAAAGTTAGTGAGACCACTTTATTTAGACATAGCCTCTATCTACATATGAAACATGTATCCTCTCTGTCATTGTCTCACACCTTGAACATTGAACTTGATTTCATCCTCTGCCTCTCAATTTTAGTTCTCCCCTCAGAGACATCAATCATTTGCTGCGCCGGTTGCAGAAGCGAGTCGACCAGATTATAGGTGCTTCCTTTATCCTCTTCCATATCTAATCTGATAAAATATCTTTGGGAAGATAAACTTGTGTAACCTTTACTAAGACATCTTCTATCACCCCTCTGGATTCTTTAAAGACTTATGCATTTGAGAATGTATTTGTAGTTAGGCGAGCTTCACTAACTGACGTTTAAAAATGGACAAGGGCATGAGATTAATCTTGCACCAAATCACCTGATGCTCTCTCAGATACGCATTTCCAATGGTGCATGGGATAGATGAAGCTGCACGGGTCTTTTAACTGCGGCGGCTTCCTGCAGTATGGCACTACACTCCTGATTAGGTTAAGCTGTTTTGAAATCTGCCGCAGTCTTCTCTTCGGGAATGAATGTCCTTCATAAATTTTACATAGCTGGGCATTTTGTTTCGAGCATCGATAAGCAGAATATTGATGTGCGGTTTCTTGAATCTTCCATGAACCCAGTGGCCCCTTATCGACTTATGCTTCTTTGGAAGCGTTGTGGATTCGGGTGGGGTATGGAGTTTGTGGGTTATCCTTTGCTTCAGTTGTGTTTCCTACATACTATTTCTCTTAGGACTGTTCCCTATCTGCATCATCATTTGTAATTGGATGAGCTTTCTCAGTCTCTACCTCCTGCATCCTTTGGGGATTGCTCACAGTAACTCTCGATTCTTTACCACTTCTTAAGGTATTTGCTTTAACATGTTCCTTCCCTCTCTTCTCGGGTTCATACGAGTTGCTTGGTAGGAACTTCGGCTACCTTCTGATGTGGTGGCCATTTGACCCATGCGGCCTCTAAATTTCTCAACTATCTTTGCCAGATTGTTCAATTCGTGGCTGTTATTTTTATATTCGCCTTTGTCTCGATCATAAAGGCGTGTGTGAGTGAGCATCTGCGAGGAACTTATTCGAGTCCACCTTCTTCGAGAGTACGGATTTCGCTCACTTTCGGGATGGTGGCATGTTGTTCGATTGTTCCTCCGTCCATACCCTTGGCTGATGCGATTATTACGATTTTGATTATTACGCCACCGCAGCGCTGGTTTTGGTTACGATGGTTAACCCCATCGCGTCGCGTTGCGTGGTATTTCTGATTAAACCTCGACACATCTTGGGCTTGCTCTCTTGTTTGGTTTATTAGCATTCGGTTGTTGTCTTGTCCTCCACCAAATTCTGACTCCCGTGGGTTGATGCGTATAGCATTAGTGGTACTTTGTTGTCTAGTTAACTGTTTGGTCAGTTGTGCAACATGAGTAACCAGGTTGTTAAGAACCTCATTATCTGTGCCACCAATGGCCTTTACTGGTGTAGTCTTCTCTCTAGGCCACTGGTTTGTATTAGTAGCAGCATCTTCCAAGATTTCAATAACCCAGTCGATGGTTTTCTTTTATTAATTGCCTAAATGAAGTCATCGATCACTATTCCTGGTGCATTCCTCAAACCATTATAGTATGGACCTACATCCATCGGTCGATGCGTGATGTGGGCATTTCTCTCGGCGGAGTTAAGTGAAATCTATCCGTGCACCTCTACTTGGGGTTCTCTCCCTCTAGTAGTCGAAGTATTGATCTTGCCTGAGTTGTTTGATTTTCAAAGAATAGGAGAACTTGAGGAAGGTGAGAACTACACTAAGTCGTTCCATGAAATGTGGAATCCGATTGGTTGACTTGTTAATAATGCGCTTCAGCTCTATCACCTAATGAGAGTGGGAACAATCTCAACCTGAGTGCCTCTTCAGTGACCACAGTTGTATAATGGTAATGAGCTTAGAGGAAGTTGGTCGAATGCATGTTGGATTCGTTGGGCAATCCATGAAATAAGATGTTCTTAAGCATCTGTAGGGTTATTGACTTCAGCTCGAAGTTGTTTGCCTGAATAGGTGGTCTTCGGATGGTTGTCTGAACAACTGTAGGCGGTAGGGCAAACTCCTCTAGCAACATGAATGGATCATCACGATTTGTATAAGCGGCTTGGGTGCTTGATTCCTTAGATTATTTATTTTGGCCCCTTTGTGGCTCGTTTTGCTCAATCTTCAGATCCTGCTCTTGTATTTGTTCTCCTGATTGCTAGATTTCTGAAATGCATCTTTGACCTCTACGTTCTCAGCGTAGTCATGTAAAGTTCTTTCATTTCGGGATCAAGCGGGATGTGGAATTGACTTTTGATCGTCGGTCGCATGCGCTCCACTTTGTAACCCTTATTGCGATCACACACGAAACAAAGACCAAATTACGGCCTTGTAGCTAAATAAAAACAAAAATTCAGTATTATCTAATTGCTACATTATCTATATCACACAAAACTTATCGACAACGGCATAAAACTTGATAAGGCGAAAGCGTGGTGTATATATATGCGCCTATATGCGAAGTGCGTGTAAGCTGAGTAATATAGTGTACCTATGAATGCGGATATGATCCACGGGGATAAGTGTATTTGAATCTGATTAGCTTTTGAATATTATCGGATGCCATTTGGGTGTGTACTAATGTCACGAATTAAACTAAACTAATCGGTCTTAATGAATTTATTGTATAATAGGAGACTAGGCTATGTCCTCCCCTTACTTTGATGGATTATTTCTAAAGTTACTATTCGATTTATTTATAACTTATTGATGGCTAGGTGATGTTAACTATGAAATCACTGCAAAGTGTATCCGCCTATCTCGCTAGTAGAGTTGGTGTATCTCTACTGACTCGATACTCAAAGAGAATGTTTAAATGTTCTAACATAATCGCCACCTCGAGGATCGGAATATCTCTAGTTGCAGATCAATAAAAGGCTGCTCTATTCAAATCCCTGGGCATCCTCATCTCGAATCTCGGATATCCAGCGTAATCATTGCTTAAATGTTAATTTTTTAGAACATGTATGTAAATAACTCACAATATAAAATACAAATATTTGAAATCCATGCAGTAAATGACGAGTTCAACAGCACCTAGGTATAAATCTAGAACATCTTGAATATGAGGCACAAATATTTAACCTGAAACATCGGTACTTTTATCAGAAAGCGAGAAAATACAAAAGTCGATTCTTCTTCAGATCTGAATTATACACATTGGGGATTTTATTGCCCTTCATTTCGTCACGATCCCGATGCCTTGAATTTTGGTCCCCTTGCTTTTAATGATGGGAAGACAAAAACTTCATAGCGGCGTCGTGGCGATTTACTAGCGTCGCTGACGTTGAAAACGATGCCGTGCTGACGTTGAGCGTTACGCAGCGTCGGCATCTCAACATTCGCCAAACGTTGCCGCTTTCGTGACTTTTATTCTTGTTGACTGGCGTTGGGATGTTTCGGCCATTGGGACGTAAATGACGTTCCGGTAAACTTTATGCACTTCTCACCTCGGCTCCAAAATGCATCCTAAAACTCCGTTCCTGCAGTTCACTCGAAAATCGGATGTCGGGCTATAAACAAATAACAATTTAAATATAAAATAAAGTCAAAAGCAGACAAACACTTGGGTTTGGCACCAGTGTTTAAGCACTCATCGGTACATCCAGCCCCAGTGAATGCCACGGCGATCTCACGAGGTTCTCGGAACTCAAGTGATCTAAGCACAATATCACTAGAACATCAAGGCAAGTATTTTATATGTTTTTCCAAGAAAAATATTCTTAAAAACAATTTTTTAAAACAAAATCCAAACGCAACATTAACCCTACAAATAAAATAAAATATACATTACCCATTTATCATACACCGATATTTATTTTAGAAATAAAGGCGAAACCTATCACATACAAAGGCCTCCATCCCTACAAGTCCATAACCCAGGCTTTTCAATTCACGGACACTGCAAGCGGTAGCACGGCACTGCCGCCAGCTGCCGCCCTCGGCATAAATCAGCCCGAACGCATCGCTCATATCCAGCTCAGCCTTTCATCCCGTCCGGCATCTCCCAGCTGGAAACAATTGAAGAAGATGAATAAACCAGCTCCGCATCCTAATGGCTGACTGCATGGCAAAGAGCATGACAGAATTACCGGCGACAAATAACCGCCCCAAAATCTGGCGCATCGCGCGAAGAAACTTCTTAGAGAAGCGACTCAATCCCGTCGATTGACGATCGCCTCTCAGATTGATCGCGAAGGCGTTGATCGCGGCGTGGTTGCCGGAACAATATCGGCGTGATATTGATTAAACTCCGATGTGAGAAGACGCGAATGGAAGGTGGAAACCAGAAGTTCTGATGGCATTGAAATGATGACTATCAGATCAAAGTTATTGAACCGCCTGGTTTCAAACCAAACGGCGTAATATTTTTGGTTCTGTTGGATCTTATTGGTTAATCCGCAGTTTTCTTGACTCCATAATTGCCGTCGAATGGCGAGATATACGATTTCTAACGCCAAACATCAAAAAATGCCCATCATATCGATAGTGATCAGAATCAAACTAAAAATTATATATATTGAATTTTGTTTCTTTCGACTTTTCGATACCGCATAATAACCGATTTTAATGTAGTTTTGGATTAAGTAAAAAAATTGGGCTTTAATATAACCCGGGTACTGCATTCTATCAAAAACCAGAAGAATAAACAAAATCAAACATAGCCATGTAACCACAACCACTAAGTTCAATAACGATAACATTTGAATATCTCACGTAAGCTAAATGGTTGATCAATCTTGAAAATCGTTAGATAATCGAATCGTTGATTAATCAATAAGCTGTTGGTTATTCAAAACAATTTTGAACTGACAGATCAGACAAACAGATCAGTAGATTAACAGATGAAGGCCGTGGATTAAACCTCTATAAATATTATTTTGTTTTTGGATCAACAATATAGATTTTGATCTTTTACATTAAATAGATAATTTTCTCAAATTATATAAACTTATAGGTCCAAAAAACTAAATAAATCAATGGTACCAAATTGGCGAAATAAGTTCCTAATAACGACCCAGTGAAGATTTATTGGTACCTTCTAAGTCGTGGTGATGGGACTCATTTAAAGCCGGCTTGACTAGACAGCGGTGATATTGGGAAGTGGGAGGCACTCTCGCGGTGCGCGGGCACCTCTCACCGGATCATACCATTTCGATCATACTAATGCGTGCCTGTGCGGATATTCCTTTCTGATCAGCGACCTAAAAACGGCTGCATTGAACTCACCATGAATACAAATATATATCTGTTCCTCCTAAAGTCAAATCTTGGACCTCAGCGAAATGGAAAAACATTTCAAAGCGATGAAACATTGGGAAAGCAGTTAATAAAAGAAGATAAGTGTCTTAAAGAAGTGAAGTATTATATGTTATGGAGAAGAAATGATCTACACGCTGTAAGATGAATCCATGAATCTCCTCATAAAAAATTAAAGAATCACCAGGATGTACTAGATATTCTCTGACAGACTTCCATAGTTTCAACGAACCGATCTACCGAAAAATATTAGGTATCTTTGATTATGGATATTTATATATTAACAGATATATATGATTATTATTATATCTTTATATCAATAGTTCTTTGATTTTTAATATAATTAGTTTAAACATTTATATATATTTTCAAGAAATAATTTAAATCTTTTGTTGCCATAAAAATAATAACATCTTAAAAATATTATTATTATATATTTTAAAAGGTAATAATAATTGCCAAATATGAATTGATACTAACAATCTTGATCTTGACAGGATTATCAGTTTGATTTTAGTGTTCGATCACAGTTCGTTAATAAATTTTTAGATCTGATTAGCGTTGAGTCTTGATTCTTTGCAATGATGGACATGATCATTATCTTGATAAACCTGATCATCAGAAGAACTTGCTCCCTCTACATGTCTGGATCTTACAACATCATCTTTATATATGTAAACTCAAAATAACTCAATCATATATCCAAATCAGACTACTTTACTCTCTTTCTACTCTATCTCAGCAAGTATCCACTTCATTTCTTATTGGCTGGCTGCAGCACCTCAAGTAACAAATAGATGTTTTTAGCCAAATAGACCATGAAGACCACTATTTGCTATTGCTAGATTCGACTCCTTGTGGTTCACTGCCCCGACAACTTAAGATACAATCAGCCGAGTCAAAAACTGGCGGCCTGGCTGCAGTATGTTGCAAACTCTCTGTGATCTTCCGGAAGAAACGACTGACGCCCGCCTAAATTCTCGTTCTTCGTCTGAAGATCCCGGCGCCGGTTCATGACATTGACGAAACGCGTTTTCGATGGTTGATCATCGAATCGACTTCAATACCCTCTGACGCCACGGACTCCGCCGGTTCGGCGCAAACTGTAACGCGAATCTTCCATATCTTTGCCGGCGGGCGCCGGTGTGAAACCATAATAAACGTCGTGCGTCGATGATATCTTACCGGTCGACGGTCAGAAAATGTTACGGATTCGAACGCGACGTATTTCAGTTGAACGCGATTATACAATACCAACATCTTATCTTCGTCAGACGAACGTATTCGGCTGGCTGACGGCGATCCACCGGTGAGTTGATCATAATCGCATCATTTCCGAACGATCGTGGGGCCTTTTGCGGGACATCGTGGTCGGTTTTCTCGAGAAAACCAGTGAGAGGAGAGGGGGAGGGAGTGTGAGGAGGATTGGGGATGGAGAGGGCAGTGGAAGGCTTGCAGTAGAGATCAGGAGTTTGTGCGTTTGTGTGAATCGATGAGTTGTGAAGATGGTTTTCTTATAGTGGTATGAATTCGGATTATTCCATACGTACGAATGGTAATAGTTAGGTATGCTCAGATTTTCTTAGATTTCCTTCGGGGGTTTTTTTAGAAAAATATAGAGTTTGTATTTTGGTGATTTGATTAAAAGATTTTTAACTTTTAACTTTCATCAATTTTGGACCTTTTTCATATAAAAATACCCTTATTATTTTAGGGGTCTTTTTTAAAGGTTAATCATTTTTCTAATACAGTAAATTATATCTATCGAAATTTAAACCCCTCTTAACCCTTCAATTTTATATGACAAAAATAGCTTCTTCTTTTTTTTTGTATAAATAGTAATTCTTTTTTTATTACATTTTAATTTGAATGTCTGTTCTTTTTTTACTCTACTCGCATGACCCAGGCATCATGAGCAATAATCATTCATTTTAAAGTTGTATTTTTCTTACTAAAAATAATTATTTATTTTAAAATTATATAATGCATAAAATGATAAAGATGTTTTACCCACAATGGGTCATTCTTTTAAATAAGCATATGTATTGAGATAGTTAACTATAAATTTTGAGTTAATGAGTTATATTAACCAAAGATTTCTTTAAATTTCGGAGGATTTACAAATATTAGTTTTGATTAGATTTTAAAATTAAATTTAAATGTTAAACTTTATTTCATATGTTTTAAATAATTAGATCAAAAATGAATAATATTTTTATTAGTTTATTAAAAATGGAAAATCTTTAGAAAACATTTTCCTTAATTTTCTATTGGGCAAGTGGACACAAGAAAAAACCATGACAATTTTTATTTCTTAATTAAGAAGAATATTGTCAGTTTAATTTTTTACTATAAATAAATAATACAAATAAGATATTCTGGGTTAAAATATGTGTTTTTTTACGTCTATATAGAACCATTCTTATAAGGATTTAATGATGATTCTCTTGAATGCCCCCATTCTCATTTTTATCACTGGAGCCAACCCTTCAAAGCCTATAAAATATATATACTACAAGTGTGAGGGAAAATATTAATGTTAAGAAAAAAATAATTATGGAAAAAATGTGCATAAAAGATTATTGTTATAGAATATTTTATATACACTCATCCATTTTCCCTTCTTTATATTTTCTTCAATAAGAGGATTTTGTAAAGATTTTGCAGAAAATAACAGGCCTCAAGTGTGCAGAAAATATTATTGTTAAGGAAAAAAAATGTATTTATAGAATGGAAACAAGTTAGGAAATATACAGTGAAGGAAAAAATGGTATTTATAGAAAATAGTCTTACTTGGATATGCAATTGGAATTATTTTTTTTTCTTTTTTGACAGAATATGCAATTGGACTTATAAACTACTAAAATCTAATAGAAATCAATTTACAAGGTCAAAGTATATAAGTTAATATGTATGGCATACAATAAATAAATAAATAAAAAATATATATATATATATATATATATATATATATATATATATATGAAATAATAAGTCAAAACTTGCATTTTATGAAATAACATCTTATATTGAAATTACCTTTTATATATCTCAATGTACTTTTATATATATAGATTGTTTAGTCTTTTACATTATTTCATTAATATGTTTATGGATGAGTATAGTTCGGCGAATCATCAATATAGTTAACCAAATCGTTGGTTAAATATTTTTTCAATTAATTATATATTAGTTAATCAAATCGATGTTTCGTATACATTATATATTATATGATACTAGTATTATATATTATATATGATATACATTGTATTTCTTGTATTAGATAAATATGAAATCGATATTATTGATTATACTAATATTATATTAATCATATATAATGTATTTTATAATTTTAGTATAATATTAGTTGATAGGGTTCGAAAAATAAGGCTCACAGGCCCACTACGGGCGAAAGAGGCCAGTGACAAAACGAGGCCCGTCCAGCTGAACACGAGAGACATGCCCATTAAGGGCATTTAGGCATTTAAATGCAACATTCAAGTCTTTGGTGTCGGCCGGAATAAGGGCCCGGCGGAATTGGTCCAAAAGACCAATTATGGAAGTCTCCACAAATCTGAGAAAATAGAATAGTCCCCGATAATATATTATTCCATAAGATCGTGAATCGGATCCCCGATAAGAAAGGAAGATTATCCCCGAATAAGCTATTTTTCTTTCTATATGCTCCAATCACTAAATCCGATATCGATAATAACAAGAGAAAAACCTCATTGATGAGACAAATCCTAATCACCATCAATGGTTGAACATCACTATAAATACAGGCCACCCCATCCGTTGAGAAAGTGCGCGAAAAACTTAGAAAAACATCATGATACTAAGCGGTCCTCTCTTTTCCTTCACCGGCGGCGGCATCGGGCGGCCGCGGCGAAGCCCTCGCCCGACCTTCATTCTTGTTTTGCGAGGAGCGATACCTTCAAACCGTCGCAAACCAACCCCGACCATCGACTTCAGTCGGGCGATCGACATCCCATTGCCCGGCTGCAATAGCCTTGTCGGGTTGCATGAAGCTACTGCACGCTTGACCCGGTTCCGTTGGCAGGCATCGCCGGTTAGCGTAGATCTATGGGCGATTCGCTATATCTGGCGATTTCGATTCTTGATGGTATCGACCACGAAACCGCAAACTAGAAGCGCAATCTCAAGGATCGCGAATCCGTGAACGCATGAGCGGTAGGCCTCCGGCGA
Source organism: Tetrastigma voinierianum (assembly GCA_016808115.1). NCBI lineage: Eukaryota > Viridiplantae > Streptophyta > Magnoliopsida > Vitales > Vitaceae > Tetrastigma > Tetrastigma voinierianum. The sequence goes on from JAEQBH010000802.1 coordinate 16,035, forward strand.
TGTTAGAAACAATGCAGGCAGCCAGGGAGTGAGGTGGAAGCACTCCGCCTCACCAATCAACATCTAACAGAAGAGTTAGAACAACTCACCAGACATATCCGATGACCCCGGGAGGCACGACAAACTCAGGAAGGTCATGCGACTGTCTCGGTACTCCCAAGTGGCGAAGAAGAATCGGTCGGGCCCGGGAGGCTGGCCACATGCCCCGGAGAGGAGATGTAACAACCCTTGGAAACACGTCGGGAATGGAGGAATTCGCCATCTCTCGGCCAAGGAGCGGGGAACAATCATGGGACGAGAGGTTGAGACCTCAGACCAAAGAGCTTCGGCCGCGTGAAGGGCGTGGTGAAAGGGCGTGCTCGACACTATGGACGCAACGGTACAGCAAAGCGAGTCACCACTATACATCAAGGGGTGCTCCCATGCCCTTCCAGCCAAGTTCGAGAATGCCCACGGGTGGGCGTTCGCTGATCTTGAGATCCCGTCGATCATCTCAACACTTACAAAAATCAAATGGAGTTGCATGGGTATCCAGATCCGGTGCGATGCAGAGCTTTCGCTATCACCCTGAAAGGCCCAGCCTTGGCATGGTTCAATAGACTCCCACCGTCATCAATCTCCTCATTCGGGGGAGCTATCCATTGCATTGTCTCACTTCACCGAGCTGGGACGTACGAGCCAAGTTATCATCTGCCATTTATCAAGCGGGGCTCGCGAAAGCACGAGGTCTTATGTCCACGATTCAATGCCGAGTCTCTAAGGTAGATATACGGCGAAATTCGCGATCAACTGCGTTCATGGGCTGGCGAGGATTAGGTCGAAAGACTTAATGTTTTCCGTCGCTCAAAATCCCCCGAACAAGCATGGAGATTTTTCATAAAGCGAGAGAAATATATTACTTGATAGAAAGAGGCCCTCACTTATCCAAGAAAGAGAGCTCTTCCGTTCCTGAAGAAAGAAGCGGGTCGGGATGACGGCGGGGCGAAGCGAGACCAGCGACTAGGAAGGATCTCCCGAGAAAATGGAGAACGTCTCCCGAGTGAAGCCTCGGGGAGATGCGTCTAGGTCCGTGTAATCCGAAGGCGGCGGCGTTACTCGCCCCCAGCGTTTCACCCCTTGCGGCCTCCGTGTCGGGGTTCTCACGAGTAAAGCAGGCGAATTCTGATGTGGCCAGCCCCAGATGAGTCAAGCCACTCTGTGAGCAGCTCCAGTATTCTGAGTTCCATAGGAATTCTGAGACCGCACGGACGGCTAGCATCTGACTCAAGAAATAGAGTATGATAAAGGCGCGAATACCTCAGAAGCGCTTTATATCCTGAGAATCAGTTGGAATCAAGCTCAGGCGGTTCCGCCCGGCAACCTCCACCTCGAGCGAGACGACAACTCGGCACAATAATCTCTAAGTGAAATCGGGTAATCGGGGGAGGATTAGCGGGGAGGAGGGAATCGGTTCAGCTCGGAAGGCCATCGCGGCATTAGATCGACGGAGATACCGAATTCAAGCGATTATCTAAACTACCGCGAAACCCCGGCACATCCATCACGTTCTCGACTTCCCGAGATCCCCAGAGGATGCCCAACACCCTCATAATGACCACGGTAGTTCGCGCCAGTTGTGGCCAACAAAGCAGGTTCATCAGTGCTTGAGTCGACAGCGGGAGTTGTGGAAATATCATCTTAGCGTCGGCCTTTTGATAAAATGGGCGCCGGAAGGAAAAACTAGAACCACGTCAACACACACCTCGGGGTTCTCCGGGGAAAGAGTATTACCTTTAGGCTCAATACAATTGGTACTCACATTGGGAGATCCCAATGCCAAACTTGATATTCTGGCCAGAGATTCACATTGTGAAACGCCGGAAATGCCTTATAACATGTTCTTCAGGCGGACCTTCTCTCAATGCGATAAAAGTCATCCCATACGCATATCACATGATGATCAAATTTCTGAGTAAACGGGTAGGAATGGATTCGAGGAGACCGAGTGGTTGAGGAATGTTACTCATCCATGAGCAAAAGCGATCGACAACATATCGTGGGCGAAGGCTCGACATGCGTGGCGGTACTCATTCGACTGAGCGACTCAAAAGAAGCTGAGACCAGTATTATTGGATGATGACCACGAACATCGCCTATATCGATAAACTAGCGGAAGACCTCAAAAACCACCTTATCCATTTTTTAGACAAAAACGAGGCGTGCCGCATGGGAAGTAAGCGAGACATGGGAGAATTGATCCCTACGGTAATCACCCATAGGTTGAGCGTCGGCCAGTCCTAGCTAAGCCAATGAAATAAAGGGCTTCACGCTGGAAGGTAAAAAGCCATCAGCGAAGTCCCTGAACTCCTACGGCCCGAGGAAGCGATCGGGAAGTAGAATGCTCGGATAAGCGAATGGCGACTCTGCATCCGATTTCATTGACATCGATAAAGCGTGCGAAAGGACGATTTCCACTCTGCGGCAGGTGAGCCCTCATCGTGGTACCTGTGACCATGAACTCCCTCAGTTTATGGATGCCTTCTCGGCTCTAGCGGTCGATTATGGACCAATTGATCAAGAAATACTTAGTTCGTCCACGTGGGAACTATTGCTATCGTGTGATGCCATTCGGGCTCAAAAACGTCAGAGCTACATATCAGAGGTTGGTGAATCGGATGTTTCAGAACCAATTAGGCACAACTATGGAAGTGTACATAGATGACATGCTAGTAAAATCCACCTCAGCTGGGCTCCATATAGACCATCTGTCACGCCCCGATTCCCGGTCTGACCCGATTGGCGGATCCGAACCTAGTTCGGGGTGCGAGATTCACGATTGGGACTCTTTACCTGATTTTTTGCTTTTTTTTTAAAAGCCGAACTTGTACCTGTGGGTATGGCTCACATCTTATACTTATTCAGATCTCCCGTAGGAGTTACATAACTTATGCATATACATAAATACTTTTGCAATCTTTGGTACTTATATACATTCGGATCTCATTGGGAGTTTTACGAACATACTTCCTACGGGTTTACACTTGTTCGAGTACCCGTAGGTACCACAGATTACAAGCGATATCTCTGCGGGTATTCACCCAGACTTATTTTATAAGGGAGTGCCAGTAAAAATACTAAAACTTATACTAGTACTTGAATATCTTTATGCATTCTCTGAAGTATATCCTGAATCTGGAACTTATCTTTGGTATTTAGAACAGACATGTATTTGGATCTTATACATGTCTTACGGAAATATACTTATCTTGGATCTTATACTTGTATTCTGAGAACTTAGACATGTATTTTAGAACTTATACATATCTTACAGAGAATATACTGGTCTTACGGATCTTATCTTGGTATTCTGGAACTTAGACATGTATTTTAAGTCTTATACATGTCTTCTGGGCTAAATATACTTATCTTACGGATCTTATGCTGGTATTACAAAACTGATTCTTATATTTCAGATCTTATTCATGTGCGAAGGTACCCGTAGGTACGATAAGTCAGAACGGTCGGGACTTATCTGAATCACATGCTCAGTATGGACCTGAGTCCTAGGTTAACGATATACTATACTCATCAGGAATTACCCGTAGGTACTGAGTTGTCTTATCCGGACTTATACGGAGATGCAGTAGGTATTACGAGTGTCGGATCTGGGGTGTGCGTAGGTGCCCGGAACTTATATTTATACGAGAGGTGTACTTGTCTTCTGGAGTCATCAGCGTGCTGCGTGCGAGTACCCTTGGGTGCTCTTGTGGACTTATATTTGTTTCACCAATACGGGAGTACCCGTAGGTACTACTGGACTTTATCGATACGGGAGTACCGTAGGTACCCTGAGAACTTAATCGGATACAGGTACAAGTTGATCTTTACACTTATTCTTTATTCGAGAGTCTTATCCTTATGTACATCTAACTTCACCTAGACCAATCATAAGAAATGGTAGAATGTGATTACAATAAGTACTGAAGGTACAATACAAAGCAGGGAGTGCCGTAGCACCGGTAGGAGTGCGGAGCACCAATCAGGCGATGCGCAGCTCCGCAGCGAAGTCTTAGTAGCACCCGGCGAGAGTATAGAAGCACCAATCAGCGTGGCTAACCCACCTTGTGGGAGTGCGAAACGCACGAAGCGAGAGTGCGAAGCACCAGCGGGGCGTCCACTCATTCATTCGCGGTCCTGATAGTCATATTGTCATATGTATTTCAGAACTTATAACCTATCTTAATCACATTATGTGTTCATGACATATTGCTTTTCATGTTCATTTTCAGGTTTCATACCTATTCAATATGGAATTTCAGATACTTATACGATATGATGCCTATCCACATAGCCTTCATGTATTCTTGTCCCTCAATGAATCTACTTTTCTTAGAAATTGGAATCACTCAATCGGATCATCTAAGAAAGCTCAAGTTATGGCATTTTCATGCCAACTGGTCAATTACGATTTTGCGAGGACAGTTTGAGATGCTCACTTTTCGGGGTCTTAACTTCATGGCACTATATCTTTGTACTATTTTTTAAAGTTAAAGTGCTAAGGTTCTATTCAACTGGAATCACCCCATTCGAGCACCAGAAACTTAAGATTTACATCGAAACAACTCGGACTACTCTAAGATCCAGCTGATGCAGGAAATGGGCTACACATGGCCCCACTTTGGAGTGAATTTTTGGGCTATCTAGAGTCAGAATTTGGGATACCTATAAAATATGTTTGATTCTCCTTGAAGTCTATTTTACGTAGCCACTTGAATCACTCAAATCGGATAAGAAATGAGCAAGTTATGGCTAATTTACGAAAACTGGTCAGAACAGTAAAACCAAAATAAGTTGTACCGGTACAAGCTCAAGTTGTGCAGTTACAACTAACCAAATGACCGAACGAATTGGCAATTTTTGCAAGCTCAAGGTGTACCGGAGGTACTAATCCCAATGCCCAGAATGGGTATTTTTCTCCCCCTTTCATACACTTTCATCCATTGAATCCTCTAATGTATCCTTCATGAAACTAACATAGAAATCCATACTCTCTGTTTCATAGCCTTTTAATTTGTAAAGAATCCTAGGATTCATACCAAAATTCACCCAATTCTACAAATCCTTGGAATTTGAAGGATTCCATATCCCTCATTATCAACTAGGGCTTTCAGCAAACTTCCCATAAAATCTTGAGTTAGAATGTTTGTCTAGCTTCTAGAGATGGGAATCAAATTAATGTTCAATGAAACCCTAGCAATCCATATTTCAAATTCTTATACCAAAAACATGCTAAAATCCATAGTTTCCATACCTTTTTGGCTTGGCTCATGCTTCCTTCCTTCTTCTTCTCTTCCCTCTTCCTCTTCTTCTCTCCTTCACTTCACCAGTTCCCTCTCTGATTTGAGACCAAATTTGGTCTTTAAATCCCATTCTCTTTTAGGCCTTGTTTGGCCTCCAACAAAACCCATTTTTGGGTTAATTTCATGTTGCTTTTTGGCCTCTCTCTTGGCCATTCCTCTTCTTCTTTCTTATCTTGTGGCCTCTAATCTTACAGGGATTACACAACAATTCCTATTATTTCTTCTTTTGGCCCATAGTCTTTTCAAATTATGACACTGGCCCCTTTTTGGACAAATTACGATTTTGTCCTTAAGTTTCTAACTTTCCGGGTCTCTGTTTGATTTACTTGTTAACTCATGAAACAGTCAAATTATGCTTACAAAATACCCTAAACATGTCGAAAACGACTAGGGTATATTTTGGGGTGTTACACCATCTGTCCGAAGCGTTCCAGATCTTGAGAAACTACAACATGAAATTGAATCCAGCTAAGTGTGCCTTCGGAGTATCAGTCGGGAAATTCCTGGGTTTCATAGTCAACCACTGAGGAATTGAAGCAAATCCAGACAAGATAAAGGTTGTACTCGACATGCCTTCGCCATCAAGCATAAAGGAAGTTATTTTTGTGAAGGAAGGATTGTTGCCTTAAAAGTAGGTCGCATATCGAACCAAGTGATAAATGCCCAGCCTTTCTTCCCCAAGTCTGAAGAAGGCCTTTCAATGGGATACGAGGTGCGAGGAAGCATTCGACTTTGAAAACATATTTGAGCTCCTCCCATTCTAGTAAAGTCTTTGAGAGGGAACTCCTCATATACACAGTAGTATCAGATTTCTTTTCCAACTTGGTGTTGTCCTCGTCAGGAGATAAGATCTCGAGTCGACATCCGAGTTTACTATTGCAGCCGAGCTTTGAGAGGTGCGGAGGAGAGGTACCCAAAGATGGAAAAACTAATTTTGGCCTTGATAACTGCAGCTCGGAAACTCCGCCCTTACTTTCAGGCTCACACCATAGAAGTTCCAACGGAATTCCCGATGAAGCAAATGTTACATAAACCAGAAGTCTCCGGAAGGCTGATGAAGTGGGCCATAGAGTTGGCCCGAATTAGGCATCAGATCTGACAGCTGCGATAAAGGCGAGTCTTGCTTGGCCGTCTTGGAATTCACCTCGGCGGAACCTGCTCCGAGCGGCTCAAAGCAGGTGACCTCCCCATCCCGGAAACTCTGTAGATGGAGCCTCAAATGCGCGGGGGGGCGGAGGCGGGCCTAATCTGACCTCTCGGAAGGAATATGGGCAGTGGTCACCTTTTCCAGTTAGTTCAGGCCTCGACAACGAGGTCAGTATGGCCCGAATCATGCGAACCTCGACCTTGCTCATTCATTGGAAGTTGACCAAATTTGGAGTGCAACGGTGACTCCAATCGGTGGTAAGACAAATAGAGACTCTACGAGGATAAAAGTGGAAGGATGATCCTATATCTCCAAAAGGTACGAGATTTGTTAAAAAAATTCATGCAGGTTCGGGGTCGGACATGTCAGGAGTGAAAACTCGAGGATGATGCCTTGGCAAGACATGATGACCTCACCAGGGAAGACCTCGTGGTCGACACTGTCGAATGCAGCGAGCCCTCACAGTGATCTCTGCTGACGTGGGTTGCGGTCGAGTCAGGCGAGTTGGATGGACCCCATGCGGGATTATATAATGACGGACGTCTACGACCGAAAAGCGGCTAAAATAAGGGTAAGTCTTCCGGGTTCACTAATCATAAGGAAGCCTACAAGCGAGGATTCTTCCACTCCTATCCTTAAATGCATCGGCGGAAAAACATCAAATACGTGCTAAGAGAGGTACACGAGGGTATATCACGGAAATCATATCGGGCTGAGGCAAGCGAAAGGTCTTGAGACAAGGATCACTAACGGCATACAATACTCAAGAGCCTTGGCTTGACCTAGTTAAGAAATGCAAGATCTGCGGGAACACGCGAGATCTCACGCCTCCCATCGAGCCTTTGGCGTCGATCAGGCCCTGACCGCTTCCAGTGATGGGGTTTTTCGACTATCTTTGGGACCTCACGCGCTTAGGAAGAGCCCGATGTAAGTTCATCATCGTCGTAGTAGATTACTTCACCAAGTGGGCTAAGGCCGAGCCTTTAGCCACAATCACAGAACAGAAGATACGCAATTTTGTGTGGCGAGCTATCATATGCAAGTTTGGTATTCCAAGAGCCCTGGTGTCGGATAACGAAAAACAATTTGACAGCGTCAGGTCGAAGATTCTACAGTGTCGAGCTCGGAATTAAGAATTATTACTCGTCTCCAGCATCTCCGCAGTCTAACGGATAGGTCGAAGTCACCATCAGAACCCTTAAGGCCTCTTTTAAAGACTAAATTGGGAAGATCTTAAGGGAAAGTGGGTAGGAGTACCTCCTCGAGGAGTGCTATGGGGCTTCTGAATGAAGAAGTCGAAACTTGGCAAGAGAAACCCCATTCGCCTAGCCTTTGCTTTGACGGTAGCCCCCGTCGAGGTCGGATTAAAGTCCCCAAGGATCGAATTAGCAACAGTGGAGCATAATGACGAGGCTCTTCATCTAAATTTGGACCTCTTAGATGAAAAACGTGATCAGGTTCTAAAGCATACAGAAGACTACCAAAGGAAGACGGCGAGGTACTACAACCAAAATGTCAGACCCAGAAGCTACATGCCGGGTGATTTGGTCCTAAAAAGCGCTCTTGCCCGGCCAAGGAAAATCCGGCTACATGGGAAGTGGGCCCCAACTAGGAGGCCCCTATATCGCTATCTCTCAGTCGTCGGACCGAGGCAAATTCTGAACTCGAGCGAGAGGAAGGAAAATTTTTCTGACATGCACAGGATGCGAGAGACATCTTCGCGTTTTTTTGCTCGGTAGACCTTGGTTGTAATCTTAAATGGGATTTGTCAATTTTGATTAACGATTCGACCATTTACTGAATTTATTTTGTTAAGGCGTCACACACAACTCCGCACACTTCAATGCTCAGAAAGATTACATGCAATAGAATGAGATGACTCATAGACATAAAAGCCTCTTTTATTGTCAGTTACATTCGCGGTCCCTGATCGATGCTGTTGGCTCGTCTTGAAGAACTCCCCGATCTGAGGTAGTTCCCTCAAAAAAAAAAAAAACTTCAGGAAGAAAAAAGGAAAAGAAAATGGGAGAAGACCAGAAAGGTGGAAAATAGGAGAAGAAGAAAGGGATAGAAGGAGTTTGTGCAGAAAAAACAAAAAATGGGAGAATGATATGTGGAAGAAAAGATGAAAAAGAAGGAGAAGGAGAAAGGAGAAAGGAGAGAAGAAGAGCAGAGAGAAAATGGAGAAGGCGACGCAAGAAATGCGCCGCCTTCTCCAGGCGCATCCCCTAGAACGGAGCTAGGGAATAACATGACTCCCATAAAGGGGAGACTAGGAAAAGCCCACAAGCTCGCGACGGAATTAAATGGCCCATTAGAATCTTAGGGGAGGATCGTGAAAATAATAGGACTTCGACGCTTCATCGCCAGTTTAGGTGGCCTTTGAAGAAGCCCGAGAATATTCAAAGTACTCGCTCCATAGCAATGAAGCCGTATTTATAAGAAAGCGGCCTTTCAAAAGTCACTTTAAACGTTCAAATTCTTTATAAATCAGCATTAAAGCGTTCGCACCTTTCAAGGAAAATGAGTGGATAGCGCTTCGCCATAGCAGCTCACTCGGCGAGATTCGTCTACTCACGGATGAGTCACGCATTTGCACAGTCGAGATCAGCTCGGGCTACATCGCCCGCTCGGCGCGGTGGCCGGGCCAGCCAGCTCACTTTGGCGAGTTCGTCTACTGCAGATGAATCCGCATTTGCACGAGTCAGATCATTTCGGGCTACATCATACTAGACCCTGGCGAGCCCGTTAAGCTCACTTGATGAGTTCGTCTACTCTGGGATGAGATCACACGCTACGAGGAAGTCGAATCATTTCAGTACTGTCGCCAGCTCGCTCTGGCCTTGAAACCCGGCCACGTGACGCTGCCCGGCGAGTTCGTCTACTGGGCGGAGTCATGCTACGAGGAGTCGGATGTTTCCGGGCTACGCATCGCCCTTTCGGCCCACAGCGCCTAGAGCCCTAGCGGCTCACTTCGGCAGGTTTGTTCACTGCGGGCGGAGTCACTGCACGGAGTCGGATCATTTCGGTACACATCATGCTCGGCGCGGCGCCGGGCGGCCGACTCAGCCGGCCGAGTTCGTCTACTGCAGACCAGGTCATGCTGGTGAGGTCGGATCATTTCGAGGCTCGTGGCGCCGCTCGGCATGGCGCCGGGTCAGCGCTCGCCCGGCGGGGCCGTGCACTGCGGGCGAGTCGCGTACCTGGGATTCGAGATCCCAGCTCGGGCTACGCCATGCTCGGCCCACGGCGCGGCGGAGCCTAGCGGCTCACTTTGGCAGCGTTCGTCTACTCTGGGCGAGTCCGCATTGCGAGTCGGTCCCGGCTTTCGGGCTACATCGCCACTCAGCCTGGCGCGAGCCCGGCAGCTCATTTGGCGAGTTCGTACACTTTCTGGGCGAGTCACGCTTCACGAAGTCGAATCGGCTGAGTACACATAGCCGCTCGGCCCTGGCGCCGGAATTTCAGCGGCTCACTTTAGCGAGTTCGTGTACCCTACAGTCCACGCTACGAGGTCGTCGGCTCGGGCTACGTCGCCGCCGGCCTCGGCGCGCAGGCCAATGATTGCGATTGGCGAGTTCCGCATGAAACGAGCTCTGCCCCACGATTCCGCGTTGGCAGAGCTCACTTGGCTTGATCCAGCGTTATTGAGCTCCTCATAAGCGAGTTCACATAAAATGAGCTCCTCTAACATTTCCATAGGCGAGCTCCGTAGCGATCCGCGTTGCGAGCTTTTCCCGGTGATTCCACACAAGCGAGCCGCTGATAGTCCCGCGTGAAGCGAGCTCACTCTAGCGGTTCGCATAGGCGAGCTCCTCCCGGCCGTTCGCATCGCCAGGCCCCTCCCGATTCCACGTTGTGAGCTGCGCCCGGCGACTCCATTGACGAGCTGGAAACCATTCACCTCGGGCCATCACGGCCACAAGGCGTTCAACTCAAACGCTTCGGCCGGCGGAGCCCGGTAGCTCACGTTGGCCGAGCGCCAACCATTCTGCGCAGACCATGCAGCCTAAGAACCCGATTCGGCTCGATGAGTCATCGTGAACCCGATGCTTCATTTGGCGGTTCATCTACTCGGCCTGGCTAGAAGTGGTATGTTTGGTCGACTTGAGCTTCCACGGCTTCCGGTCCTCACGTTGCACCCGACCTCGCCGGTCGGCTCGCTCGGATGTGAGGAAGCCACTGCCTTATAAGCCTGGCCCGCGCTTTAGCGTGACCTTACGTTATCTTGGCCTTCGCTGGCCCGAGCCAGCGGAAATGAGTAGCCACTTGCACATCGGCGCCGAATCGGCGCCCGCGCCAAGCTCGAGCTCATCTCAGAAATGGAGTCAAATATGACAAGGTGCGGGAACTTACGGAGCGCCCCTCAGAAGATAGGGCGAAGCTTCATCGGCCCGAGGCGTAGCGAAGCCTCTTGGGCCAGTCGCCAAGAATAGACGAGGCTGCGCACCGCGCGCTCGGCATTGTGAAAAAGTCCCCGTCTCACCTTTCAGGGCTCGGATCTCCTCCTCGCCTCTTCCCTCTTGAGGAAGCGACTTAACCTTCTCCATTGGCAGTTCAGACCCGATGTCGATTAGCGTGCATACTTGTGCTTCCAGCGCCCAGCATAACCTCTCAGCGGTGCTCAGCTCACCGGAGAGCGCCCAGCGCTAAGCCATGAAAATACCGGATGTCTCCTTCGGGCTAAAAGGTAAAGAAGCGAGGCTATCTTTAGGAACAGGCCCACTGTCCCTAAAGAAAACCAGCGGACTAACCAAAAATACCCCTGACCATTGGAGTGCGAGTTGAAGCGGGACACGGAAGAAAGAAGCATTGAAATCTTTGCAAAAACCCTTTTATGAAGGGAGTGCGGAGAGCGAGGGCTTTGCTCGAAGGCCATGAAGAAACACACCATCCACAGGCCTGGGATACATAGATGGTGAAACATCGAGGGACACACCGAGCCCAAGGGAGGCGTCTTTACGGAAAAAATGACATGGAAGGACCTACGCCTTTAGGTCCACGATTCAAAACATCTTTGAGCAGCGGATCTGGATATTCAGGCCCCGGGGTATTTAATCGGGCTCCTTCCCCTTGCCCTTGTCAAAGGAAGAGGGGGCACCTCGGAGCATCTCGAACATCGATAAGCGGTTGGAGACACCACCGAGTTCATTCTAGAGCAATGATAATAGAAGAATCACCATCGATATGCGAGGAAGAAGAAGAGCATTTGGACATGTGAAAGTGGATAATGAAAACAAAATTCAGCCCCGACCCAAACCTTTCGTCTTGTCGCCGGATAGAAATCAGAAAACAAAGATGCAGTGGACGAAATCTGACGAAAAGATTATCCTAAAGAAGACAACAGAGAAAGACTACGCGCAAAAAGGCTGAGGACATAAGACTAAGAGAGAAGAAGTCGAACTGTTAAAAGCGAAGAAAAAGGTCAAGCGGTGGCACACGGGACGGAGGATGTCAGCGAAAGAAACAAAGGAAACTAAAAGGAATAGGAGAAATGAGCGCGGAAACCGAAGAGTCATCATTATCCTGAACAAATGGCGCTGACGAGCCCTAACTAATCCCGGCCCCAGAAGCGAGACCGTGGAAGTTGCACGAAGCGAGACCGCATTCTGACCGCACCCACGTGCACGTACACGAGGCTGGGAACTAGCCCGATGGGGTTCAAAAAAGCAAGGCTCATAGGCCCACGCGGACCCGAGAAGAGCCCATTGACAAAACATTGAGGCCCGTCCGTAGACGAGGAGAGACATACCCGTTGGAGCATTTAGGTAGCTATGCGCCCCGACATTCAAGTCTTTGGTGCGGCCGGAGATAAGGGCCCTGACCCGATTGGCCCAAGACCAATTGTAAAATCTCCCGCAGTCTGAGAAAATAGAATAGTCCCGATAATATATTATTCCATGAATCGTCGGAATGGGATTTTGAAAGGAAGGAAGAATATCCCCGATAAACTACTCTTTCTATATCCATCGCCAAATCCGATATCGATAATAACGAAAATACCCCATCAATGAGACAAATCTAATACCATCCAACTAGTTGAACATCTGCTATAAATACAAGGTCACCCCATACGATTGAAAGGTACGCCAAAAACATACATCGATACTAGCGATCATGATCTCTTTTCCTCAAAGCGGCTTGGGCTCAGACCGACCACAGGCGAAGCCTAAGACCCCTTCATTCTTGTTTTTAGAGAGCGATACAGGCAGTGCAAACCGACCCGGCTGCTTGATCGACTTGGTCGAGGCGATCCGGCTTCATTGCTGACCACTTTGTCTTAGCAGTTGGTTCGCGAAGCGCTTACGCTCGAAGCCCGATTCGCGTGAAAAAGGCGCCATCATTGAAGTATTTATTTATTTATTTTTGTAAATCGGTGAGATTTTATAACACAAAAGCCAAAATTGAAACAATGGGTTCGTCTCGATTTGATTTCGAAGTTAGGCTAACCTCGTATATTGACATTGAGATTGGGCATTTATATTTAAACTCTGATTTTCTAATAATTGTATATTAAAACTTTTGGCAAATTGAGCAAATAATTGGATATTTATAGTTTAAAGAGAGAGAATATGGATTCTACAGATTTTCTTTTCTTTTTGGACCAAGCTGAAAAAATAAAATAATAATAATAGGTCTAGTGGACTGGACCATGACCAGCCACACTATCTTTCTTGAGTTAGCCCCAAACACTTGCAAGATATATCTAAGTGGACAAACCTACAGGCCCAAGAATGGAATATATATATATATATATATATATATATAATAACTTTAGATAATTAAGAACTACTAAATTGAGTTAATCCTGTTGTATTCATTTTATTTTTTAAATGGTAAAACGACAATAAATCCACTATTTCATTAAAGAACATCTTTATCGAATAAAATTAAATTATTGTTTTTATATGAAATATTTTATTTGAAAGATAAATTCCAAAACTCATTCCGAAAAATTTATTTGATATTATTTATTATTAATTTATTTTAAATTACTAAAATTATAGACATTAAGTTATTATTCTAAATTAATTTGTATATCATGCACTTTCAACTTCTTCTTTTTTTGACATCAATTCACATACCCAAATAAGTTGAGAGAGAGGCAAAAACACTAAGGACTATGTTTGATTTCTAAAAAAGTACTATGGTAAGAAAAAAATGCTCAGAAAAATTATTTACACATTATTGGTGTCTAATAAAAAAATTTAAGTACCAATGAAGTCTCACTTAGTGGTTAAAGGGTTGGGTGGGGTATATGAAAGGACCAAGTTCGAGTCTCCATGATAGCGAGAATGCATCGTTTCAGAAAAGCGAAAGCATAGACCTAAAAAATTAAATATAAATAAATTGCTTTAAAACTTACAAAAGCGAACTAAAAATAGGCGTCATAGAATATCAGTTTTAAATTTATCCCCACAAGATTGAATGGACACCTCCCCTTATTGTAGTATGGCTGGCTTTTGGGCCTAGACGCTACCTCCCAATAGGCCCAACGCCAGTACAGCCCACCGCTTGGCCCTCCTCATGAAATGGTCCTAGACGACCTACCATATTTCGAGATATACAGGAACTAACGGTAGCGGTATAGTCACAACCCGTTTAGGATCCCAGTCACGATGACCATCTACCCTCATATGGGAAGTTTGTTATAGATAAATATATTAAGAGGGAGAGCATGCAGCATGGACTATTTATCGATGATCTCCAAGTATCCGTCTCATATGTCTCTTTAGTAGGAAAGATATATTTTATCACCAAATCACGAGATTATATTTCTCATAATCAATGAAATATTCGAGTATAAAACAAAAAGACTCTCCCACGAGGGAAAGGTATGCAATTCTAACTACGTGAACTCCCTTCTTCCTCTTCTCCATCATTTGCTGACTTAATCATCGGAGAAGCGGTCAACGCATCGTCGTCGAACCCTTTTTTTGCAGGTTTACATCGCGTCGCTAATGCCCCGGAAGTCGGACAGTCCATGTAGCAGTAAAATTGCGCCGTCGCTAGAAATCGAGCAAAAGTCTCATCGGCTGGCGATGCTGAAGCTTTTAGCTCAAGCAGCTATCAATGGCTACCGTCGCCTCCGATAACCGGCGGTTCCCCACACTTTCACATCTTCGCCGATACATGGCGATTCTTGATGACCCTTGACACACGGTGATCAGTCGTCAGAAGATCAATTTCATTGGCGATCAAGACATGGAGAAGAAATAGAACAAACAAAGCGGATGAGAATTGCGGGATCGCGTTGGACATCGCAACATGAAAATGATGGTTTGTAGGCCCGAGTTCAGAAAAAGGCGTGAGCTTAAGCGAGAGCGTGCCGAGCGGTCAAGCAAGGCTTTGTGCTCGCGATAAGAAGAGCTCCATCTTCCTGGCGATGTAGATGCCTAGCGGGCGATGAGGTTGTCCTCGAGCGGCTTCGCCAAAAGAAATATTTAAATAAGAAAAATAGAAATTATCTCTCTATAATAAAGAAATTAAATTATAAAACAAAAAGACTCCGCCCAGAAAAGATATACAATTCCAATTCATTAGAATTTGCTTTTTCTTTTCTCATTTGTATCATATAGTTATTGGTCGTCGTTCTTGGTTTATCCATACGTTGGTATCCAAATAATAATCTGAAAACAACGAGGTTAATAAAGAAATATAGTCAAACATTTTAGCAAGTTAGTAAAAATTAAAAATAAATGGGGGACTCGGTGCATGCATTTCAATTAAGAGTTAGAGTTAAGACCATTTGCTTTGACTTTAAAAAAAAGACTGATTTTCTTTTTAAAAATGGTACCTAAAATTTACCACCCACCATTTGTTAAGTCTTCCTTTATCATTGACTTCGAAAAAATTTTACAGGACAATCCTCGTTGCTCGTTGCGGTCAAACAAAATCTCCCAACAGCTATTTTCTTTTTGTTTTTTTTTATTATTATTATTAAGAAGGCTTTTTAAAAAAATTAAGCTTGTTTGGAGTTAATATTTTGCATATGTTATGGAACAATTTTTCAATCTGGTGTGAAACAAGAAGAGCACATCAAATTTATATCACAAAACGACATTGCTTGTTGCGAAAACATTGATTACTGTAGTAAGATCTAATTATGTAGATAAATATTATCGACTTTAGATCTAAATAATCCTTATAATTTTTAAAACGTATTTATTAAATTAAAGAAAACTCCTTATATAGATTATAAATTTTCTACACCTATCATATAAACACAATGTTTTGTTATAAGACCAAATAAACAAAGAAATCCTATACCGTCAAAGGATAGAACATAATTACCATTTGTTTATGTAGTAAAGCAAACAAACCCCCAATGGACAAAAAAAAATTAACAATATGTTTCTTAAATAAAACTTGTTTTCAAAAACCAAACAAGGAAAAAAAAAACAAAGATGATCATATTTAGTTCCCATTTTTGCCTGTTCTGAAAAACAAAAACAACACTATATCATAGAGCATCAAAACAGTATTTTATATGTTTTCAAAAAATATTCTTAAAAACAATTTTTCAAAAACAAAATCCAAACATACCCATTAACCTACAAATGAAAAATAAAATACTCCAATTTACCCATTTATCATACACCGTGTTGTTTTGAAATAAGGAGTGAAACCTATCACACTGAGAGCCTCCATCTACAAGTTCATAACCGGAGCTTTCAATTCACGGGCCTGCAGAAAGGCGGTAGCGAGACTTCCTGCCAGCTGCACCGCCCTCGGCGCCGTCGGCCCGAACGCATCCGCTCTATATCAGCTCAGCCGCTTTCATCCGTCGGCGGCTCAGCGCGAAACAGTGAAGAAAGAGATGACTGACCAGCTCATCGCTTTTGGCCGAGCTACATCCCCGAGCAAGGCATAAATAGACCGACGACAGAAACTCGAAGTGGCTCCTTTAAACCAGCGCGCGTCGCGCCGAAACCTCGCCAGCGAACTCGTCCCGGCTCGGTCCAGGCAGTCTTGTCTCCGGTTGATGGCGAAGGCGTTGATCATGACAGTAAGGCTCCGCCGGGGCCGATATCCGGCGACGGTGGTTGACCGGGAAGTGGCGTGGAGGACGACGGGGATGGGAGGGTGGAGGCGGAGGGTTTCTTTGATGCAGCATTTGAAGTAGGTGAGCTTCTCGAGGTCGGATTCGTGAACCCTTCGGTTTAAGCCGACGACGTCTGTTAGTTCCTGTTGGATCTTCTTGAGTTCGTCTGGGTTTCATTATTCCGCCATTGCCCATTCGATGGCGGATGCTACGGTTTCTGTGCCGCCAAACATCACGTCCTGCCCATCATATCAATGGTATTCAAAGTCAAACTATTAAAATTATATATATTGATTTTGGGTTCTTTTCAAACTTTTCATGCTATAGTAACTCCGTTTGTATAGTTCAAGCAATGAATAAGTAATTTTGGATTAAAAAAATAAAAAAATTAGAACATATGACTTACGCGAATTTTCTGTTAACCAAAATAAGAAGAATAAACAAGGTGCGAAAAACATAAAAACATATAACCCACGAACACTAAATTCAATAAACAGTAACAATTTTGAGTATCTCTTTTGTGTCAATAATGAGTTAGATCAATGTTTTGAAAATCGGATTGGTCCGATCGATCGGATGGATTGGTACGACAACAAAGTGCGGTTCGGTTCAATTAAAACACATTTTTAATGGGAGGCAGGATGAGTAAACGATCGAACCCGATGAGCGGAATTGAGCCGTAGGTTATTTCCATAATTTTGGTTTTTGTTTTTAAGATAAAACGACGTCGTTTTGATGTTTTTTACATCGAAAGGATGTTATTTTGCTTAGAATTAGAAATCTTATAGGGTTAGAACACTAGTAACTGTGGGTACCATTGGCCCGGACCGATTCCTGTGGCAAGCCCGAAGCCGAACCCCATAGCCAACTTTGCCCGACCCAGGGCCTCGTGAGACTAGGCCCTAAAGCTGACCCGGCCTAGGACGGTGAATAGGCCCGGGAGCGCGAGGCAGCTTCTCCAGCCCAAGTAAAACACTCACCTCGGATGCCTCATTTCTGATGTGCAGTGGGATCTTTAAGCTCTAGATCACTTGACTCTACCAGCGAGCGTCAATCGGCTCACCCGCGTATAAGTATATGTTCTCCCAAGAATCAATCATGCCCCGCACTCCGACGGATAGGAAGGCACCACAGCGAATAGTTAGAGACGATTACGTAAAAGAATAAATCATCCTTGAAATGAGAACCACCTTCCCTATCTTTATAGAAGAAATAAATCCCTCTCATAAATAGTTGTTCAGTCTCATATAAAGATAAAAAGATCATACAACGGTATGACATTGGAATTAAGATAACTGGTTGCCCACTCAATCTACCAAAAAAGAGTTAATTTTGCTATCGGAGGGACGACGGAATGCCGCAAATGCGTCTTCTTGTTCATTTTGCAAGTTGTAATCGTGATAATTTAGTGATCGCCGACAATCGAATTTATTTACGAGAATTAATTCCTGATAACTAAAAAAATGGCTTAGCTCTGTCGATGTGTGTTTGTCATTGTGAGTATTTTATATAATATAAAATTATATATTCTTACTAATTAAGTATATGTTATATAAATAAATTTCTTTGATTTTTTAATATGTTTTCATCTTTAAACATTATACATATTTTAAATATTTTCTTTATATAAAAAATAATAAATAATAACTTAAATAATATTAATAATATATTTTAAATTTTTAAATAATATATTTATTATCTTAAATTGAGCAGACACATGGCTTTTCGTTCGGTTATGATTTGATTTTTAAAGCGTTGATAAGACAGACAATAAATTTTAGATCCTGATTCTTACCGCAATGATGGCCTTGGTGTTATCCTTGGTAAACCTGATCATCGAAGACTTGCTCTCCGCTTTGCATCTGGATCTGCAGCATCATCTTCCTCCATCGTAAAGACTCCATCAACTCATCCACCACTTATCCCGTCAGCTTCACTACTCTCTCCTTGCTCACTGTTCTGCCATCTTCTTCTTCAGCTACTCAAAATGCTCTAAATCAGAATATTGTATCAATATAAGCCCATCAAGCGATCCCTAGCCTTCTACCAACCGCCGATTAAACTCCTTCCTTGGATCCACCCCAACCATGGAATAAAATCAGCCAAATTAAAAGCCCAAACGGCCTCAGCTCACTGCAGCTATCTTCACAAACTCTCCTAATTCTTTAGGGAAGGGACGACCCAGGCCTCTTCTTAAGTTATGAGTGCTTCGTCAATCCAGCCCGGTTCGCCGACGTTGACGAAACCCACATTTTTTTCGATAGTTTGAATCATCGAATCGACTTCTTCCCTCACCGACGCCCATGTCACCCGTTTCCCGGCTGAAAGCTTCCTGCTAGATCTTCCTCATCTTCCGCCACGACGAATGCGTAGCGAAGGCCATGTCGGCTTTGTCGTTGCATCAGATGCATTATCGCCACCCGGTCGGCCGGTCGCGGAGAAGATGCTGTCCTGAACCTGACTTCGCGGGCATTTCCGGGTTGGAACTGCGATTATATACAGCATACCCATCTTCATGGAGCAGGCCGCCGTACAACTCGCTGAGCTTGGCGAGTCCCCTGTGGGTGAGTTGATCCATCATCAGCGCTAACTCGATGATCGGCGGGCCTTTACAGGGCCTGGTGGAGTATGAGGGTTTTCTCGAAGTGATGAGGAGGAGAGGGAAGGCGTATGAAGAAGGAGGAGGTGGGATAGGAGGAGGAGAGGTTGGGTGGAGGAGAAAACCATGGCGCTGGAACTCGAAGGTTTGTGCTTTTGTGTGAATCGATGAGTTGCTGACGATGGTTTCTTAATAGTAGTATGAATTGGTTAACCGCCCGTACAGATAGTAATAGTTAAATATATCAATTTTCTTAGATTTCCTTGAGGGTTTTTTGGAAATTAATAATGATACTTTTACTTTTTTTTTTTGGCATATATAGAGTTTGTATTTTTGGTGATTTGATTAAAGATTTTTAACATTCTTTCATCCAATTTTGGACCTTTTCAGAAGACTACCCTTATTAGTTTAGGGGTCTTTTTCAAGGTGTATTCTCCCCCAATATATTAAATTACTTAAACTCTCCTCCCATATAATTCCTTTAAACATTGAAAGATAATTAAGGATATTTTTACTTTTGTTGTTTGGGCATATATAGACTATATATTTGGGTGATTTCAATTTTATATGACAAAAATATCTTTATTATTATTTTTTTGTATAAATAGTAATTCTTTTTATTGCTTCTTTAATTTCAAGTAATTCACTATCTTCTTCCTGTGCTACTACTACTTGAACTAGGCACATGGACAATAATCATTCCTTTTTTTGATTGTATTTTTCTTATAAAATATGTTATTTATTTTAAAATATACCAATCGCAAAATGATAAGAGTCATTCTTCTAAATAAGCATGGTGAGATGGTTAACTTTTACAAATTACAGGTTATTTGAGTTACTCATTAATAAAATATTTCTTCAAATTTCGGAAAGTTTACAAATATTAGTTTTGATTAGATTTTTAAAAATAGAAATATAATATTTAAATTTAAATGATAAACTTTATTTCATATGTTTTAAATAATTGATCAAATGAATAATATTTTTATTGTTGTAAAAATGGAAAATCTTTAAGAAAACATTTTTCCTTAATTTTCTATTGGGCAAGTGGACACAAGAAAAATATGACAATTTTAATTTCTTAATTAAGAAAAAACAATTATCAGTTTAATTTTTAATACTATAAATAAATAATACAAATAAGATATTCTGGGTATAAATATGTGTTTTTTACTTCTGCATAGAACTTATTCTTATAAGGATTTAATTTTGATTCTCTTAGATACCCCATTCATTTTTATCACTGGAGCCAACCCTTAAAAGCCTATCAAACTCTTTATATATACAAGTGTGAGGGGAAAATAATAATGTTAAGAAAAAAAATAATTATTTAAAAAATATACGTAAAAAGATTATTGCTATAGGAGCTATTTTATACCTCATCAGGCATTAAGCATGGGCTTATAGGCTACTTACCAACTATCGAACCATCACATTAAATATAAGGTTATTTTATATTTATAAAAGGATTCTGAATAGCAGTTTAAAAAACAATGTAACATAACCTTAACCTATAATTAAAGAAAAAATAAAATACTCCACTTTCTATTTATTATAGATATGCATGCATATTTATTTTAAGAAGAAAAGTCAGAAAACTATTAGTACAAATACAGGCCTCATCACCATTAAATAACTAGTCATCTCCATTAAAAATTAGAAAATTAGCTTCAACCAGTCTTTTCAACAAAGGAAAAAGTATGATGTTAATAAATACTGCCTGCACTTTGGGAGTACAGTCATCATTGCATTTTCTTTGTAATTAAAACCAAAAATGAAGTATATATATAAATATAAGATCTCATAATTAACGTGTAAATAAAGTTTATAATTCAATTAGAGGAAAAGAGAGAGATTGGATGTCTTATTCATTTCTAATTCGTTTTATTGTCGTGAAATTTCAATTTTATGTTAGATATTTTGATTCACTGATTAATTTACTATTTTGTTATTAAACTCTATATTTCTTAATCTTACATGTTTGTGATTATCATAATCTTTAGACCTAGGTCCATTACTCAATAAGTTTAGTGCTCATACGGGCCCATTGCTTAGCCCGTATCATGAAACGACCCAGGACGATTTATCGTATTAAAACCATATAAGAACTAACCAGATGATAGAGTCTTAAATCATATGGAATTACGAGTCTTATCGATCATCCTCTTTTAATATAAAAATTTATTATGAATAAATGTAAGCCAAAATTATATGTAGGATATTTATCTAATGGATTCTCCAATATCCAAATCTAATGAGTCTCAAAAACATAAATATTTAATATAATTATCTTTTTTATAATCAAGAAGAAATTTGAGTATAAAACAAAAAGACTCCCCATTTGAAAAAGATATATAAATCCAATTACATGAACTTCTTTTTCTTTTTTTTTCCATTATTTTATCGACTTAGTTATTGACAAATCATCGTTTTACAGGTTTACATTCCATTGTTGATCTCCCAAATGTCAAATAGTCCAGATAACAGCAGGGTTAATAAAAAAAAAGAAATATAGTCAAACATTTTAGCAAGTTAGTAAAGTAAAATAAATAGAGGATCCAATTGCATGCATTAGAGGAAGCATTAAATTAAGGGGTTAAGACCATTTTGCTTTTGACTTTAAAAAAAAAAAAATACAATTTTTCTTTTTAAAGAATGGTACTGAATTACCACATTTGTGGTCACCCTTATCACTTTGACTTGGAAAAACTTTGCAGTACAGTCCTCTCATTGTTGTAGTCAAACAAAATCTAAACAAATCTTTTCTTTTTGTTTTTTATTATTATTATTATTAAGAAGGCTTTTTAAAAGAATTGAAAGCTTGTTTGGAGTTAATATTTTAGCATATGTTGTGGGATAATTTTCAATTTGGTGTGAAAGAAGAGCCCGTCAAATTTTATGTCCTAAAGCAGCAATTGCTTGTGCAAACTTTATTTGAGTTGTAATGATTCGATCTAATTATATACACATAAATATTATTGACTTTAGATCTAAATAATCCTTATAATTTTTAAAACATATTGTCGTGAAAACTCTATTTATATAAATTATAAAAACTTTCTATACCTATTATATAAACATAATGTTTTAGCCATAGGATCAAATAAACAACTAAACCCTTATACCAAAATAGAAAGGAACTTTTCTTACCATTTGTTTATACTAAGTAAAGCAGAAACAAACCCCAATGGACAAAAAAATTAACAATATGTTTCTTAAATAAAGCATATTCAAAGGCTTAAACAAAGGAAAAAAAAACAAGGATGATCATATTAGATTACATACCCGCCACTATTACGAAAAACAACAACTGCTGTGGGTACCTTGGGCCCCCATTGATCCATAGCGGGGACGAAGTGGTCGGGGGTCTTGAAGGAGAAGGCCCCGGGCCCAGGAGGCGCCACGAGGCCGGGCCGAGCCTAGGATATCTCGAGGGGTGAGCCCGAGGGTGGCCAGGCCCGTGGATGTCAGGCTACTGGTCGTTCGCGGGGAGCTTAGGACATCATGGCTCGGCGGCTCGTTTATCTCGGGGGCATCTTTCAGGCGGCGATCCTCAGGCAAAGTTACCCAGTAGGTTTTCTATCTTTAAACGAAATTCATTGATTGACTTAGTGGCCTCCCGAAAAAGCCAGGAAACATCGACATTATCCTCTGGAAAACGATTTACGAGAAATCCGTCCCCCTTTCGAAATAAAAGCTACTTCCCTACCGTCCAGGGAAGAAATCGATCCACCTTAGGAAAAGGTTGGATCTCAGATCTTCCTCTATAAAAGAGACATACCACACTAAATGAAGTCATATTCCTAATCTAAGGAACACTTGTTTTACTCTCTTCCAAAAAAGGCTAACTTTTGCCATCGGAGATATGGATCTACAATCGTCTATTGTTTTATTTTGGGTTCTTTGGTTTCTTTGTCATTTGGTGAATCTTATGACAATCGTGGTCTAGAAACTCAGAAGTGATCAAAATTAGGCGCCGTCGTGGGAATCCATAGAGCAAATCACAAGGCGTGCCAAAGAGCTTGGGTACATCGCTCCAGGCATTCCCAGATTGCAAAGAAAACCTTGGTTTGTTCTCACTACAAACATCCGCGAGACCGTCGAAATTCAACACCATGACTAGCAATCCCGCGAACCTGGCCCCCGAAGATCAGTTCCTCCTTTGGCGTCAAGAACTAGAAGTAAGACAAGAGGAGCAGACAAGACAGATGGATGAACTCCGCGGACAGACGAATCGATTCTGAATGAAAGCGGCGCAATGACTCGGTAAACCCGGCAAAGAGGCCGTCTGTCGAGCCTCCTCGCCTTACCTTCGAATCTGGCAAAAATAAAATTGCTACACGAGCGATATCGACTACGGTGACGATGAATTATCCTCGTGATTTCCCTGCATCGTCCGCCGTCTCCAGAACTACAGCGAAAGCCCTCCGAGAAAAGTAGTCTCGCCGTGTGGGTTTATCAATCTTTGCAAGACGCCGGACGGAGAAGACAGCGAGAGGCGCGCGATCCACCCATGCCCGCTCAACAATACGCGCCCGACCCGACCGGGGGCCTCCCCCGACTGTTACCTTCCATGTATCCGCCTTTGAATTTGCCACCTCAGAATGGTCTTGCTCGCCGTTCGAGGGGCCCACGGTAGGTCTGCTTTCCACTCCCTTGGACGCTATCACGGATACGATCCTCCATTAACTACTCATCCCACCCTTTACTATATGCGATGGCTCCTCCGTCCTTATATGATCATATGTTACATTATAATGGGCAATGATCCTAAGCATGGGATGATCGGCTACTCACGTAAAGGTGCCCAAACCAACCTCAAGGGCTCCGGCTTTATAGTTCCACAAGTTTCCCAAGGGATCGATAAACCGTTCAGCGAACTATGGGCCGCCTTCGTCTCTTAGTATTTATGCTCTGGACCGGGAACATCAACTCCCTGATCCAGCTCCTCAGCGGGAGAGACGAGTCCGTCCGACTTCCCAGCAAATTGAGCCGGGCCGTTGACCGGAGTGATATCTGCTCTGATCTGGATCGGTACTGCGATTTCGGAAAGGGCTTTGGGTAGGCCACCCAGTTTTCAGGTCCACGTCTCTTGACCCGCAATAACTATGGAAGAGAGATTGTATCGTCAGGCGGATAAATTCTCTACCCTGGAGGATAACATTTGATCGCTGGCTTGATTATGATAACCGCCTCTCTTTCTCAGTTTGACCGCAGGGCCCGTTCGAGCAAAAAAACAATCAAGCCGAAAGCCAGAAGCTCCCTGATGGACAAGCGAAAGAAAAAATCCACCCCCGGTTTACGCTAAACATTGCATGACGGACTCCTGCCCTACGTGAGACCTCCTGACTTCGTAAGCCCGGCAATGAAATGGCTTTGACCAATAGCGGTAGATCCCTACGATGACTATCTACTTGAACCGCGTATTATCCTTGCGGGCTTCAGTTCTGGTGGAAAAGCTAATTAGGGCCGGCCACCTCCGACGGTATTTGAAGAGCCAACGATGATTTCAGCCATTCCCTCGGCCCAGATGGAAGCGCGATGCGCGAAAATTAGACATGCTCGGGCCTGGTGACCATCAACTTCATCTTTGGGGTGACGTAGATAGCCAATTCAATCCAGGAAACAGCGGAATGCTACGGACAGCCTCGATTAGAGCCGAATAACGCCATCGACCGCCAGGGAAGCGCCCAGCCTTGACCCAGGAGTGGATGGCCTATATCTTTCACCCATCAACCTACACGGGGTCATCACACCACCTGTGCCTGTAATGCTATGTTAACTAACTTGATGTGCCACGGGGTGCTTATGATCTATTGGCCTTGTGATTTACTCCACTTTCGACTTTCAAATGGGTAAATCACGATTGATCATCTCACTCCTCCGGCGGGATCCGTACTCAGTTTCATGGGCGACCACGCGTATTCGGTGACATCACCTTTCTGTTAAAGTGGTCCGATGCAATGATATTATTCTACGTAGTAGGGTGGGACCTTACAATGCTATTTTAGTAGGAACTGGTGCATGTACAATAAGCGGTATACATATCACCCAAGCGATTGGATTACTGGCCAGAAATTTGGGCGAGTTGACCTCGGGAAGCCCGATTAAGCGCCACGACAGTGTTATCAAACCTCTCTACAAGAACGCGGGCAAGTTGACCGCTCTGGAGAACCACCTCTTGAAAATCAACCCTCACAATAGCAATCACAGTCACCCGCCCAGCTCGCCTCGGATGAAAAAGAGCCATTCAGCATGGACTGCAAGTCGTGTCCTTGGCGAATGAGGCGATTCATCTACATTGGTGCCCTCCTCTCCCGGTAGGAAAAGGCACGGTTCACGCCGATCCTTAGCTCAACGCCGATGTATTTGCTTGGACTCATACGGATATTCTTAGGATCGATCCGTTGCCGGCCTGGCTAAATATAGCCCCTGCCCGAGCGGTCGGACAAAAGTGGCGATTTCACCCTGATCGCCACTTGGTCATCCAGACCGAAGTCGATAACCTTCTATATAATGGATTCATCAGGTCAGTGAAATATCCTGAGTGGTTAGCCAATGTAGTGGTGAATTTGAGGAGAACCGCTGGAGGTATGTGTGTTGACTGCAGGGTCGATCTTTGTCCGAGGCGGCTTCCACGCGCCGTATAGATGGGATTGTGAATTGCGCCGGTAGGCATGGCGTATTATCGCTACGGACGCTTTCTGTGGATTATCACCGTCTGCCATCCCGGTTAGCGAAGGCATGCTTTCATCGCGTATAAGTAATTTGTAATGTTATAATGTAATGCCGCCCGGTTAAAGAGCGGGGCCACTTATCAAAGGTGAGTGACAAAAATGTTCGATCTACGCTGCGTTTACCATGGAAGTTTATATCCACGATGTCTTTGGTCAAATCCAAGCGTCGGGATCATGTGCTTATCTTGGCCAGGTTTTGATATCCTCCGATAGTATGGCATGAAGTTAAATCCACTAAAATGCTCATTCGGAGTCAATCTTAGGAAATTCACTCGACCATAATGTACGAGAGAGGAATAGAGGCCAAATCCCATACAACTTCAAAGCCATCCACCACTTGATCGTGGCGCCAGTTCTAAGAAACAAATCCGGCTGATCGGTCGGTGCGGCTCTTGAAGGCGTTTTATTTCCCTCTTCAACGACGAGTGAAACCGCTTCTTCACTACCTGGCAGAAGGGGAGCGGTAGGGCCAGTGGGCGAGAATGCGACCGAGCTTTCTTGGCAATCAGCAATATCTCGCGAGCCCCAGTCCTCGTAAAGCGGGGCTTGCAGTGATCACGCTCTACCTTTACCTCGCGGCGAGAAATGAACGTGGTACTTTGCATTATTTAAGAGAGTGCGAAGATGAAAATTCGTGACAACGATCTTCTTCATTAGAAAATCCGCATTTGTGGCCCCAGGCTTGAATACACCCACCTTAAGCAATGCCACCCAGCCACATGGACGGCGGCGGAAACTCCGCTGCACTTCGAGGCCTATCACGCCGTGGTACTCATGATCTCCACTCAGGAACTATCCTGGCGGGATGTCGCGAATGGCCCGATGG
This sequence comes from Tetrastigma voinierianum, assembly GCA_016808115.1. NCBI lineage: Eukaryota > Viridiplantae > Streptophyta > Magnoliopsida > Vitales > Vitaceae > Tetrastigma > Tetrastigma voinierianum. The sequence goes on from JAEQBH010000802.1 coordinate 42,728, forward strand.
GCAATGGAGCTCAGCAGTGCGAGATCTATTGAGCTTTCAAAAAGGGCGAGTCTTGTGAATTTCCTTCTTGAGAACTCAGCGACCTTCCTTTTTCGCCCAGAGAATAGTGAAGGGCTGGTGGACTCTGCAAACCGGATGACCTCTTAGATGCGAGGATCCGGTATCGGTCTACGATTCAACCTCCCCTACGGGGGAAAGGATCAAGCGAAGCGATTCGTTTGCGACCCCGATGCACCTCAAGCAATGAGTGTTCAAAGCCTTAATCGGCTGGAAATTGAACTCGCCTCGCGATGGAATTATTAAACTGACCTTCTAATACCACGGCGACTTCACTTGATGGTTATGCAGGATAAATTAACGAAATTTGAATCCAGGGAACCTCGAATGGATAAGTACGCCTCTCTGGCTAAACAAAAATTAAGTGCCCTCGCGACCTGGAAACTAGAACATATTCTCGGGACCTTGATAGGAGGGCCCGATGCCTTAGCATTGTGCACTTCTCTGCGATAAGGAGAAGCGATGTACCTCCGATCTACTATAAACGAGACTCATCGTCTTGTACCCCAGAATAAGCCCGAATCTGAAGCTCCCCCATCCTGGATGGATCCCCTATTACTTTACATAACCATTGGGGAATTACCTGATGACAGAAACAGGGCGCACAAAATTCAGATCCAATCCGCCAGGTTCTCCATAGTAGACGGGCATCTATATAAACGGTCCCTCGACGGACCATACTTGAGCCTCACACAAGAACAAACTGGTATATATTGGCGAGTTACATGAAGGTATATGTGAAACCAGGAGGAAAGAGCGTTAGCTCACCGAGCTCACACGCAAGGGTATTAGTGGCCTACTATGGAAGCGGAATCTTTGGGCCTATGTCGGAAATGTGATCCACCTTGTGATATCTCCTGTCCCGAAATCTCAGTGGGTTGTTCCCATCTCTGGCCATTGGCCGTTAAGCCTGATGAGAATTGATGTGAGCCGATTACATAGCTCCGACACAGAGAAAAAAATTATTCTTGTTAGCTCCCAGGACTGCCCGTTAAATGGATGAGGCCGAAATACGCATCTAGCAAAAGGCAGAGGCGTCAGCTCGATTCATATGGAAGAGTATTGTTTGTTAGTTCGGCGTTCCATCCGGATGTATCAGACAGATGGACCGGTTGGCGACAGGTATATCAGATTTTGCGGAGACCAAAATATGGTTTTGGCACTCCACACTGGCATCTCAAAGCAATGGTCAGTGACCTCGATAAAACCACCATTATTTTACCAAAAACTTGGATCCAGTTATTCAGAAAATGGGTGAAAGATTGCAAGATTTGAAACTAGACCACATTTGATAAACAGATTATCATCTCTGCATCACCTCAGATGACTGTATCCCTCACGATTGGTTTCCTCGTCATTCAACGGCGTCGATCAAATAATGAAGAATCTGTAGAGTTCATTAATGTGACCAAACACTGAGCGATGATAATCCGTTATCTATCAACGCCTTGAGAACACCATAATCAGCGATTAAAGTGCGATTGTTCGGTAGGTGTCTAGGTCTGGAAGTTTTAGGCATCTGATGGACCCAGTGGAAGTTCCGACTAATGGAGCCACATATGATGGTGTTTCAGGCGAACACGGATCTCATATAGTGTAATTCGATGAACTCTGTTGCAAGATCATGATCTGTGCATGAAGATGTTATCAGTAGAAAGATATTTTATTAATCGTAAAACATTATCATTCTGATTAGTGGATCGTCTCAAGTGGATTGAGTGATCTCATATGTTAAAACAGCCGCGTTTGGCTCAGTCAAATCTAAGTCTGGATGACGTGAGAAGCGACCTGTGTGACCCCGGAAACAGCCGTGCGTGATCGATCAGTTCGATTGATGCGGAATGACCTCTTGGGCTGTCATCCGTCTTTTCGATGATCTCTGAATTGGGGTGGCGGAAGGTACGACATACAATTAACGGCGTCAGTTGGTCAAATCTCTAGTCAGGTCAGGAATGACCTGCGATGATATAGTGGGTCGGAATTGTGATATCGTCTCGCACTCGAATGACATCGTCGGTAAGAATTTTTTAAATTTGATTCTATTAGATCTACCAAATCTTTATATAATTAAATGACATTTCAACGAAACAAATTCATGAGGGATCCGTTTGTGGTTGTCGACACAAAAGGTGAGAAAAAATGTATGAAACCTTTGAAATGTAAAGGCGCTGCTAACAGGATCGTCACGGAGCTCCTCCTCATGGTGGATAACATCTCCACTCAGTGGTGGATGTTTATTCACGACGATTCTGTTTTGTTCTGAGGTCCAAAGAAAACGTGACCAGAGCGGATCACTTCAAGAGTAAGCAGAGGACTAATGAAGTGGCGATAAGCGGAATGAAGGATTGAGTATGCGTCAGGGATTGACACTCCTCATGTTGTCAGTGGCTTTAACTTATAACAAATAGTGCGTGTGCCACTGAATCGTGACCTCATCATCAATATAGTGTGACTTCTCGGAAGCGGTGAGTCATCTTCTTTGATCGATATAATAAGGCCAATTTTCTCTTTATGTGACTAATTCTCATATTTTCATTATTATATGGACTTCCACATGTCAGCATTCTTTGTACCTTGGCGATCATGATCAAACTCAGAAAAAGCACTGGTAGGCCTCTTATGAGACCTAAAACATGATGGACGGAATAAACTAAATCATCTACTTTTGACTCAGGTTCAATTCTAGGTAGAATAACTGATATGTGACCTCATTAAATATGGTGTCTCTGAAGCCGGCGGGCGCTCTCGCCAGTGACTCTTGCAGCCTCAAAACCGGCAGCGACCGCGGGTTAAATCTGCCGATAAGGCGCTTTGCGTTTCCGTTAGGCCAGCGCTAAACCGGTGCTGACGCCGTGGCTGACGTCTGGCGAAGTTGAACTCGCCGATGCTGCAGCCATGTTCAACGGTGATCTGACGCAGACCATTAACATCGTGGAAAGGATAACCGCCAGAATCGCGAATTGAACCGCATCTTACCGTGGTGGTCGACATTGTGGTTCGAACGGCGTCCATCATCAATGATTTGCAAATCTCTCGGATGAAGCGGGGCGAGGCGATATAGTTATCTGGGCCGTGCCGGCGATCGCGGAACCGATACCAAAATCTGATCATTCGACGGTTCGGCGTGATCTCAGCGGTGAAGAACCGATAATGTTTCTAACTCCTGGAATGCGTTGGCCTGGGAATCGTTCTGGAGATATGGTGTGGTAATCGTGGTGTGGCGGTTTGGTGGGCGGACCCTCACTTCAGAATCTGCTCTGTGACCCTGCAGAATATGAAGCGAAATTGACGAAGAAACTGTGGGCTGGATCTCTCATTCAGTTAGGCTGAATTAGCTCAAAAGCTGATGGTAAGCCTTAATTAGAGACAGGATGTGTTGCTGTTCTGGCCATATAATGGAAGCGATCTTATGGCGGCGCTAATCTGAGGTGGAATGATCGCTCCATCAGACACCGCTTTCTTTACGAGAAGCGTAGCGGTGGCTGTAGCCTCCCTCTTATCTGCTCTTCTCTTCTAAATCAGGGAATCGTCAGGCGTTAGGAATCAAGAGCAAAATCTTGATTTGGAGCCACAGCGTTCCGGCGTTTGCGCGCTCTCTTCCGCTTGACTTTCGCACTCTGGGGGCAACTTTGGCTACACTTTGGGGAGGACGCTCGGGACCTTACCCACTAACTTCGTCGATGTGATGATGAATCGAGGCATTTCGAAGAAGCGGGCGACCGTGATGAACTCGGACTCACTGCACACATTTCGAGGCCTCGGCTACGAGGTCCGGGTGCCTGAAACAAGGCATTGGTATCCATGAGAAGCCGCGAAGTGTTCCCCTCCACGACATTCGAGAGGCGGAGGCGGGGGATAACGGAAGGGTATAAGGAGTGGATTGTTCTTTATGTGAAATATTCATGGGTAAGAAGAACTTGGCGATTGGCGCTCCGAAATCTCAAAAAAATTGGCCAGATCTTTCTATGCGACTTCTCCACCACTTCTTGACCTTCCTCGGTACCACCTACATCTGCATGTGACGATTATTTTTATCATAACATCGAATAAGTACAAGCGAAAGGCCCGGCACAATTACGGACTGGGAAGGCTGGGATCCGGTTGACATTAAAGGCAGCGGGGAACGAGTTTCATCCCAAGGACCTCACTAACAACACCCCTTTTGCTCGCCTTAGGCTAGTGGGGCTTAGTTCCGCGATCCCATGATCATGATTTCAGCCCGGCCATGGACATTCGTCCATCGACCTATGTTTAACAAATAAATGATGAAAAGCTCCACCAGCGTAGGTCGAGTTGGTACAAGTGGTTAAACGCCAACGCTCAACTAGAATCGAATCACGTTTGGGTGAGCCATTTAGCGGCGCAGTAAAATGAGGAAATTTGTTTGACTATAGCCGTGCAGACGATCTGGCGCTAAATGCTCGCTGAGGGTAAAAAACACACCATTGTGTTTCGGGTTGGCGTGAACTCATCAGTCCCCTCCATCGACCGAAGGTCGATGCTATCGGGCACCTGCAATGCACCTTTGGTTCCTCCATCAGTCATAGACGCAATGAGTGCCCTTGCGAGGAAGGTTTGGCTCGGGGCCGTCCTCTTGGGCTGACACTGTGATGGAGTTTCCTCCAGACCTCTCACCCATTCTACAAAGCATATCAAGGAGGAAAAGGTGGTATTCGGCCTGGGCTCCCAGGAGTAGGTATAGGAATGCCTGCTTGGACCGAGCGGGGAATCTGGGTTGAGACTTTTTCTCCCCCAGGTTTTTAACAACCAGAGAGGTTTATCGCCCACGAGGGCTGAATATCAAAGCTAGAAGACCTGCATGGGTGATAATGCTACCCTGCGACTGTGACCCCGGAATGAATGCAAAGGAGAGGAACCCCTGAGTTAGTCACGAAGGAAGAAGGCAGAGTTCATAGAAGCGATGACGAAGGGCCGGGTGTAACTAATGAGTGCCCTCATCTGTTGCACCTCGCTGAATCATCTCCATTTGCATTTAATGCTTGGGCGGCGATCATTACATGACCATATAAGTAGGCCGCGACGGTTGCCTAGGCACGGGTGAATTCCTTGCTTGGACGAGAGGAGCCCCGGGAACCACATTCTAGCTGAGTGTAGGTGAGTGGATTAGATTGAAGTTCATTAATGGTGACGATATGTTAAATAGTTCATGAGCACTTGCATATAGTAATGAGGCCTGAAAATGGTGAGAGCTGCGGGTTTTATTAATATCACTAAAAAGTGTGTTTGGAATTGTAGCAATGCTTGTTGTCAAGCAATGTTTGCCTGATCAATTCACAGCTAACAGGGATAATAAAGTAAGAGTGAGAGCGTCACGCACTAAGTCTAAGCCAAATATGTTCTTAGAGTTGAAAGAATATGGTGGTGATGGGTGAGATGAAGCGAAATCTCCGTTGCAGTCACTAGGGCTAAGAAGAAGAAGGGAAAGGATGAGTGGGGTCAAGGCTATGAGCCTAGCGAGGATTGCTAAGGGATTGTATTTGAATCTTTGGGGTACCATTGAGTTTCCAGAGAACCACGACATTATCTGGGAATATTTAGACTAAAACTCCAGACCATATAGTTCTGACAAACCCATGCAGAGCAACATGGTCAATCAATTGATGGCTATCCATGCTCTAGTCCCTTGGCCCTGAGTGCTTTCAAATAATAAAATCTTTGTACTCTCACCGGAAAAACTTGAATTGTAATGAGATAATGAACTTAAATCACTCTCACTTTTATAGCCATTCCTATATCTGGGATCGAATAAGTGGTCCAGTAACGTCTAACGCAGTTGCATAGAAGTTATAAAATTCACAATGAGAATTAAGCTGCATTAATAACAGGCCATTCCCCATATTACGTGGTCGAACTTACTCTTTTCCAGCGGGAGGCGAAACCTCAGGTAGGAAAGGGGGCATTGTGGGTACCTTAGACCACAGGCCAATCCTGTAAATAAAGTAGTCCAAGGGTCTTGAAGGAGAAAGGCCCAGGCCCCGGCTGCTCCACGAGCGCCAGGCCGACCCTCCGGATATCTCAAGGGGGTGAGCCCAGAGATTAGCCGGCCCATGGATGCCCGGCTAGTCGTTCGCCCGGGCACTTAGGGACATCATAGCTCGGGCGACTCGTTTATCTCAGGGGCATACTTTCCCGAGCAACGATCCTCCCGGGCAAAGTTGCCAACCGGGTTTCTATCTTACAAACAGAAATTCATTTATTGACTTCGTCGCCTCCAAAGAAAAGAGGAAGCATCTGACATTATCCATATGGAAAAGCAGTTACCTGAGAAGCAAATCCTTTCCCAGAAATAGAGCTAACTTCCCTACCATTAGGGAAGAAGTAAATCCACATTGAAAAAGTTTGAATCTCAGATCTTCCTCCATAAAAGGAGACATACACATGAATGATTCACATTCTAATCTAAAGAACAACTTTGTTTTACTCTCTTTCTCTTCGAAAAGGCTAACTTTGCCATCGGGCGTGGATGTCCGTCGTGCTTTGTTTTATTTTGCGAGGTTGTTGCTGGTTCTTGTTGATAAGGTGGCGTGGTGTATATATGTGCGCTATGCCTTGTAGTGTGCGCGTCGCCCCGAGTAATATAATTGCACTATAGATACGGATCATCGATCAGCCGGAGCTGAGTGTGTTGAATACGAGAGATTAGCTTTTGAATATTATACGGATGTAAGCTTTGGGTGACCAGTACTTTTAAGTCACCTTAAACTAAACTAATCGATCTTAATGAATTACTGTATAATGGAGACTAGGGCTATGTCTCCCCCTACCACTTTTGATGGATTATTTCCTAAAGAAGTTACTATTCAGTTTATTTATAACTTATTGATGGCTAGGTGATCGTGGCTATTTAAATACCCTCTCTCTCGAGGTGTATCCGCCTATCTCGCTAGTAGGGTTGAGTGTATCTCTACCCCAACTCAATACTCCGAAATTCTTAAATGTTCTAACCTTAATCGCCACCCTCGAGATTGGAATATCTCTAGTTACCGAATCAACCGAAGGCTGCTCTATTCAAATCCCTAGGCATCCTCATCTCTCGAATCTCAAATATCTGAAGTGATAATCACTTTTCAATGTCGCGTACATCACCATAAATAAATTTCATCATAGATATAAAGCAGACTAACAAGTTAAAACAACCCATAATATAAAATACTAATCTTTAATTCATGCACCGACGTGAGTTCCAACCAACACCCTAGGTATAAATCTAGAACATACTGGTTTATGAGAGAACATGTAAACATTGAATCTGGTAAAACATCACATTTCTTTATCCGAAAAAGCGTAAAAATACAAAAGTCGCCTTCTTCAAGATCTAGGTCACTGTTCTCATCGCGTCACCAGACGATCCCGCTGCCTTGAATTCTGTCCCCTTCGCTGATTGATGAGAGACAAAAACTCGTGACTAATGTCGTGATGCCACCGCTTGGCTGACTTTATTCTGTTGATTTCCAACGTCAAGGACGTATTGATCGCCGCGACGTTCCAGCCAACTTATGTACTTCTACTCCTTCGCCCAAAATAAGGCCCAAAACCCGTCTCACCCGCAGCTCACACACACTACGAAACCGATGCTCCAGGCTATAAAATACCACTTAATTTAAATATAAATAGAGCCAAAAACGAAGACGTGACGAGGAGGGTTTTGCAATGAGTGTTTTAGTCACTCATCACACCCCCAAACTTAGCTTCTTGCTTATCCCCAAGCAAAATTGACTGCAAACCACACACAACCTACATACTATAACCTAACACTAGGATTGGCATGCACAAGCTGATGTATTGCAGGATCAAATCGATCCGACTCACACCGGCCGCCTCCGCTCAGTTCACGGATTCACGCGGTGTTCACCAAGGAACATTAGGTTGAACTCGCTGAAGCCGACGCAGTGCCTCAACTTCCATTTAATAACCTTCCCAAGGACCCTATGCAGCAGCCGAATAAATGACTTCTAGTGTATACCTAGGTTCCGACGCCCAAACTTGAGTTCAATCCCACCTAATTTGGAAAATCTAATCACGCAAAGGATAGAACGCACCGCTTGCATTCCCGAACATACCAACTCAGCGTAAAAACAAAACTAGTGCCCGTAAGTTTATGCTTAAGCGTTCATGTAGCTGGGATTAGTCAGGACTCCCAATCGTCGGGTTGGCGCACTGTATGATCACTCGAACGCCACCGAACACTCAACTAAACCTAGTACCTTAAGCCGCTGGAACCCCACTCCCCGCCTCAGTGCATCAGCAGCCACGACTCTTACTGCTCGTGGCATCGGGCTTTGAAAGCGCCTCGACTTTTCCCGTGATTCCATTGGAAGATCCTAATTATTCTATGCCTAAATTTTATTTTTTGCTTTTATTTTTTTTTTGGCTCGAAGGCAATCCTCTTTTATTTACTGTGTCCCATCTCTTTGGTGTTTAGAGACTCCCAAGGTTTGTTGAACCTTAGTAGCTAGGCTCGACACCTAGGCATACCCTAGAGGTCATCTGTGTGTGAGTGTGATAAGCTCATTGAGAAATAGCTTCTTGAATATCTCGGAGGTGATTCACTATGCCTCCCCACTTGTTTAACCTAATTCCCGAGCATCAAACACCCTATGAATCCTGTCTGGAGGTATACACTGTTTTCCATGATAATAGTGGATTCGGCCCAAAAGTGATCCTCGACTTTCAAACATGGCAACACACAATAATAAACTACCTTAAACACTCCACACCACTAAACAAGATATGGCCTACTAAAAACACAAACAGAACTACACACAAGACTCAACAACCTAAATGAACAAGCGTGAATGAAACTAACCACAAAGACAAATACGTAAAATAAAAATACCCATCACAAAACTATACTAATCTAATAAAACCCGATCAACGGCCCTAAACGCCTATATGATCCACTAAACACAAATGTGAATCCATACACAAGACTCGACAACCTAAAATGAACAAGCGTGAATGAAACTAAACTACAGCACAAATACGAAAATTAAAATACCCATCACAAAACAATACTAGTCTAATAAAAACCCGATCACCACCCACACCCCCTTAAACAAAAGTATCCAAAGGTCCCCACCGCAATAAAAGAACAAAAGAGGGTGAAGGGAACCCCTTGGTGAACGAATCCGTCATCGCTGATGCGGCGCGGCCAGCGAGTGCGAGGAACCTGGCGTTCGGCCTGGCGGATCAGCCGCTGGAGTAACAGTGCCTCGTTGGCCGCCGTAATCGCATCACGTCGTGAAGGGCCTCCATATCCTCGTAATGAGTGACTCTGCGGCTCCCGGTCTCATCCCATAACGCATCAAAGCGATCAGTAAGGGCGAGCACCGGTCCTAAATCAAAGGAGACCGGGAAGGAGTCGCTTCCATGTCAGCCGTGGTGGTGGTGGAGGTGGGGATGGTGGGAGGATCGCCCCAATGTCACTGATAGGCCGCCCATGAGTCCAAAAATGGCCCCGATAGTCGTGAAGCCCCCGTCCGAGGGCTCATGGCCCGAGTCATAAGTCCCCTCAGGTCGTGGGACACCCAGCTTGTCCTTCGCTTTAACCCGGGATATAGCCCACTGCGTAGCCACGCCGCGCTTGTCATCTAAGGGCACCCCTGGCCCGTATGCATTGGTCATATGCGAAAGGCGCCTCTGTTCATCTTAGTGTCCCAGCTTATGGAGGATGGCATCCTATAACCCGCCCAACATCGAACTAATGTCCTCCAATGATAAATAGGTCAAAGGTGGCATGCTTCGGGCGGAAAGTCACCACACACGTTCGTCGTCTGAATGAGACGCGACATGATGAAGTGATGCCAAACTTTGGGGATATAGGCCAAATGCTTCGCCTTGAAGTGGATGTAGGCCCATCAGGCTGTCAGAGTCCCGCCCCCGCCCGTTGGCCAAGACCCAATGACCCTGGGTAATCTAAGCCGCTCTACAGATTTATCGAAAAGGCTCCGGGGACAGGATTAAGATTATGTGAATCGGTTGGATAGACTGGGCTGAAGTCTTCCAACACACCCGCCCGACTTTCTTGACGACGTGGGGAGGCGAGGTCATGAATTCGCACCACACTCATCGCAGCCGACGAGGTGGTCAGCAAAGCGCCCGCCATCCCCGGTCGCAATAGTCTCTATGGAAAAAGTCATCTGTGGGTGGTGGAAACCCTTTCGATAAAGGATCCGCTCTGCAGATGGTGCCAAATTGATCGGGCGGCATCCTTCGCTGACAAACCTCGTGACATCGAAAGCTCCGGGTCGGATCCACCGCCCGACCCCGCTTATAGGCAATTTCGCCTCTACCCGACATTGCACAAAGAAAATCAAGACCGCTCTAAGGTCACAATGTAGCCTAGCTTCACCAAAAGAGCCTACACCCTGGGATGGATTCAGGACAATGTGTTTGAGCACCTAACGTGCACTATGAAAACTAAGACCAAATGGGCAATGTGAAGTAGATACAACCCAGACATAATACACCCCACTCTGGCCAAACTAGGACCTAATATGGAGGACTAGACCAAACAGGCAAACAAACCTAAACAAGTCACGCACACCACGTGCAAAGGCGCGAGACAGTGGACGGAGATAGTGGTGGTGAATGGTGGTGGTAAGGCGCAGGAGGTGGTCGGAGGGCAAAAAATGACGACTCCGACGTGAAAGAAGGAATCCCAGTGTGGGTGTGTGCCGCGACGACAAAGGAGTGCACAGGTTCGTGCAAGGAGGAATGGTAAGAGCAAAATGAGAGAGTTTTTGGCATTAAATAGGGTCAACGTCATGACGCAAATGCAACGCACGCGACGCCCGTGAGGAAATAGCTAACGTCGCTGACGCCGAAGTTCCAACGCCAGAACGCTCCGCAGAGCGGTTAAAACCAACATCGCGACGCTGGGGAACCAACGCCGCGACGCTGCAGAGAAGAGCAAAAATGACGCCGTGACGCCGATCCAACGCCAGACGCCCAGAAGGTCTAATCCAACGCGACGCTTCCGATAGGCTAGTGTTCAACGCCGCGACGCCCGCAGAACTGGCCAGCTGAAGCCGACGTCTTGACGTTACAGAGAAGGCCCAAAATGCAAAATATTCAACAATAGTCAAAAGTAAGAGCAAACTTCCCTAGTGTAATCGGTGGCTCCCTCTAACTTGTGAAGTGAATTTCTTGAGCAGATCCGCCTCATTACTTTCGATCACAGGTCCTGAAAACAGACATCCAAAAAGAACTCCCGACACTGGCGAAATGTAAAACCACAAAACTAAACTTAAAAACAAGAAAACTAAACAAGAGAAAGAAATTTCAAGAAAAGCTTAGGTTGCCTCCCAAGAAGCGCAAAGATGTTTAATGTCGCGAAGCTCAACGACTCAATTCAATGTGCTCGAGAACCCGAGCTCCTTCTCCTAAGACTGCTTACTGTACTTTTTCTGATGTGTGCAATGGAATGGTCAGCTTATCTGCATGGAACTCGCCCCCAAAATACGGCTTCAACCGTTGTGTGTTAACTTTGAACCTTCTTCAGACGTGCAACCGCTCCATGTGAAGAAACTATTACTGTGGAAAGGTCCCCACCATCTAGACTTCAATTTCCCAGAAAAAGTTTGAGACGGAATTAAACAAGAGGACCCTTGTCCTCGTCTCGAATTCCTTCCCTGCATATGTTTATCGTGCCGTGCTTTTTTGTCCTTTCCTCAGAATGCGGGCATTTTCATAAGCTTCGCTCTCGAATTGCCTGGGCTTCGCATCGAGCCGTAGCAAATAAGCCACCACCAAGGTAATCGCCATGTTCAACTGGGGCTTAATCGCTTCTAGCAGGCTCGATGCTCCAATTCCACCCGCAGTGACGCATTCTGGGCAGCCACATGTCCCAAGGGTGTTTTAAATATGCCACCGGTTCGAGCAATCTTCATGTCTTTGCACTCGCTCTTCCCGAACTCATAACTGCTTTTCTCCGATGACTTAATTTCTTGATTTGACACCTCCACTTGCCCATTTGACTGTGGGTGATATGCAAGAGATGTATGATGGCGCACCATACTTTTTGCAAGACTTTGTCAATCATCTTGGCTGCGTAAAATGGGTACCGCGATCTATGATCGTTCTTCGAGGAATGCCGAATCGCAAGAATACGTGATCGCTAAGAACCCAGCCACTACCTTGGCATCGCGAAGGGTCGAATTGCTTCAACCCAATTTCGGTGATGACACCTACCACTAGAGCAGAGTCGGCACCCATGTCGGCCAGCTGGTCGCCAATGGTCGGGCTAAAACTGTCGTTAAAATTTACACTTTTCGAAAGCCAGGCTTTAGTAGCCCACCGTTTCTAAAACCGGGTCGGGTTCTTCCGCCAAATAGCCTTTGAAGGCAAAAAAATTCGTGCGAGCGGCCGCCATATCGGGTCGCCAATTCGTCTACAATAATAATTTAACGGCCCATCCTCGGGCCCTAACCTGAGCGATCGAGTTAGCCCACCGGGCCGGGCCAATTTTGCCACCTCTACCAGCAAGATGTACAGGTTGTTATAAGATGGGGGAAATGGTCCCATGAAATCCATCCCCCATAAATCAAATGTCATTTCCAGATCAGACATGCATGGGCTGTCATCTTCTATAAATGCCCCCGCTCGTTTGAAGACATTTTGTCGCATGTGGATACGAACCATGAGCATCTTTGAACAAGCTGGAAGCAAGAGAAGCCCGATTGGAAGCACCTGGTCACGCCGCACAATTAAACGTCCTCCCACATGGTAAAGTGTGGCAGCGCTGGTTCAAAATATCGTTTACTCTCATCATCGAAAGACACATCTCTGATCACTCGTCAACTTAATGTCCTGTATAGAATGGCCCTCCCAATAGTGCATTGTTCATGTGCGAAAACCTCTTTCTCGCTGATAGCCGACCGAGGATGACCTTGGCAACCAAAATAATCATCAGAATCTGAAAACCATGGAGTCGCCTCTTTTGTCCGCAATAGCTAAGAGTCGCCATCAGAAAATCATCATTCACTCAACTTCATCACTCGCCTTCAACCGCGGAAAGATGATCTCAAGTAGGTTCTCCGTCCCTTTCTTGTCTTTAATCTCTAAATCGACTCTGCAAGAAAAGGAACCAACGATTGGTCTCGGGCTTACGCCCTTTAGTCATCACATTTTGCGGCGTAATGATCATGTGGACTACGACCTCGCACAATCAACATGTACCAAATTTTGTCAAAAGCAAAGATAATGGCCAGTAGTTCTTTTTCCTGTAGTGCTGATTCACCAGAAACTGCCAGTTCCGCCAGATAGTAGATTACCCGAATATTCTTTCTCGCTTCGCCCTAACACCGCCCCAATCGCATAGTCACTTCGGCGCACATAAGCTCAAATGGAAAGGACTGGCCTGGAGCTTACTACACAGGAGCTTGGCATCAATTTATCTTTCAACACTTTAAAATGAGTGCATACACCAGGTAATTTCTCAAATCCTTAAAATGGGGTCCCTTGGACCAAGAGATTAGACAATGGTTTTGGTAATCCGAGAAAGTCTCGATGAAGCGCCTATAGAATCCAAGTGGCCTAAAAAAACTTTATCCCTTTTATCGATGAGGGTGGAGGTAATTCTTCCACCGCTTCACCTGCCTGTCACCTCTCATTCCTCTTGTCGAATCCGACTGTCTGAAAGTACAATGCCCTCTTGCACCATAAAATGGCATTTCTCCCAATTGAGTACAAGGTTGGTCTCTTCGCATCTTATCAACACTGATCTTAAATTCTCCAGACAGTTATCAAATGAACTACCCAAAACTCAAAATCATCCATGAAGACCTCGATTGTCTCTTTTTCAACCATCTTGCGTAATATGGCCATCATGTATCGCTTGGTGCCCGCGCACGGGTACGCCCGGCGGGCATCCGCCTGAGACGCGTATCGTCCAGCCGTGGACATGTGAATGTCGCCTTTTCCCGATCTTCGGGGGCTATACAATTTGATCAGAAATAATATCCATCCAAAAAGCAATAGTATTCGTGACCGGTTAATCGATCCAACATCTGATCTAGGAACGGCATTGGGAAATGATCTTTTCGAGTGGCCTTATTCCTGGGCCTCGTATGATCATCACAAATTCTCCAGAATTCGGAACTGCTCTAGAAGGCAAGAATATGTTATTTTCTGGCTTCTTATGACAATTCCGTCCCTTCTTAGGTACTACTTTAACCGACTTACCCATGCACTGGCTCGAGATAGGATAAATTACCCCGTATCCACACTTTAACACCTCCTGCGGATTCACCCTTTCTATAGTTGATTCAACCTCCTCCGTGCTTCCACCGAGGGTTTGCGACCATCTTCCAAAGAAAATACGATGCATGCACACGGAAGGGCTGATCCTTTTAAATCACTAGAGACCATCTCGAGCGCATTTTTGGGATCTCTATGGACCGCAATAATTCTTTTCTTCCTCTAATTCACCAAGGATGCCAGATGATCATCGGTAAAGTGGATGCTATCCCAAGATACACATACTTCAAACGGCTAGGTAAAGGTTTTTGCTCCATCTTCGGGTGAAGTTGTTCAACCAATGCACTCATGCTTTTAGCACTACCTAGAGACATCTGAAGTATTTCCTTCATTAGGTTCAAAAGAATCCATCCATTTTACATATTCCTCCATTTCTCTCGCTCATATTCCTGAATCACTCAGATTCAGGCTAGCCTCCAAAGGATTACGAGACCACTTCGCTAGACACTATAGCCTCTATCATCTCCGCCATGAAACATGATCACTCCGCTGGTCGTTCTCACACCTTCGAACACTTTGAACTTGATTTCATCCCTCCCGCACTCTCAATTTTAGTTCTCCTCCGAATATCAATCATCGCTTCCGCTGCACAGAAGAAACTGGGCCGACCCAAGATTATGGGTACTTTATCCTTTCCATATCTAATAATGAAATCTCAAGTAGGAAGATAAACTTGTTAACCTTACTAAGACATCTTCTATCACCCCTCCTGGCTTTAAGGACTAATCACAAACAAGCGTGGATCGTAGTCGGGCGCAGCTTCACCTAACCCTGTAAACGTTTAAAAATGACAAGGGCATGATTACCACCGCACTCAAATCACACAATGCTCTCTCAAAGATAGCGTTTCCAATGGTGCATGGGATAGTGAAACCATCGGGTCTTTAGCTGCTGCAGCTTCCTCCTCAAGTATGGCACTACACTCCCTCGCTAGGGTTAACTGCTTTTGAAATCGCATTTTCTCTTCGAGACAAGATGTCCTTCATAAATTTTACATAATCGGGCATTTGCCCACGCTAAATGAATATTGATGAGCGCTTTCTTGAATACTTCCATGAACTTGGTGAACCGGCTTATCCAACTTATGCTTTTTAGAAGACGCCAGGGATTCGGAATTGGGCTATGGGTTGTGGGTTATCCGCTTTCAGTCAGGTTTCACATACTGCTTCTCTTAGGACTGCTCCCTATCCGTATCATCATTTTGACTCAGCCTGATGACTTCGCCTCTACCTCCACTCGGGATCAAGCCCCGTATCTCCAATTCTTACCACTTCTCAGGATCGCTTAACATGTTCATTCCCCTCTCTTCTTGCCCACTGAAAGGTTTCGGTATGAACCCTACTGCCTTTCTCGTTAATAGATCGCCATTCGACCATCCTACTCTAAATCTCCCAACTATACGCTTGATTGTTCAATTGGGTGGCCCTGTTGTTGCATATTCGCTCTTTGCCCCATTCATAAAGGCGATGAGCTAGCATTCGCGCAAGTGGTCACTCCAAGTCTACCTTCTTCTCGGGAGGTGGTTCGCTCACTTGGTGGTGGCATGTTGTTCGATTGTTCCTCCACTCCATACCTCCTTGACTGCCTGGACTTATTCTGATTTTGATTGATACGCCACCCTTGGCCTGTGATTTTGACTGAGTAGTTGTTTCCCATACCGTCCTTGTTGTCGTATCGACTCGGGACAAACCTCTGAGACACATACAGCCCGCCTATCGTTTGGTTTCCCGACCGGCATTCTCCCGAAATAAGCAGTCGCTCCTCCGCGTAATTCACACAACTCCCATGGGTTGGAATCAGATAGCATTCGTGGTACTTTTGTTGTCTAGTTAACCTGCTTTTGGTCGGGCCAGCAACATGAGTAACCGCATTGTTAAGAACCCTATTATCTCGTGCCACCAATGCCTTAATGCGTAGTCTTCTCTCTAGCTAATCGATGTGTGTATTAGTAGCAGCATCTTCCAAGATTTCATATGCTTAGTCCGTGGTTTTCTTTATTAGTGCTCCTCCAGACAAGTCATCAATCACTATTCTAGTTGCATTCCTCAAACCATTATAGAAAGTATGGACCTACATCCATCCGCCGGGCCCCGTGACGTGGGCATTTCCTCACCAGCCAGAAATCTATCCCATGCCTCGCCGTGCTCTTCCTCTAAAGAGTCCAAAAGTATTGATCTCTTGCACAAGTTGTGCAATTCTCGAGCGGGAAGAACTTGGTCAAGAACTCGCACTAAGTCGCTCCGCATGAAGGTAAATGGAATCTGGTGGTTGACTTGTTAACCAATGCTCGCTCTATCACCCAATGAGTAGAGTTGGGAACAATCTCAACCTAAGTGCCTCTTCGCTGACCCCATTACCTTAATC
Organism: Tetrastigma voinierianum; assembly: GCA_016808115.1. Classification (NCBI taxonomy): domain Eukaryota; kingdom Viridiplantae; phylum Streptophyta; class Magnoliopsida; order Vitales; family Vitaceae; genus Tetrastigma; species Tetrastigma voinierianum. The sequence continues at coordinate 59,429 of JAEQBH010000802.1, forward strand.
GTATACAAACTTCGGAGAGTTGGTCAAATGCATATTTGGATTTCATTGGGTAATCCATGAAATAAGATGTTTTCGGCATTCAATGTGAAGGTTACCCGACTCACCGAAGTTGTCACTCAATAGTGGTCTGGATGGTCAGTTCGAACAACTGTAGGCGATAGGGCAAACTCCTCTAGCAACATGAATGGATCATCTGGCTGTATAAACGGCTTGGGTGCTTGATTCCTTCCGTTATTCCCATTTTGGCCCCTTTGTGGCTCGTTTTGCTCAATGCTAAGATCCTGCTCTTCATTGTTCTCCATGATTGCTAGATTTCGGGCCTTCAGATCGTTCTTCCCCGCGTTTCCTGCTGTAGTCCTGTAAAGTTCTTCCTGGCCAGATCAAACGGATGTAGGTCAACCCGATTCGCCGTCGCATGCGCCATCAGAACCTTGACTGTGATCACACACGAAACAAAAAGACCAAATTACCAGCACTTGTAAAAACAAATAAAAACAAAAATTCCAGAGTAATATCTAATTGCTTTATTATCTATATCACACAAAACTTATCCCCGGCAACGGCGCCAAAAACTTGATAAGCTGAAAGCGTGGTGTATATATATGTACGCCTATATGCGCAAGTGCACGTGTCGCCCCAAGTAATATAGTGTACCTATGGTACGGATATCGATCCGCCCGGGATGTGCGGTGTTGGAATACGTAGATTGGGCTTTGAATATTATCCGGATGTCAGCTTGAAGCATGTGAGTACTAATGCCTAAATTTAAACTGAACTAATCGATCTTAATGAATTACTATATAATGGAGACTAGGGCTATGTCTCCCTCGCACTTTGATGGATTATTTCCCAAAGGTCGTCAGATTCGCTACTATAACTTATTGATGGCTAGGTGATCGTGGTTACATAACACTCTCTCTCGAGGTGTATCCGCCTATCTTCGCTAGTAGAGCCGAGCGTATCTCACCCCAACTCGATACTCAAATGTTAAAATGTTCTAACCTTAATCGCCACCCTCGGGGATCTAATATCTCTAGTTACCGAATCAACCGAAGGCTGCTCTATTCAAATCCCTGGGCATCCTCATCTCTCGAATCTCGGATATCCAGCATAATCACGCAAATGTTGGCTAGACATCACCATGTAAATAACTCACAATATAAAATACAAATATTTAATCCATGCAATCGTGATGTATTCAACAACACCCTAGGTATAAATTCAGAACATACCGAATATGAGAACACAAATATTTAACCTTACGAAACACGCATTTTATCCGAAAGCGTAAAAATACAAAAAGCCGCTTCAAGATCAGGTCACTGCTTCGTACCTCTGCCCGCTCAGACGCATCCCCATGCCTGACTTCCGTCCCCTTTGCTTTTAATGATGGAGACAAAACTCGTGACTGACGTTGATTTGCAACGCTGCCATCGACGCAACGCCGCTGACGCTCTTCACGCCGCCACGCTGTCGCTTGGTTGACTTTATTCTTGTCGTAATCTAACGTCGATGTTTATCGCCGACGTCGCGACGCTAACTTTACGCATCCCTACCCTCCACCCAAAATGCGTCCTAAAACTCCTGCTCCACCAGAGTTCACACACCATGGAACCATACGGCTATAACAACATATTTGAATTCAAGGAGTAAAATAAAGTCAAAAAACATAAGACAAACACTGCCGGCACTGATGTTTGTGCACTCATCACCGTCAATCAGAATGCTACCACGACTCGGTTCTCGTAACTCAAATGATCACAAACACTATATCATAGAACACGTCAAAGATTATATGCCGTTACTTTTAAACAATTTTTAAAAACAAAATCCAAACATAACATTAACCTACAACAAGAAAAATAAAATACTCCAATTTACTCCATTTATCATACACCGATATTTATTTTAGAAATAAAAGGCAGAAACCTATCACATACAAAGGCCTATCCCTACTACAAGTTCATAAACAGTTTTCACCAATGAGACTAGCTGAGCACAGATCGCCAACAAACGATCGCCACGCACACCGGAACGACATCGTCATATCCAAATTTCACCGCTATCCCGTCCTGCATCTCCCGCCTGAAACAAAGTTGAAGAAGATGAGCCAGCTGCGTCCTATCCCGTGATGTTCAGCCGCATCCTCAGTAACACGCCACGAGCCAACGACGTAAACTCAAGTGGCCCTCAAAATCCTATGCCTTTTATTTTTAAACTGCATGAACTGCCCGCCAGCCTGTGGAGGTCTTGTCTCTGCTGATCAAGGCGTTGATCATGACGGGGTTCCCGCTCGGACGGCATCCACAATGTATTTGACCTAAATGCAATGGAGGAATAATGGCATGGCGTGGAGGCGAGGGTTTCGATTTACATCGCCAGGGCAGAGAGGTGAGCTTCTCGAGGTCGATTCGTGAACCCTTCCTGCTTAAGCCGGCACGACGCCCTGGCAGTCTCTCTGATCTTCTGAGTTCGCCCGGTTTTTATGAGCTCCGCCATTGCCCATTCGATGGCGGATGCTACGTTTTTGTGTCGCCAAACATCACGCCCCTGATCATACCAATGGTAGTCAAAGTCAAACTATTAAAATTATATATATTGATTTTCGGTTCTTTCAAACTTTTTTCATGCCATATAGTAACTCCTCATTTAGTAGTTTTTGATTAAAAATAAAAAAATTAGAACATGTAATCCACGATTTTTCTGCTCTCAAAAAATAAGAAGAATAAATAATATCTCAAAATATAGAAAATGATAAAACCAACAAACTCACTCAAATCACAATGTTAGAACAATTTCGGTATCTCTTTTGTGTCAAGAATGGGTTAGATCAATGTTTTGAAAATCTGATTCGATCGATCGAATCGTTGATTGACAATAAAACTGGTTCAGTTCAATGCAAAAAGCCGTTTTTTGACCGAACCAGATGAACCGACGATCGAACCAGTTAACCGATGAACCGTCCGATTCGCTCCCACAATGTTATTTTTTTGTTTTTTAAGATAAAACGACATCGTTTTGATGCTTTTTACATCGAAATGATGTTATTTTTCTAAGAATTAGAAAGCTTATAGAGTTAAAAGACTAGTAAATGTGGGTACCATTGGGTCCCAGCTTTAATTTCTAGCCAACCCGCCCCAAACAAGGGCTCTTAGCCAACTCGCTACCCATACACCCGATGGGACTAAGCCCTAAAGCCAACCGACCTAGGACAGTGAATAGGCCCAGGAGCGCCTGGGAGACTCTCCGCCTGGGTGCCCGGGCACCTCTCACCTCGGATGCCTCATTTCTCGATGCGCCCTAATGCCCGAGTGCCTCTTCACCCGGATGCTTCCTTTCCCGATCAACGACTCTACCAAGCGAAACTGCCAATCGGCTCACCATGATATAAGTATATGTTCTCCCAAGAATCAATCACCCCGCCTTCAACGAAATAGAAAGGCACTCCCAACAGCAGCCCGTTCGGGAAAGCAGTTACATAAAAAGAAGAATAAGTCATCCTTCCCGAAATGAGAGTCACCTTCCCCTATCTTTATGGGAAGAAATCGTCCACTCTCCATAGAAGGTCGATCCATGATCTCCCTCCATAAAAGATAAAAGAATCACACCAACAGAGGTATGATATTCTAATGAGATAACATGAAGCGAACACTCAATCTACCAAAATAGCTTAATTTAGCCACCGATGATTTGACTTAACGCTACCAAGAATTTCTGCCTGAGTTTTATGTTAGAAGTCGACTGGGGTGACTGTGAATGTCCCACAAACTACTTGACTCTCGAGAATTCGAAGACTACAATGAATCAAAAAATGGAATCACTCTATGAACAAGTTTTACAGATTATTTTATATATTGAACAAATTATATATTACTACTAATTAATATATATTTATATAAATGTTTTTTGATTTTAATATGTTTCTATTTTTAAATATTAATATATTTTAAAATAAATTTTGTAAAAATACTTTATTTATATAAAAATATCAAATAATGACTTAAATATTATTAATTATAAGATGATGCCTTTTTTTCAACCTAAAACCGAAGTTGGATGTTATAGTCATTCAGCCTTTAATCTTAATTGTTTCTGGTCGATGCAAAGGTCTGGATCGGTCTGGCCGTGGTAGGATCACTGAGGACGCCGCACTTTGATCCGCAAGCCTGACGAGCACCTCCCAAAAAATACAAGACCTGGCCTGGGCGAGGGCCGTGCTCCGTGGGCTCGTCCCACGCTGCCGGCTTTCAAAGAAAGAGAGACCGCTTTAGATTGTTTAGTATTACGTTTAAGAGTGTGTGTAAGAATGTCAAGGCATCTTTCAATCGGCCGGGGTGGCCTCGCATTATAGTGCAGGGTTCAACCAGCCACGGTAATTAGGAGTCCTTCCTATTGGATGGAATATTTCTATTTTAGTCCATATCTGATCCGGGTACGTATGTAAAAGTGGTTTACTGGGATACTTTCTTCCCATAAGAAGATGTCCAACTGGAAATGATCTATCATAACTTTCTTCATAGGATCCGGGAAGAATATATCTCTTTCCATTGGCTAGGATGAGATGTAATGGGCTTATCGACGTTATGGATTTTTCAACCCGCCTCGATCTATTGGGCTCAAGTAATCGAACCTTCGCCAGTTGGCATAAGGGGCTGCCTGTTTGATATGGAGCCCTAGTTTCCTTCCTGGGTCAGGAACTGGATATTTACCTATTTTTCACCCATATCAAGGCTTCCTCACCGATATCTGCCAGGCAGGTGCAAGGGCCTAATTCTTCCCTCGTTTCGCTCCTGGCTATTCCCACGCCGTTGCTTGAAAGTACTTACTGCAGAGATGATTAATGGTGTCTCTCTGGCTTTGCGCTTGCTGATATTCTCCTCACTCTCACCCTTCATCACCCTCCCTATCTTGAGTTTTTTCTCATCTTGTTCCTTTCCCGCTTTATTCCTTAGCCTCCGCCCGCTTTTCGCGGTGGGGTCCTTCGGTTGATAGGCCTAAGCTCTAGGGTTTATTTGTTCCGCTCTCGCCTATTACTATTTGCTTACGCCATGGGTCCAACGCTTCTTTCATAACACACATTCTCTGTTTGCTGCCTGCAGCTTCAGCTTTCCTCGCTTGACAATGTCAGTTCTGAACCCGCTTCCAGGCGCTCCCCCATCCGTTAGATAAGGGTAAAAGGAAATTGAACTCCCATCAAATACCCCAAGGGGTCATATTTCACCAGCCTCTACGCCAGCGAACGTGGGACTCCAAAGAGAAATGGGTCCCTTATATGGGACCATTTCGCCGATCGCATCGCACCTCCCTGTTCAAATGATGGTCCGGGGATGTTCTTGACTCTTATACGCCCTCCGTGTTCGATGGTCTCGCTTTGAAGTCGCCTTTGACAATGGCCTCGCTTTTCCACCGCACCCCTTCATGAAAGGGTTCTGCAGCCATTTCAATGATTTGTCCTTCCCAACCGGCTCCCCGCCGGCCGGGGTATTTCGTAGGCCTTTTTGGTCTTTTTAGGATAGAGGGTTCGGGCGCCCCAGCATAGCTCGCTTCCTTCATCTTTTCATTCCAATAGCTACTCCCCGAGGGCTTCATTTTCTTCTCCAAACGCCTTGAAGCCTCGGTACCCTCCGACCTACCTTCACAGTCAGTGGAGCGGACGGTATTTCTTCGCGAGCACGTTCTGAGCACAATCTTTCCCAGCAGTGGACTTACATCTAAAGTCCCCACCACAGACTGCATACCCTCGAGCAATCTTCGTGAGTATTTGCTCTTTAGCGTACTGTCTCGAAGATGGTCGAACGCTTTCCCCGGGGTTTTTAGTACTTTCCTCATGCGTTTCTCGTGTGCTCGTTGACCTTAGCCGAAGACAACGCCAGCAGCCACACATTTAACTGGTCTGCCTACTCTTATACCGAGTTGATAAAGTCGTATTCTGGTCCATCTAGGCTCATGTCCCATGACATCCTCTGCTTTCAGGCCTCACTTCCATCATCTTTGTGGTTTTTTCCTTGATCTGATCATGGTCATTCCCACTTGGGAGAAATTTAGTTCATTTGAGGGCGCCATCCGGCTCCATAATGCGGAAAAGGAAAAAATCACAACCGAGAGGGATGAGCCGGTTTCAATAAAGTTCATAAATCAGACGCCCACTTCCACCCCATGGTCGGAGCCGCCACCATCGGGTCAGACAAGCTTTCACTTGCCATGCCCCACGCCCTCTTCCAAGCCCGCTTCGAGGCGAGAATCCTTCGGTGAGGCTGGCCGAGCACTACGGCTACGCCTATAACCCAGACATCCCGCCGAAGACGCTGGTCGCTTCTCGAGTGCGAATCAAGAGAAGAAGTCGGAAATGGCGGGCACTAATGCCCAGATTCTTCGCTTCCACGACACCTGGCGCAGGCCGCTTTCTTCTATTGTCATGATTCCGACTGGAGGTCGCGCAGCCCGCTGACGGTTCGCTTTATCCTTCGGGGCCGCCGTTGCAGCGCCCCAATCGCCGCCATCACCATTCTCGCTTTCGCCCGCGATCACTTTGAAGTGATATGCGTGCTGCTACCATATTTAATACCGCAGCCAGCGCCAAATTTAATATAAATACCGAAGATCGCCGATGAGAGCATAAGGTCGCTACGCCACCACTGAGCGTGAGTCAGCAGGAGATCGTGCGCCGCTGGACTGGAAGATGGAGCGACTTGTCTCACTTGTGCCATTACTCACAGCCAGTGCTCTGGGCCGAGAGAGAAGATGAGGTTCGTGTCGCCACCCGGCGCGCGGGGAGCTTCAAGAGGTTCGGACAATCTCCGAGTCGCCAGTAACTTAAGGTTGGAGGCTCAAGAGGACCCATTCGCCGCTATGAAGCCTTAATCGTTGGGGATGAGCTCGCTACCTCCCGGCGAACCGCAAGGATTCAAATGGACCACGCGGCGCCAGCGCCATTGACCGATAGCACAATTCTGGCGGCCTGCCATGGCTTCCAGGTGGGCGCCGTTAGAGACTGCCGTCATAGCCTTTTGAATACAATTCGTTGATAAATGAACTGAGAGTGTCTGATCGCGCCTTAATTCTTCACTGTGCAGGCCAGACTGTCCATGAGGATTTGAGGTTATTAAATCCACTGCTCTGCTCAAAGGGCCTTCTGGTGGCCTGTTATCAAAGGCAATGGTTCCCAAGGCACCCAACCTAGATTTCCCACTTTGATCTTCCTGTTGATCGAGGAGGAGAATCCACTCCTCTCGCGAATTATTCCCAAGGGCCCTGACTCCTTATTGAAATCCATTCCACCTCGTCATCCCTTCCTCCCGGCGCGTGACTTTGAGGACGATCTCGACTTTTTCCCCTTTTTTATATGTATGTATATTCCATTTACTTCTGCCCCAACTGGATCCATGTACTTCAGATAAATACATATTTTGTTATAATTGCATTCTCATAGACATATGTATTCATTCTAAACCCAAGACTGCTAAGGGCCTGAGCAATTAGGCTCGCTTCCTCTCGGGACTCATATGCTATTCCGCTCGACCTGGGCAAGGAAAGCTCAAGCCAAAGCGATTAGCGTAACTCGCTCACGCTGACCGCAGGAGAGTCGGCCAATACAGTGAGAGGTAGGCGTCGCCCGTTTAAATGAATGGCGAGCTCAATAATAATGAGTGAACCGGGGCCTCTCCATGTATCGGTGTATGAAATAATAAAACGCATAGCTTGAATACAGCTCGGCCCGCACGTCAATGATAGAAAGAGTCATTAGAAAATTAGAGTCAGCCCATGCTGACTGATGGGAAGAGCTCGTTAATGTAAATTGTAAAATAGGAGCTCGTCCATGCTGACTGATGAGAAGAGCTCATCAGAGTGAATAGTAGATTAGAGCTCGTCCATGTCGGCTGATAGGAAGAGCCTGTGGTTGTGCCAGGAGCTCGCCCATTATCGACCGATGGGAAGAGCTCGCCATAGTGAATAATAGAGTAGAGCTCGTCCATGTTTGCTGATAGGAAGAGCTCTTTGTAATTGTAGCTCATCCATGTCAATCATGGAAGAGCTCACACGTAAATTGTAAAATAGAGCTCGCTCCACAGATGACTGCACGAAAGAGCTCACAGAGTGGAAGAGGTGTGCAGAGTAGAGTCACCTCATGTCGGGCCGATGAAGAGCCTGGTCAGAATGAATAAGAGATTAGAGCTCGTCCATGCCGACCGATGGAAGAGCTCACACAAAATCAGGAAGAGGAGCTCGTCCATGCCGATCACGAAGAGCCTGTCTGGGAGGAAGAGCAAGAGTAGAGTCATTCATGTTGGGCCGATAGGAAGAGCTGTCGTAATTGTAGAGTCATCTACGCCGATCGACGTGTTATCATGTAAATTGTAAAATAGGAGCTCGTCCATGCTGACTGATGAGAAGAGCTCGTCTGAGTGAAGAGCAGAGTAGAGCTCGTCCATGTCAAACAGGCAGAAGAGCCTGGCCAGAACAGAATGAGCAGACAGCCTCCATCCTACGCCGACCGACGGGCGAGCTCACAATGTAAATTGTGAAGCAGGAGTCGTCTGGCGCCGATCTAATAAGAGCTCGCCCGAGGAAGGCGCAGTGCAGCCACACCAGCGTTACTATAGGAAATAGGCTCACCAGAGTGAAGAGTTGGTCTTCTGGCGCTGTGGCCTTTGTGGCGATGTAAAATTCATGGTCGCCTAAACCAGCTCATTCACTCGCTTAAGGCCGTGGCCTGCTGGAGCAGACGCACCGCCGAGTGAGCAACGGGGCTCATGGCGCAGCTGGCCTGGGGCGGCGCCCAAATTTAAATGGGCTGATATGACTCGCCAGGTAAAACGGGTCGTATGGCAGACGACCACAGAGCGAAAGCAACCCGGCCTACGGCGCGCTGGCCTTGCATGCCCAAATTCGAAATGCCGGATCCAACGCCGCTTAGACAACCGCGGGTCTGCGGTTGGAGCGCACGACCGCCGAGTGAGCAACGGCCTGCGCCAGCGGCCTTGTATGCTCCAGCCGAAATGGGTTGATCTCGACCACAGCAATCTCAGGTCAAAAGGCACGACCTCGTTAGGGTGAGCAACTGGGTCTGGCGCATGCATGGCCTTGCATGCCCAAACTGAAACCAGCTGATCCGACTGCTGAGGGCAAATGGCCCTGTTGGAGTGACTGACTCGCCAGAGCTGGCAACTGGGCCTCACTTGCCAGCGCCTGGGCGGCTCCGCACCGAAATGGCTTGATTCGACTCAGGTAGGCAAATAAGGGTCTGTTGAGCGTGATCGACCGCCAGTGAGCAACGGGCCCCATGGCATGCTGGCCCTTGGGTGGGCGCCTGCCCAAACAATGATCCCAATCCCGCTGAGATGTTGGTGGTTAAGGCTCGAAAGCGTGACGACCTCGTTAGGTGAGCAATCCGTGGCTCACAGAAGGGCCTTGCATGCCCCACCTAAATGGGTTGATCCGACTGCTTAGGCAACAAGCCCAAGTCACGGTGATGAAACGCCACGTGTAAAGAGATGTCAGACTTTCTATGTCTCGAGAAACTTCCTCGTGAGAACCGTCATGAGAGGAAACGGCCAGAATCATTTTAAAATATACATACGCCATTAATAATCTGAGAATTAACATGGTAATGAGCTTCCATTTAACTCGCTTATAAATAGTTGTTCATGTCCCTGATTATGCCCTTTTGAGATTCTACTTTATAATATGTGAATGAGGTTCGTACAAGATGGATGTCTCAAGTTCGCTATCTTCGCGGTTCCTTCCGACGCTCGATCAACTTTCTCTCGATCTCCATTTGTGGAGTCATGGTTTTTCCCTAGCCTCTGCGGGGAGTCATGTTATTCCCTGCCTTTTGGCTAGGAGTGCGCCCTGAGGGGGCGGCGCAAACTTCTATACGTCTTCCGCTTTTCATCTTTCTCCTCCTCCTTTACACCTCTCATCTTTTTCTTTTTTCCCTATCACACTCCTTTTTTTTTTTTTTTTTTTTTTTTTTTCAAGCCATGGCGCTTCTTCATCTTCATCTTCTAATTCTACTCTTCTTCACCCGCTTTTTTTTTTTTTTTTTTTGGCGCTGCTCGTACCGTATGCTATCAAAATGTAGGGGATGATGTGACCGGGTCAGAACCCAATCAGAATCCGATCAGAATCTAATCGTAATTGAACTACAATGAAGTGTTTTCCTTAAGTGAATTTTCCTCTGCCAGGTTTTCTGATTTCCATATATTTGAACTGTATAAGACGTCCAACATCGTGATTAACAAACGTTCAACTCGCTATGTACTAATTGATATACTAATTGATATGGCCCTATTACAAACCAACGCTTATTGGTAAAAACGCTTGAGATGTTCTGCATTCCACGTATGCTTCAAGATTTCTTCCTCTGCTGGTTCTGCATCATTCCGGTTCGACGACTGCCAGATAAGTCCTTTCCATTGGGCCCGCTTTTCCATGCGCTTGATTTTTCCTTCGCCGCAGAGTTTCTTTGGCACTAAGTCGCCGATGAAGCCGGCCCTAATTTTCGATTGTAATATTCTCGCTATTTCTTCCTTTGATATTCCTCCCAGCTGCCTTGAAGCCTCGCTCGCTCTCGCTCAGAGTTCTGCCAGACAGTGGCCTCGTCGCTGCGGTTCCTCTGACAAGCACCTCAACCCGCGGATTTTGGCCCCACTGCCAGGCGACCGCTTCGCCAAAAGCTAAGGCAAAGGTTTCCTAGTAGTCAGTTTTGTGTTTGCTCAGAGCCCATAGTACTGTGAAGGTATTCTACCCACCCCTTTACGGTCTTCCAACTCGTCTTCAAAGCTACTTAAGGGTCCCTACGGTGACTCCTCGGCTCCCGTCCACGATCGCGGTGCCAAGGATGAGTAATAATTTGTAATTCCAAGTTCTACAAGAAAAGTCTCTAAATTTGTCGTTGTCGAACTGCTTTTCCATTGTCCACACTAGGCTCTGATGCCAAACTGAGAACTATGAGTTCTGCCACAGTGTACTACAGATTCTGTCCATTTACAAGGCCCGCCGCCATTGGGGCGGCAGTAATCTACTACGATGATTATGAATTTACACCGCCCTTTCCGATGGGCAATATCCCAACACACCAAAACCCCACATTTGAACGCTGGTGGTTCAGATCGGCTAATCGCACTACGAGGCGGAGATCTCGCGCAGTTCTCGGCAGATTCGTGATTTTTCTTTAATTAGGTCACTATGCCCTTGAGTATGACAAGAGGATCCTTCATCTCAAGACCCTTCCCGATAATGCCCGAGTCTTCTATATGATTCTGCATATGCCCTCGCAAATTTCTCTAGCACGCACTTGGGCAGTCTTTCCTCCCGTATGCATTTCAGCAGCGTGAAGAATCCTCGCTTGTAAAGGCTTCCTTCAGGTTGGTAAATCCGAAGATCTCACTTTATCTCGTCAGCTTTTCGTCATCCTAAGAAGGTTCCACATAACATGATCCCAAACAAAATTCAACCAATTTGCCTGATCCCATCGCGATCATCATGCTAAGGCGCCTGGCTGAAGGTTCGCTAAGTATCTTAATGTTGTGCTGATATCATATCCTTCCAGGCTTCGGCTACTGCTGGCGCGCCATTTTGACGCCCGGGATATGCGCAGCGAACTGCGTTAATTTCTTCGATAAGTCATCAACCTCCTGAGATGTGATCATCTCCTCTGCTGCACTCATGTGTTCCTCTATCTCCATTCAACCACCACTGAGAGAGTCACTATAGACCCTCACCCATTTCAACCTCTAACGAATGAGCAAGGTTGAGGCTCGCTAAGGCGATGTTCCCATTCCTAGCTCGGGCTGATGTCTCAATCCAAACCCAGTTCAGATTCAATGCCCATTCCCTCCGAGAGGTTAGGAGGCGACCACCCGCTACTCGCGCCATACTCCATCTACAGCAAGAGCTTCCAAGTGGAAAGGCCCATCATCAGCTGCGTACCGCGCTGATTCCTCACGATGCAGACTCCATGACAAAGTCCGCACGATTCCACCTTAATAAGCGGCTCTCGCCTATATCCGGGCGGCTAAACCGCTTTGATTCGCCTGAGAGCCCATTTCATTATCTGCCTGAATTGCTCAGCAGCATTTGCTCATTGGGTATCTCACTGGACCTCATGGTATAGAGCTTGAAACACATGATTCCAGCTAAAACACCAAGGCCAAAAATTAATTCTTTCCACGGTATCTTTCCCTTCCCGCTTCCTCTTAAGGCTCACTGCAGCAGAATAAACCCATGCTGAATCCGCTCTTTATCTCATTTATATACACGCTGAAAAGTTCAACACGCAAGTGAGAAGTGGAGAGCCCTTCCAGGCCTGACAGGACGAGGGAGCTGAGTCTCATAATAGAACGCCCAATTTTCAGATCCCATTGAAAGGCTTTCTTCGTAACTGGAAGAAAGGCCGGCATCTATCACTTGCTCCTGGACACAAACGCCTGTAGCTATCCTCCCCACACTTACCACTGTACTTTTTATTCTGACAGCACAGATGCTCCAGTAATGCCTTATTTTGTCCCACTGGCTTCCATCCCTCAGATGACTGACCCTTAGCCTGAAAATTTTCTGCCACACCTGGGCATTTACTGGTTCAGCTTCATATTATAGTTTCTTAAATTGGGAAGTCTCTATGAGATGACATGGCATCAATTTCAGATCAACCAAACATAGTTCATGTATACTCCATGTCGGTCATCCGTTTGAACATCCCACTTATCAGCCTCTGCAAATGCCTGATTCTTGAGTTCAAACACCACTGAATGGATCCCTTGTAGTCATGAATTAAACTAGGTTTTTTTCTCTGGCCCTGGGAATCATACAGAATCAGCAGGTCTTATAAAGTGCACCAGTGAAACTGGTAGTTCAAGCACCGGCCAGTGAAGATCCACGAAGGAGATCATTTCTAAGAAGAAACCGTCCCGGACGTTCGTTTATGTCAAAGAAGCCTACACAGCAGTCATTTACGTTATTTTAATCGAGTGGCTTAACGCCACGCAAACCACTCCTGTGGTATTCCACTTCCCCGATCGCCGCTTAGAGGAAGTTTACAACCTCTTCATCGACGGCTTTGTTTTCTCGCGAAGCCCTCAAGGCTTCTCGCTTGATCGGGTTTGAAGGATGGGTTGGTGTTCAATTTATGTGTGATTATCGCAGGCCTAATTCCATATTCACCGCTCTATGCGAAAACGCCCTTGTTCGCAGAACCCGCGCCGAGGAGACGCTTGAGATTTCCCCTAATTGAGCCGATGTAAAGTAGATGTTCCCGGGTCGTCATCCAGGGGAAACCTGCTCAAGTTCCTCGGCTGTTCGGCCTGGTGAGCACCTCGGTCACGTTATGCCCAGCCTATCCATATTAACGCGTTTGACCCGCTTTCGCTTTGATTTTGAGATACGTGATAAGACTCCCCTCGCCAATTACCGATCTCTCGAACCATCCCTATTCCGGGTGAATGGTTGGGAATTTGATAACCAGATGATACGCTGAGGGGATGGCTTTTATTGCGTTGAGAGATGCATTCCTAATAACATGTTATAAGTTGATGGGGCGTCTACAATGAGAAATCTCACCGCCGCCGTCAGCCTGGCATGGAGGTTTCCCAGCGATACCACTGAATCAGCCCAGGCAACACTCTTTCCCGTAAACTCAGAGAGCGCACTACCGCCCGCTTTTCTCTTCCCACGCCCATTTTGTCAAAGGTCGAGGCAAAAATGATGTCGGTAATCAACTTCCGCTGTCGACGAACCATGAACTGGGCTTTCGCAGCCACACAACACAACCCACCAATGGGTCACATAGCGCTGAGATCTCCGTATCCGAGTCGAGAACTGATGGTTGTGCCCTGAAGGTCGAGGTAGTTTAGATATCGCTTGTATTTCCCCATCTCTCGACGACCGATGCCAGCAAGTGAGCTTTCCGGTTTAACTAGATTCTCCTCCCCGCAATCCTCGAGATTACGTGGGATTTCCGCGTTGCCGGCGCCGAGTCGCCGCTTGTCGAGGCGATGCGGTCGCTGAAATGGGCCCGGTCCCTATTCGGGCTTGATTCCTCGGGGCCTGATTTTTGGGCTTGATTTCCGGAGATATGAAGCCGAGGTATCCTAGTTGTATTAGGTACTCTATTGTTTCTCCTTAGTCAGACACAGCTGTCATGCGATGCCCATAGTCCCTATGAAACTCGCATTTAGTATTGTCTCAATCTGCTGGATTCGATTTCATCCGGAAGCTGGCCACCTCAAGAACTCCTGCTCCGTACTTCATGCAAGATTTGTGACACCGAGGTCAAGAAGGCGGAGGAAGCGCCGCGCGAGTAACGCCGTCGCCTTTCTCGATTGGGAGCCTGCACGGCCCTCGAGATTTCGCCTCGGGAGATCGTTCTCGATCTTTCCGGAGACTTCTCCCGGGTCTGCCTTGGGCTCTAGGGCTCCGTCCTCGCCGCTTGTCTCGCTATACTCTTTTCCTTATGGGTGGATGAGTTCTCCCTCTTGGATATGAGGGCTTCCTCGCCGTTTATGTACTTTTCTGCTTTGGCGAGTACCTCGGCCATACTTGCCTGAGGATTTTTCGAGATGGAAAACATTAGGTCCTTCGGACAGACTCCCAAATTTCGCTGATGAACGCAGTTGATGGCGAATTTTTCATCTAAGTGATCTATCTTCAAGGATTCTGCACTTAAATCTTGTACATATGACTTCAAAGTTTCCCGCGAGCCTCGTTGATCTGGGTCAATAGATGGTAGCTCGCCTCGACGCCCTAGTTCATGAAGTGGGAGACGAAAGCGATGGATAGCTCTCGGAACGAAGAGATTGACGGTTGAGGATTTTGTTAAACTGTGCTAAGGTTGGGCCTTTTAACGTGGTAGCTTAAAGCTCCCGCAGCCAAGACATGGTCTTGATACTCATGCAATCTATCCGGTTCAGAAGTGTTAAGATGGTCGACTGTGGTCTCGTTCGGCCAAAGACTTCACTCAGGGCATTCACCTTTACTGCTTGTGCAACGCACATTTCGACCGTGAAGGGTGATTCCACTTTGTCAGACTAAAGTATCCATAAAGACTGGGTACGTCCTTTAACTACCTCTTTCATACGGCCGACTTCCCTCACAAGACTCTTAAACCTCCGCTCCTAAGGATTATTCGCTAAGCTGGCGTGGGATGAGGAGGTTCTGCTCCCGTTCGTCTTTCTCGAGGATTGCTTCTTCATGGCTAATCGCGCCGTGCCCCGACTTGATCGGATTCCCGCTTCGTCGACATCTCGAGGGCTGCCAACACTGTCGGCCCAAATCGCCCGCGCCCCGGGCTTGTCGAGGCTCCCCTTGATGTTGCATCCGTTCGTTAATTGTTCCACTCTCTACCAGCGTTGGACGACGAGGCGAGTGCTTCCACTGCTCACGCCGCTCGCCATTTGCACATCCCAGGCCTGCTGTCCGCAGATTCCTCGTGGATCCCGCATCCTGGTGGATTGGGCGCATTCCCGCCATGCTGCTCCGGAAGTCGATACCATCAGAATCGGAATCGCTGAGACGCCAGAACCGCCGCTCCTACGCATCTACGCCAACCGATGATGCTTTTTCAACCGAATCGGCCGGAGCCGCGTAGGGTCACCGGGCCTGACCCGATTGCTCGCGCGGGCTCGATGCAAAGGCCCGATCGCCCTGCCGCGGTAGGGACGCCCGAGATCGCCGCACTTTTATCCTGGCAAGCTCCTGGGACAGCACTCCTCCGCAGAAAACAAGGAAGAAGGGGGCTTCATGAGGGTCAGCCCGTGGTCGCCCGATGCCTAAGCCGGCTTTCGAAAGAAAAGAGAGATCATTAGATTGTTTAGTATTGAAGCCAAGAGTGTGTAAGAATGTCGGGCGTATCTTTCACCGATGGGGTGGCCTCGATATAGTGTAGGTTCAACCTTGGATGGTAATTAGGAGTCCTTCCTATCATGGAATATTTCTTATTTTAGTCCATATCTGACCGTACTGTATAGAAAAAGTGGTTTACTGGGATAGTCTTCTTCCTTATAGGAAGACGCCCAACCTGAAACGCATCTATCATAATCCTTTCCCTTATGGGATCCCCGAATAAATATATCTTCCTATCGAGAAACCCCAACAATTGAGAACTCCAACCGTTAGACACCACAGATAGTACTTATTTGTTCTAAAATCAAAAATTTGAAAATCTCTAAATCTATTGTAATATACGTGAAATTTTTGAATCAATATTTCATTATCTGAAGTTTTTGGCTGATGAATTAAAGGTTCTTTTATTATGTTTATTATAGACATGATGATAAGTGTGCATGCGGTTTCCATCGGTTCTAAACAAAGGTGAAGTGGTTTCAAAGATATATCTACATGAGTCGCTCTAAAAGATATTGTTCAATATTTTTCATTTTTCGTGAAAATTAGGTACTTTGATATATATCAGTTAAAATGATATTTTTCAAAACTTGACCTGGAATGAGTCTGATAAGTTCAAAATATTTTTTGATCTAAAAGAGACATATTTATATAATGTAAGAAACAACGAAAAATAAACTGTGACTCATAGTAAGCCATATATCCCATGACCACTGTTAGCTCTTAAATTGTTCATATAATATATTAATCAGTTCTTAAACACTTTTTCATAAAATTTATCTAAATAAATAATGATTCTCATAGTATTATAAATGATCGTATCCAACTTATGCCCTAACAGCAATATCAAACCTGTTTGGTAGTTGTGCCTACTTTCTAACCCACAATGGGAACTGTTGAACATATTGTTCCAGTTAATCTGAACTCCTGCCAACTTTTAATTATTTTCGCTTTTCTTGGTTCATATACTTGAATTTTCAGCTTAAAACAAATCCACTCATTTTTAAGATTTAATAAACAAAATGTTTTTCCAGCAAGATATTCTAAATTTTGTCTGAAAGTTTCTCAGTTTTAAATAATCAAAATACATTTCCAACAATGACCATGTTCTTCAAAAGGTTTTGAGAATACAATAATCAAATTGAAGGTTTGGGTTTAAAACTTCATTTAAAATAACTAATCCAAATTAAAAGTTTTCTTGCTTTTGAATTTCTCCCTTCATCATTTTCCCGTATACACAAAAGTTAGTCATAAATAAATCAATCATTTATATAAATCACATTTAACTAATTCAAGTAATATACATCCTTTCCTTTATATACCAAATTTGGTTTAAAACCAATTAAAGCGCTCAAATTTCATCCATCTTTTGTAGATAATTTTCAAGAATTTTTATTTTCAAAGAATTTTTGTCATTTTCACAATCAGTTCTTAAAGTAAATTGTTCTTGGTTTAAAAATAATTGAAATTTTTCTAAAACTAAAATTATAGCTTCTATTTCTAAATCTGTTGAACTAAGGTTCTTTTGATATTCACTAAAAGTTCCACTACAATATCTACAAAGCTTTTCTTCTAAATTATCATAATGCTAAAAGAATTCCTCCCCATCCTATTTGACTTCGTGATTCTGCTTGGATTATTTTATATTCACTTTAATGGGAGATGTGGAAGTTGTGAGATTCTGAATAAGTTCTTTATCTTTTTGACTAATTTAATATCTTCTTGGTTAAAAAAATATTTTTGCCTGTAATTTTGGTTTTACTATAAAGAGGTCCACTAATCCACTTAGGTTTTTAATAATATAACGCCTAGCATAATTTAACAATCCAAAAAAACTTGAAGGGTTTTTAAATCTTCTAGTTTGTCCTGAAAATTATTGATTGTACTATATGTTCTTGAAGTTTTACTGACCATTTTCTAATTCTAATCCTAAAATTCAATTTGATTTTTAAATAACTTTATTTTCTTTCTAATAACTATCAATCCATAATTTATAAGTTCTTCAAAACAAGTTCTAAATGTTTTATATGTTCAAGTGAAAAGTTTTGGAAAAACAAGAATATCATCAATATATACAAGAATAAAGAGTATTTACCAAATATTTTATCCATCATTCGCTGAAATATTTGAGGAGCGTTCTTAATCCAAATGGTATTACATTCCCATTCATATAGTTTCACAAGGACAAGAAAACATACCATGGTTTGCTATCTTCATCTAATCTTATTTACAAAATCCACTCTACACCTAATTGAGAAAACATCATGCGATCCTTGAATAGAATTCACTAAAAAGAATCTTATTAGGTATTTTATATGCATCATCATAAGTATTATCATTTAATCTTTTATAATTAATTACCATCCTAGCTTTCCTCGTTTCTTTTCTTCACTATGGTTTCAACTAAAATGCAGCTGATCTATGAGGACTAAAACTTGGTTTAATGTTTTGCAATAATTCTTCTATTTGTATTTTAAATTCTTTGTATCTACAAGGTTACATGTAATATCTCAAGTTTTTATAGCTAACCGATTTTTTATTGGTATTTTACAAATTGTTTTGTTCCTATTCCAATGTTTTTGAGGGTCTTCTCCTATAATTCCTATTTTTTTCTCGCTTGAACTAAAGGTTTTTTAATTTAATAGTTTTAAATTTTTCAGTAATCATTAACTATACTATCTTTTTATTTCCCTCTATTTTATTTGTATAATGAGAAACTATGTTATTGGGCTCTGCTTTTTCTCAGGTTTGTGTACAATTGTTGTAGTTTGGGGTGTCGACTTGGTTGTTTTGTATTGTTATACCCTCCTTGTGTAAGAATGTGTACAAAATTTAAACCCAAAATTAAAAGGATACAGACTTTACACTGAAAATTTTACCAGTTTGTGGTAATGTCATGGTTATGTTGTTAATTATTTTGGAACATTAGCTATATAATTTGTTATTATTTTTCATTAGTACTGCACTAATTCTGCAGAAGAGTTATGCAGTTGATCTTCTTTACACTTGCTGGGTTTCAAATAAAAGGGTTTTTACTAGTTCAAAGATCTCTATATTGTTTTACTTTATTTTGTTTTCTTTAATTTAATAGTTGTTGGAAATGTTATTGTTTTTACTTTATTTGTTGTATTTACTATTGTTGTTCCCAAAGAATTTATTGGTTCTTCTCTTTTGGAGTTTTTAACAATTCAATCATTTATCTACTCTTTCTATATGTTTTCCTGTATTATATGTCAAATCTTTTCCATATATTATAAGGATTATTTTACTTTCAAGGTTTAAATAATTTTCTAAATCTAAAGGAGTTTTATTTTAGGTTTTCTTTTTGATTCATTTTCTTCTCTTTATTAAATTATTTTTATCTAAATTTTCACTCTGTAAATTCTATTTTACCTAAAGGTTCATTTTCTTTTGGTTTTATTACTTCTACAATTTCCATGGTTTTACTTTCAAATTCTCTAGGTTCAAATGGATTGGATTTTAAATTCTACACTAGTTTTTGATTTTTCTCCTAAACTAAGTTTTTCAAATTGTTGGAAAATATTTTCTATTTTATTTTCTTCTAATTTACTAGTTTCCTTAACTAATTGTTCTAGTATTTGATCTAATTTTTGACTAAGTTTTTCAATAGTTTTTTCCAAATTTGTTGTTCAATTCTGTTTTTCTATTTCTTTTCTACAAAATTTATCTTTTAACTAAATGTTCTTTATATAATCTAAGCTGTTTCTAATTAAATTAAAATGTTTAAAGTCTTCCATTCTTCTTTCCTAATCTTATATAGCGCTGTAAGCACAAATCTATTCTTCTCCTCGTTGAATTTCTTTAACTTTTCTAGGTTTCTGTATATCATACTACACTCATATGGTATTCTTCGCTTTTATGCCTTCTATCACTACTTTGCTATTCCTTAACTCAATTTCTACAAGTTTCAAACCGTTTAATTTCTTCTTTTAAACTCAAAACAGGATTCATTAATTTCACTGGCTTTCATCATTTCACTTCTACTCTTATTTTCTACACTAATTTCTACTTTCTAAGAAATTGAACTACTAGCATAAGAACTTGAACTACTAACATAAAGATTATCTATATAATATTTAACTATTTCGGTTTTAACTATGGTTTCAGTACTAAAATATTCTTCGTAGGTTTCTTTAATAGTGTTTCTGTATTCACACAACATTTGAAGAGACACAAGGTTTTGAATATCTTTAGTAATACTGATACTGCTCTTAAAGACGCAAATATCTATAAATTTTTCCTAAATTTCACGCTGAATGTAAATTTATTACTTCAGTTCTTTACACTCATCATAATCTAAATATAAACACTAGGCTGATAAGAATAAAAAGACACAAAATAAATAATAATTAAAAACATACAAATTTCACTATTTTATGCAAATCACATTAATATTTCAGCTGGTTTTTCACAATATAATTTTTAAACGGGTAAGATGAAGTTTTCTATTATGGAAGGTATCATTGTTATAGAATTTATTTTATATACACTCATCCATTTTCTCCTTCTTTGTATTTTCTTCAATAAGAGGGACTTGCAAAGATTTTGCAGAAAATAAAAGGTCTCACAAGGTAAATAGTAGAAAATATTATTGTTATGAAAAATTATTTTATAGAATTGAAATGTTAGGAAATATACAGGAAGGGAAAATGGTATTTATAGAAAATGAATTTTTACTTGATATGTGCAATTAGAATTATTTTTTCTTTTTGATTAGAATATGCAATTGGATTTATAAACTACTAAAATCTAATTGAAACTAATTTTACAAGGTCAAAGTATATAAGTTAATATGTATGGCATACAATAAATAAATAATACAAATAATAAATATATATATATATATATATATATATATATATATATATATATATATATATATATATATATATATATATATATATATAAATGTTTGAAAATCCATTTTATGAAATAACATCTTATATTGAAAATTTACCTTTATATCTCAAATGTGTTTTTATAAGTATATAGATTATTAGTCTTTTTTATATTATTTACATGTTTATGGATGAGTATAGTTCGTTAATTTAATCATCAATATAGTTAAATCAAATCGTTATTAAATTTCTTTTTTCACTACTATATTAGTTTTTAATTAACTGATAAGCTCATATACATTATATATTATATGATACTAGTATTATATATTATATATGATATACATTGTATTTTACTACAGAATAGATAATATGAAAATCGATATTGATTATACTGATATTATATTAATCATATACAATGTATTTTATAATTTTTAGTATAATATTAGTATTTTTATTTTATTTATTTTTAAATCGAAACCGAAACCGAAATTGAGATTTTTATAACACAAAAACCAAATTGAAACAATCGGTTTGATTAACCTATTTTTTGATCTAGTCTCGATTTGATTTCTCGGTTAGGCTAACCTCTAAATATGTTGACATTGAAAGTTTGGGTGATATATTCTAACCTTGATTTAATAATTGTATATTCAAATCTTAATAAATTGAGCAAATAATTGGATATTTTATGATTTAAAAGAGAGACACATGATTACAAAATATTTCTTTCTTTTTTTTTTGGAATTAACAAAAAATAATAAGGAATAATAATAATAATAGCGCTTGCTGAATCTGACCACGATCACCACCCTAAATATTTCTTGGAGTTAGCCCAAGCTGCCACAAAGATATCTCTAAAAGGACACACTACGAGGCCTCAAGAATGGAAATATATACATATATATAGAGTGAGAGATATATATATATATATATATATATATATATATATATATATATATATATATATATATATATATATATATATATTTTTATTTATTTATTTATTTATTTATATTTTTTGTTACTATCATATGCACTTTCAACTTCTTCTTTTTGACATCAATTCACGGGCCCAAAAAATAAGTTGAGGCAAAAACACTAGGTTATGTTTGATTTCTAAAAGTATTAAGGTAAGAAAAAAAATGTTCAAGAAAATTATTTCCTAATATTTAATTGTCTAATAAAAAAATTTAAGTACCAATGAAGTCTCACTTAGTGGTTAAAGGGTTAGGTGGGGTATATGGAAAGACCAAGTTCGAGTCTCCATGTGATAGGCACATCACGTTAAAACAAAACATAGCCCTAAAAAATTAAATATAAATAAATTACTTTAAAACTTACAACAAGGAACTAAAAATGGTACTATAGGGCTTAAACCGGCTTCCACAAATTCCATATCCCACCAAAGATTCGAATATGGACACCCCCTCCCTATTGTGAGTATCAGGGCTTGGCTCCAGCCCATTACCTCCGATGTGCCTAACTTAGCACAGCCCACCCGTCGTCTCTCCTCAGCAAACGGTCCCAGACGCCCACTAGCAGCTCACGCGAATCCAAACCCAAGAACGGTATTAGTCCTAAACCCCATCCGATCCCAGTCCCCAACCATCCTGTAATTTATAGTAAGTTCATATTACAAATATATTAAGGAGAGAATTACGCGTAGGATATTTATCCAATGATCTCCCAATATCCAAATTTCATACGTTTTAAAAACATAAATCTTTAATAGGGAAGAATTAGTCTTTGATAAGAAAAGAGATATTTTATAACCAAAATCACATATTATATTTCTCATAATCAAGGAGATATTTGAGTATAAAACAAAAAGACTCCCTCACGAGGGAAAGGTATCCAATACCAACTATATGAACTTCATTCTTCCTCTTCTCCATCCTTTTGTTGATTTAATCATCGGAGAGGTGGTCGGTACATCGTCGGACCCTTTTTTTGCAGGTTTTTTTGCAGGTTTACATCGCGTCGCTAATGCCCCGGAAGTCAGACGATCCAGGTAACGACAATTGGCGTCGTCTGTAGGAATCGAACAAAAAGTCTCATCGACGACGTTAGAAGCAGCTGCTCCAACAAATTATCCAAAGAGCTCGTCGCTCCGCATTTCGACAAGCCTCTCTCCACATCTTCGTTCGACATGGCTTGCAATGACTAGCAACCCAAAGATTCTGTCCAAGATCAATTTCTTCATCAAGCGCTACATTACTGGTAATAGAAACAGCACGCAGCTGTGCTTGGGCCGCCAGACTTATGAATCAGAAGATCGAGTCGACATCTACAACGTGAAAACGACGTTTGCAGCCCCTGTGTGTAAAAAGCCGCGAGCCATAAAGAGACGTGCAAGACAAATGCACAAGCAAGGCACCCGACTGCTCACGATAAATGAAAGGAGCTCATCTTCCCTGACGATGTGCATATTCTGAAGGTGATTCCATGAGTTGTCCTCAGAAAGCAACTCACAAAAGAAATATTTTAATAAGAAAAAATAGAAATTACATTCTATAATAAAAAGAATTGAAAGATAAAACAAAGACTCACTAAAAGATATACAATTCCAATTACGTGAATTTCTTTTTGCTTTTCTCCATTTTGTCGCCTTAGTTATTGACAAATCGTTGTTTTACAGGTTTACATCCCATTGTTGATGTCCCAAATATCAAATAATCCTGATAACAACAGGGTTAATAAAAAAGAAATAAAGTCAAACATTTTAGCAAGTTAGTAAAAAATTAAAATAAATAGAGGGACTCAATTGCATGCATTAGAGGAAGCATTAAATTAAGGGGTTAAGACCATTTTGCTTTTGACTTTAAAAAAAAAAAAGACAAATTTTCTTTTTAAAGAATGGTACTAATTTACCACATTTGTGGTCACCCTTATCCTTTGACTTCGAAAAACTTTGCAGGACAGTCCTCGTTACACGTTGCAGTGAAACAAAATCTCAACAACTCTTTTCTTTTTGTTTTTTTTTATTATTATTATTATTAAGAAGGCTTTTTAAAAGAATTGAAAGCTTGTTTGGAGTTAATATTTTTGCATATGTTATGAAACAAGAGAGAGCACGTCAAATTTATGTCACAAAACGACATTGCTTGTGGGAAAACATTTGAGTTGTAATGATCCGAATCTAATTATATATAAATATTATTGGCTTTAGATCTAAATAATCCTTATAATTTTAAACATATTTATTAAATTAAAAGAAACCTATACTTATGTAAGATTATAAACTTACACTTATCATATAAATACAATGTTTTTGTTATAGGACCAAATAAACAAACAAACCCCTATACCCAAATCAAAAATAGACTTTATTACCATTTGTTTACGTAGTAAAGCAAGAAACAAACCCCCAAATGAACAAAAAAAATTAACAATATGTTTCTTAAATAAAAATTGTCTATTTGGTTATAATTTTTCAAAACCAAATAAGGAAAAAATAATAAGAAAAATCATATTTAGTTCCCATTTTTGCCTTGTTCTGAAAAACAAAAACAACACGATATCATAGGACATCAAAACAGGGGTATTTATAAGCAGCCAAAAATACTCTTAAAAAACAAATTTTCAAAAACAAAATCCAAACATTACCATTAACCACAAATAAGAAAAATAAAATACCTACCTTACCCATATATCATACACCGATATTTATTTAAAATAAAAGCCAGAAACCCATCACACAAAGGCCCTCCATCCCTACTACAAAGTCATTACAACTGCCTTTCAATCACACACTGCAAGCGGTAGCAGGGCACTGCCGCCAGCTGCACCGCCCTCGGCGCCGTCAGCCCGAACACATCGCTCATATCCAGCTCAGCCTCTTTCATCCCGTCCGGCAGCTCCCAGCTGAAACAGTGAAGAAGATGAGCCACAGCCAGCTCCATCGCGTACAGCCCGAGCTGCATCCCCGGGCAAGAACGCCGGCCGGAGCCGAACGACAGAAACTCGAAGTGGCCCTTTAAAATCCGGGCGCTGTCTAGCTGTGAAAACCTCGCCGGCCGGAACTCGTCCGGCTCGGTCCAGGCGGTCTTGTCTCGGCTGATCGCGGAAGGCGTTGATCATGACGTACCCCGCCGGGACGAAGTATCCGGGCGACGGTGGTTGACCGGGAAGTGGCGTGAGGACGACGGGGATGGAGGTGGAGGCGGAGTGGATGGCATTTGAAGTAGAGCTTCTCGAGGTCGGATTCGTGAACCTCGGTTTGGGCCGACGACGTTCGTTAGTTCCTGCTGATCTTCTGAGTTCGTCTGTTTTTCGCGAGTCTGCTACGTCATCTGATGCGGATGCTACGGTTTCTGTGCCGCCAAACATCACGTCCCGCCCATCTATCACTGGTAAATAAAGTCAAACTATTAAAATTATATATATTGATTTTTGGTTCTTTTCAAACTTTTTTTCATGCCATACAGTAACTCCCGTTTTAGTTCAAACGTGAATAGAATGGTTCTTTTCAAACTTTTTTTCATGCCATACAGTAACTCCCGTTTTAGTTAAAACAATATTGTTTTAATGCTTTTTATATCAAAACGATTTCGTTTTACTCGTGAATAAAAAGCCTTATATATGAAATCCTAGAATCCCAAAAATTCAATTAACACGCAGACAACATTCGACATTTAAAATTCAAGCTACAGCGAACCACCTTCATCATCAGCATACATGACATTTTATATATTAACAAAATTATATATTATTACTAATAGTGATATATTTATATAAATAAGTTTTTTTTATTTTTAATATGTTTTCATATTTAAACGTTATATTTATTTTTAAAATTTTATTTTTAAAATACTTTATTTATATAAAAGTAATAAATAATATCTTAAATATTATTAACATATATTTTAAAAATTTAAATAAAAATATAAATAATATATTTATTACGTCACATCGCTCAACTCTGTTTCGACCATTCATTCGAACCAACCAATAACTTTTTCATTCAATCATCTGCTTCGTGCTTTTAAAACATTTGTTACCTGAACAATAAATTTTGAGATCCTGATTCTTACCATAACGACAGCCTTGATGTTATCCTTCGTAAACCTAATCATCGTAGACTTGCTCTCTCCCGCTGCATCTGGATCTGCAACATCATCTTCCTCATCGTAAAACTCCATCAACTCATCCACCATATCCAAATCAGCTTCACTACTCTCACTCTCACTCTCAACAACTCAACTGTTCATCTTCTTCTTCCGCTTCTCAAAATGCTCATCGATAATTTTATCAATAAACCCATCAAGCGATCCCCTAGCCTTCACCAACCGCCGATTAAACTCCCTTCCCCTTTGGATCCACCTCAACCATGGAATAAAAATCAGCCAAACAGTGCTTCCCAAACAGCCTCAAAACTCCTGCAATATCTTCAATAAACCTCCTCTGTTCTTCCTGAAGACACCTGAACCGCCCCTGTAAGTTATGTTCTTCGTCAAATCCAACGCCAGTTCGCCGACGTTGACGGAAACCCCACATTTTTTTTCGATAGTTTGAATCATCGAATCGACTTCTTCCCTCACCGACGCCCATGACTCCGCCCGTTTCCGGCTGAAAAGCTTCATAACACAGATCTTCCTCATCTTCCGCCACGACGGGCCGTAGTTGGCGAAGGCCATGTCGGCTTTGTCGTACGTCGATACGTTATCGTTACCCGGTCCGGCCGGTCGGAGAAGATGCTGTCCTGAACCTGAAAAACTTCGCGGGCCATTTCCGGGTTGAGATCAGTGATTATATGCAGCATACCCATCTTCATGTGACCAGGCCGCCGCATAACTGGCTGAGTCATGAGTCCCCTCTGTGGGTGAGTTGATCCATCAGCATTGTTTGATGATCGGCAGGCCTTTTGGGCCTGGTGGGTATGTGAGGGCTTCGAGAAATGATGAAGAGGAGGAGAGGGAAGAGGATGAAGAGGAGGGAGGTGGGATAGGAGAGGAGAGGTTGCAGTGGATAAGCCATGGCTGGAACTCGAAGGTTTATGCTTTTGTGTGAATCGATGAGTTGTGACGATGGTTTTCTTAATAGTGGTATGAATTCGGATTATTCCATACGTACGAATGGTAATAGTTAGGTTTGCTCAGATTTTCTTCGGAGTTATTTTTTTAAAAACGATTAATGATACTTTTACTTTTTTGGAGTTTCTCATAAAAGCGCTTTACCCGCTGGCCAACAAGATTTCGCAACGTGTATACTAAATTACCATTCATACTACTGGTCACCTGGAATATAAAAATGATATTAAAGTTTGGCCCTAATCTATCAGACATGCTTTTATACATATGCCGCGAACTCAGTATTTCAATATCTATATTATCAGTTGTCAATGAATGCTGTTTTTGTATTTTCCAAATCTTTTCTTGAAATGCCCATTTGCAGCCTACAAAATATATAACTCATGCTGTATTTAATTTTCCTATTCTGTATCATGATAAAGTGAAGAAATCAGAGAAAGATATGAAAGCTAAAAACATAGAAAAATAGCCACACAAATGGTCCAAAACTATATACACCTTATCTTAAACCAGCCAATAGAAATCAACTCTTCTACGTATGCATGGACACTATCCTTTCTTCATGGGGCAAGTGACTTTAAAAAACAAATTGTTTCCTCATTATAAACATCTGTAAAAAACAAATTATTTACAAATGTTTATAATGAGGATAATTAATTCCTTCGCAAAATTTTCAGGTATAGCCCTATCTTCAACATGTAGGGCCTATGTTGATTTTCTGAGCAGTACAAAGAAAATGTGTCATAATTTTCCTCAATATTATAAAAATCTAAATTTTAAAATATGAGAATATCATAATATAAAAGCTATTATTAAAAAGCTTATTAATACTAAAAACTTTTACGTGGTATTTATCGTGAACCGATAGCAATAAATTATTTAATAATAAAAAAATTAAATATCTCTTTTTATTTAGTAAACATGAATTTGGTAAAAAGAAATCGAATAATTTAAATACTATTGCAAAGTAATCTCCATATAAATTATTATGGATATTGTCTTTAACAAGTGTATTTTTATTTTTATTAATTTTTACTTTATCGATATTTATGTAGAAATATCCACCAATATATTTCCGATATATCCATAAAATTCAAGTACCGATATATCCATAAAATTCAAATACCAATATATCCATAAAATCCGATATTTTGATCCTTATGACATCGGGAGGGCCATTGCTCACCGCCCGACTCAAAGTGTGGAGCCATTAATAGTTGCCATCTGTTAAATTGCACAGAACCATAGTCGTCTTTGATCCATCAAAGATAGAGGCTGTTCTGCCTGGAGCAGCAATATCAGCATATTTCGTATCACCGCAGAATCGATTGCAACCAGCAATAAGCTAATACGATTCAGCCGGGTATACAAGAATTCAGATCGACTGAAAATCAAAAAACTTGTAATTTCGAATCTCACTGTATGACTAATGAAAAGAATTGGCCGCAGCGATTTAATGCTGACTCTCCTATCAACTCTGAAAAAACGCCTGCATTCAGCCAAAAGGAAAATGGGTAGAGGAACTACCAGAGGTTTAATGGGCCTACAGAACAACCAGTCGGAAGCCGACCTAGGTATCACTGTTCGCCCTCACATATGGAATTGAAGCCATCATTCCCATATAAATCGGGATGCCCACCGTACGAGGGGAAATTCTTGAGAAATCAATTGCCAAAGTCATAGCTAAAGACTTAGTTACAATTATCAACTTGGGAGTTTACAACAGGCACATAGCACCATACCAATGTGAGACTGCAATCCTAAAATAACTGACGTTGCAAAGTTTGCTGCATATCTTACACGAGAATTAGTCTTAAGAAGGGTCTTTGAAAACAAGACCAACCTGATTAGTACCCAAATAGTGCAATTTTGAACCTTGTTTATAGCAGGTTTTATGCGCTTTTTGCGTACTAATCAGCTTCAATAACTCAATTGATACATTGGGTCCCGGCTTCATTACTGATGACATTTTGTAGCTATTTTTAGTAGTTTTGCGTGTGTGTCAAACACTTCCTAATTCTCAATTCGATTCAAACACGTATGAACCCGAGCCAATTCAAAAGATGCAAGATCAACCAAAGGAAAACTCGGAGCAAAATTATCACATGTATGTTGCAAATTCTTCTCGGGGTTGCAAAAAATTGGGCACCTCAGAAATTTCGCAGTTGCGACTTTCTAACCCGCGAACCCGCGTTGCCAATTTTCGCAACCTACCCAACACCGCCACCCGTGCCTCACTTCAGGCTCTGCTGACCGCTTTTTGATCCACTTGGTGGTTTTATACAAGCACCCTCAGTGTAATTT
This sequence comes from Tetrastigma voinierianum, assembly GCA_016808115.1. NCBI lineage: Eukaryota > Viridiplantae > Streptophyta > Magnoliopsida > Vitales > Vitaceae > Tetrastigma > Tetrastigma voinierianum. The sequence goes on from JAEQBH010000802.1 coordinate 88,461, forward strand.
TGGTTCTTTATGAACACTTTTGTAATTTCTATTTCTCGAGCCTATATAAGCTCAACCATGCTTGTAATCGTATCAACTTTTGTCACCAATCAATCACCAGCACTAAGCTTCCTCCTCTCCGCTATCGGGTGATTTTCTCTTCTTCCCTTCACTTTCTTGCATTTTTTATTGCCAAACACCCCTCATGATGACAAACTGGCGGGATGCTTGGCTAATCCTCGATCCTTGAAGGAAGGGCATCGGGTGTTGTTGCAGCTTAGCCGCATGTTCTCACAAGACATGCTCTTCATGTTTGTGTTTATGGCATTTATACCTCGCTTCACCATAGGTTAAAATCTCTTGGCGCACGCTCCTTTAACGCAGATTTGGCAAGCTGTGGCTCAATGGATACTTTCACTAGATCCACCGCCCATTAGCTGTCCTATTAGTTATTCAGCAGAGTTGCTTTTGAGACGCTTTCACCGCAGCACATTTACGTAGCTTCAATGAAACGACATTGCGACCAGACCCGGGATACCCCCTGATTTCCGGTGGTTTACTAGTGAAGTCCCACCGGTACAATCCCTGTGGAAGATACGATGGAACTCCACTTTGCTGAGGGCAACACATGCATTAATTTAATATACCACTATATATAAAAGTGCCCATCACATATATGATAAGTGGACCCATAAAAGTTTGATACAAATATCAGAGCATTCTAAGAGTATTTGAGAATTTAGAGGTACAAGTAGAGATGAATAAGTCCAATACAACAAAAACAAAACAGATAGATGCGAGTAGTGTGTATCGCACTGTGATCGAAGAGCTATGTTGAATCAAGGACAAATAAGCCCTACGAACCTGTTTGCACTAGGGAACGACTTTAAAACAATAATGTGAGATAATAAATCTCAAGAGTGCAAGTAGTTTATAATGAAAAATAACATTCTTTTTATTTGCAAAGATTTCTTCAAAACCTCCGTCCACTCTTTTAAAGTTTCATTTAGAAACATTTCAAACCCAACTTACCCTAAGTCCTAACATATAAACTATGCTCACCAATTTAGCCGACACAATGTTGGGTGAAACTATAATCCGAACTGTTACCAACATAAAGCCAATCATAAGCATGTATAGCCACCGGTAATAAAGTAATCATGAAATGCAATCGGCAATCCATAAGTATTGAAAATAGTTATGTCATGTTCAAATCAACAACAGACCATACCATGTGTGTACCTTATCATAAACCTGCTTCAGAAGTCTCACCTCACGACAATCGCGGCAACTAATAAACCCGTGGTTACACCCGGCCATCACGGCAATCGATAAACCTCCGTGTGTAATCTCGACCATCACGTGGCAACTAATAAATCTCCCAGGTAAACCCCGCCACGCGGCAACCTAATAAACCTTCGAGTGAACCTCCGCCAACACGCGTGGCACCTAATAAACCTCCGTGAACTCGCCATCACGCAGGCTAATTAACAAAATCGCTCCTTACTCACGCACTTTCCGAACAATACCGCACGTAGTCATTCCACAAAATCTCAAGATCCATTTTTTTTTAAACAATAGTTTTTCGGCCGAATATAACCTCAATCCACGCACTCCAAAATATCCAAATACCACGACTCATCCATTTAACTCATAACCGGTTAAAATGTTGACAAAATTCACATGAAATGATAACTTGTTTTATATAGGGCCGATAATCACATTTAGCCGCTGCAACCAACCATTTGATCAAAAGCGGTATATATGCTTAAATATTTAATCCCACGACCAGATATATCAACATAATACCCCAAATAATTTAAAAACATATAAACCACTCACTGACTACAAACGCTCAGTCTTGTCCTCCCGCAGGATCGTCTCCTGGCTCGGCGTGAGTGCTTGTAATATAAATAAAATACCACTTCGGCTCCAATAATTAAACCAACGACATTGGGATGCCCCTAAGGCCTCAGTGTAATTTTAGAACTATAGACCCAGCTAAATTTGACCACTGACGAGGCCCGATTATACGGTGTGCCTATAGGCTGATGCACCGAAAATTTGGGCTTTTCGCGGGAGCTAATTTCTAGAATTGAGCGAATCGATAATTCATAAAACATCCAATTCCACTAATCCAGCTCGATTTTGCCTACTTGACCAATTGGTACTCGATTTTAGTCAAAAATGACCCGACCAAGCGATGTCGAAATTCACGAGCCATATATCGATGGAAGCTGAGGCCGGGAACTCCGCCGGTACCATTACCTTGGTCAACGATTCTTTGGCGGTAGTTTGGAAACTCTATCAATCGTCGAGTAACTTTGTTTCGTCGTAACTCAACGGTGAGAATACCGCGAGGGACCACGAAATGAGTTGGTCCCAATGATGGAAATAAGGGTATGGGTCGGCTGAGATGGCGAAAAACACAAAAATCCGGCGACCCAAGTTTGCGGCTGCCGCCGCCTTCGCCGACCGTCGGGTGCGTCCAGGTGGCGGCCAGCGGAAAATTTTGCCGGCGGTGCGTCTCGACGTCCTCCTCCTCTCGGCGAGCGCGTGTGCAGGTGGGTGGCGGAGGTCGCCTCCACGGTTGAAACGAGCGGCTTTGAAAATGCTGTCAAAATGACCTAGTTTGGTGCTCACGGGTTTGGGGTGTTTTTCTAGGGTTTTTGGAGCTTAAAATGAGTGTTTGGGGCTAGGGTTCCCTTTGGCACACAAGCATGTATATATGGGGAACCCCAGGGTCGCTTCGGGTCAAAACATTGAAGACAACTTGGACACTACTAAAACACTGCTATTTGAACTCCCCAGGGTCGTAACTTTCTATTCGTAAGTCGGATTTTGACGTTTAACCCGTCTATGAACTCGTATCGACAAGGCTTACGAAATGATGTCTTAGTCAACCCAAAACTATGTATCCTTGAAAAAATCAACTTTGGTCCACATACTAAGTGTTGGTGACACGAATTAGAATTTGGTTAAGCGCATTAACTTGGTCAAAACGTGTTACAAACTTGTATTATTTGGTACGGTCATTACAATCTACCCACACCAAGAAAAAATTTAGTCCCTGAAATTTGTACACAATGTCATGGAAGAGGTGAAGTGCGGCTCGCATTTGGTCCTCCCACTCCCCGAGTTGCCTCTTCGACTAGGTGGTTTTCTCGAAAGGACTTTCCTAAGGATATTGTCTTGTTGCGAAGCTCTTCTCTTCTCTACCCCAGGAATACACTTGCTTTGGTTGCTCCTCGTAGGATAAAGTCATCCACTCATTTCGATCTACGGCATCTCGAACACATGTGAGGAATCTGGGATATACTTGCGGAGCATATGGGATGTGGAAAACATTATGGACTCGAGAAAGCTCCTCCGGCAAGTCTAATCTAAGCCATTGGACCTATCCTCTCAACAATCTCAAAAGGTCCGATGTAGCGAGGACTTAGCTTCCCTCGCTTCCCAAGCGTACCACGCCCTTCCAAGGAGAGAGCTTAAAGGCACTCGATCTTGACCTCAAACTCAAGATCTTTCCTTAAACATCGCGCAGCTCTTTTACTATCTTAGCACTTTCAACTGCACGTATAATATTAACTAGCCTTGTCCCTTTGTCGTTTGTACAATCTCGGGGCTGTGCTTCCTTTCCTGAGTCGTTTCCATGACATAATGGAGTGCGACATTGTTTCCCCATGATACCTCATAAGGTGACATCTGATAGCGAGTGATAGTTGTTATAAGTGAACACGCCCAGGTAGATATTCATTTAATGTCCCTTGAATTACGGTCTTTTGCTTGTGAGCCTCGGCTTATATCCTCTAAGGTCGAATAGTCCTCTCAGGTGCCCATCGATTACGAGGTGAAAATCGATTTTCAATTTAACGACACCTAGCTCCTTCATCAATCTCTTTCAAAACCTCGAGGTGAATGGGTGGTCTCTTCATCGGAGATGATCGACAGCACCCCATACAAACTCACTATGATTCATGAAGAGTTCGCGCTAGTTTGCAGGGGAAAACTTCTCACGAATAGGTAGGAAATGTGCGGACTTAGTGAGTCGATCAACTACTACCCAAATGTCGTCATGTCTCTAGGTTGTGGGAGGGAGTTTGAATACAAAATCCGTTGTGATGTGCTCCATTTCGATACGGAATGGGTAAGAACGAGAAGTCCAGAAGGCTTTTGTCTCTGCGCGCTTTACTTGTTGACCATTAGCTTGCCCCGGATACATGCACAAAACTAACCTCTCTTTTCATCACTGACCCTGATAATATTCATGAAATCAAGGTGCATCTTGAGCCTCTGGGGTGCATGCATAAACGGAACTATGGGCTTCCCCAAATACTCTACTTTAACTCTTGTAATTTGTTTCAGGAACAGAGAGTCTAGAACCCGATCGCGAGGCTCAGTGTCTCAAGCCGCCAAAATCAGTGTTCCTTCATTGACCCATTCTCATATAAATCAATGGATCTTCTAGTTCAGTGCTCAGGGTGATCTACAAATTATCGGTGCAGTAGTGGAAGCCCCAGCAAAAGTGCTCTGAGCATGCATCCAGGCTGACCCTTGACTCTATAGATTGACCATCAACGGAGTTGTATAAAGTGCGCTATAAACGAAGAGCACAGTAGACTCACCGCAGGCGTCGCCGCTCTGTTAAGGATGAGTGATGATAGTGATCCATAGTAGCAAGGCGCTCCATCCCTCTTGCCTTAAAGTTGCTCTTTTTGTTAAGCAAAATATTTAAGTATGGTGCGATAACAAATATCAGCCGATCGCCGTCTGATAATGCCTCACGTCTTCAATCACAGTCTTATGACAAGTTCCAAGTCATGGGTAGGATAATTCGGCTCGTGTTTATTTCTATTTAATGGAAGCCATACACTTTTTATATATATGTTGTGACCTGTGACCCTAAACCTTTATATGAAGCATCGTTGTAAGGCCTGACCTAGTTTGCCCTCGGCAATGTTTGAAACAGTGATGTTAACCTTTCTTGGTGTTTGGAAGCTTTCTCACACAATCTGATCCTCAAACTTAACTCCTTTCTAGTCAACCCCTTGAGAGTATCAGATCCTGTATCTTTGAGAACCTGTGTTCATTGTCTACAACAATCAGCGACTTCCTTACTTAAACCAGCGTAGTGGGTTGCTCCCAAATTCGCCGCTTTAACCACCTTACGAGGGTCCATAAATGCCATGTGGACACCACATGCAGGAAATCCCTCATTTCGACGAAACTCACATTGTTAGACAGCATCTGTGATATGCGTTTGCAACACTGACTAAATGTCTCCTCATGCTCGACTCGCTCTCAGTACACGAAGATATATTAATTGAAGACCGATATCAAATGATCAATTATGGAATGAAAGGCAGTTCATCGTCATTCTTTGGGGCGTTGGTAAGTCAGAAGACATCAACTAGAAACTCCTTAATGCCATATCAAGATCTGAATCTACACGAGTCCAGGCGTCAGATTCCTAATCATAATGAAATGATCTTTGTGGAGACCAAATCCAGTTTCCTAGGGAAGATAAAGCTAATAATTTCGATCAAAATCAGAAATTATTTACGAATCATGGATAAGCGAAACGGACTTGTGGGTTGAGATAGTCGCGAGGAAATCTAGTAGGCGTGATTTAGGTGATTAAGACTGAATTAGTTCCGTTTTTCGGCGCGTGGGGGTGCGAAGTGCCGGCGCTATGGGTGGCGAGAAGCCAACGTGTCGAGCTAGGAGAGTCAAACCAATTGAGCTCAAGTGGACTCACGTGTGACATGGCATCATGCCATTAGAGGAAATCTAGTGGTTGGATAAGAGGGATAGGTGTAATCCTCTCGACCAATGAGAATTTGACATGTGGCCTTGGGGACTTTCTCTTATAAGTCTTGTAATGGATTGGAGGAAGAGGAAAAAAGGAACAACAGAAAGAGATAGAGAAAGGGGTTTTAGAGAGAGGCTCGCCTGCAAGTTTCAAACGATGGTTAAGTGTGGGCGTTGAAGGGAGGGTTAAGATCTCAGAAGTGGGCTTGGCGTCAAGGCCGTGTGGGAGTTTCGACCAACCCGAAGGTAGGGGTTTTCTCACTGTAGCTCTTTTTGTTTAAGGGTTATGTATGGTGGGTTGTTGAAGGCCTAGATGGTAAGTGTTGGTTCCAAAAGATTTGGGCCAGAAATTAGAATAAATCACGGAATGGTTTGGACGGAGTCCGAGCCCCCATTTGCGTAGGTGTCACGATGTTGTGTTATTGCCATGAGTAAATAACATGCTGATTGTGATTTGTGGGCGGTTCCCGAGATGAACCAGGATTGTACCTTAGCATGTAGGCTAATCTTATGTATTGTTGGCCCAGATAGCATGATTTATGGAATTAATTTACATTATATATGCATGGTGATATATTAGCGTGGGAATATTTGTTGTGTCATTGCATTAAGCTTAGGTGGTAAGTAATCAGTAGGGAAATTTCTAACTGCTGACATTGCTCCACCACAATAGAATATATTCACTAGTCTGAAAGGCACTTGGGATGGACGTGTCAGGGACCTTAGAGCGAAAAGCAGCCAAGATAGCGCCTCTTGTATTTTCACAAAACTCTGGGCGAGACCCATTTTTTGTATAAATTGTAAACAAATTGTAAATTTGAATCATTTTTTGTATAAAATATACATTTATGAGTAGGATGTGTAGGCCAATTGGCCATATTTGCACATGTATGGGTCTCATAACATGAGAACATGTAGATTCAGCGGGTTGTGAATTGGTGAAGGAACATACAGGTTTGGATCGCGTCACTTGAACATGGTATCTGAGCTTAGTTAAACGATTACCTTGGGAGCTCGGTGCGGTGTGAGTTAGGTATCGACTACACACAGGACTTGATGGGAAGCGGGATAGATCATACATCATTGTGCATTGATGATGAATTTATTGTATAACATATTTGTTATGTGTGTTCATGTGTTTGTAGCCACTTGGTGAGTAGCATGGAGAAATGTTGAACAAGATTAGAAAAAGTGTGTAGGTATTCCTAAAATTTATGAAGCTGAGAATAGTCAGAAATAAACAAAGAAATAAACGAAAAAAAAAAAAAAAAAAATTTGGGACAGGTATCAGTTTTTAACATAGAGCAGAATGGGATTTGTGGAATTAAAATTATTCGATTTTACCTGAGGAAAATGTAATTAAGCTCTAGAGATTTTGAAGTGGGTAAAGAGCAAGGTCTGCCATCGTGATCTTTGTGGAGTAGCAGAAGGCTACGGAGGATTTTGACAAAAAAAAAAAAAAAAAAATAAGGTGTTAGGGGACCAAAACGGAAGTACACGCCCATTTTGGTTTATGGTCGTGACTCCAACAAGGAGGTCGCGACTGGTTTAGTATTAGCGAGGCCGCAACTTGAAATTCGAGGTTGCGACATGGATAGGTCAATGGTTCGCTCTAGGTCAGACATAGAATCACCAAGTGCGACCGGAGTAGATGATTTGAGGTCGCGGATCATAATTTTCAGTCGCGACCGTTTAGTCTTCGAGGGTGTTGCATCCCAGATTTTCGAGGCGCACGTGGTGAAAGCCTCGAGAGAACCTTGGGTCGCAACTGAAAATTTTGGCGCCTCGACCGGGCCGAGCTGGTAGGACTCGACCGGGTTACGACTTAAAAAAAAAAAAAAAAAGAGTTCAAGTAGGGTTCGACTCTCGAGGTCGCGAATTGCCTGTTGGGTACGAGGTCGCCACTGCAGCCGCCGACCGGCCGGGTCAGCAGAGGGTCTCGTGTTTGCAACTTGGGATTTTGGCAAGTTGGATTCGAGGTCGCGACATCATTTTTGAGGTCGCGACATGGGTGGCAGTGTGGGAGGTCGCGACCTTGATTTTGGCGTCACACTGGAAATCCTAATGCGGATTGGTGAACTAAGTCGCTGATACGAAGTTGACGTCGACATGTTAGTTCCCGAGGAGGTCGCTTACCTAGAAATGAAGTCGCGACTTGGTTGGTCGTGGTTAGGCTGGAAAGAAGGTCGCGACATGGAATTGACGTCGCGACCTGGCCTGTTGGGAATTGAAGTCGCAACCCCATTTTGGAGGTCGCGACCTGATTAGTTTGGCTAAGCGGAAGGGAGGTCGCGACACGGGTCAGCGCCGCGACCGGGTTGTCGTCCAGAGGTCGCGACCGGGAAGAAGTCTCGACCTAGCCTCGGGCTCGCGTGGGAAACGGCGTCACACTCGCTTTGAGGTCGCGACTGATTGCCGCTCGGGTCGCAGCCGCGACCAAATGCGACGCCCAAAGATGAGCGCCGACTCGCACACCCACGCTGGGCTGACTGGGCGCCGCACGCGTCAAGACGACCCAGCTTGTCAGGCACAGCCAGCCCACGACCGGCACCGCGCCAAAGGTGCTTGTGACCCGGTTCAGGCGACTATGCAATCTAACCCGGCTTTTGATCGCACCGCTTATACCAGTTCGCTTCGATCACTGCTCATGGACACTGTTCATGAACACTATTCATGGTGTAAAAAAAAAAAAAATTTTAAAAAATTTTCTTGTGTATGATTTAATATATGGAATATTTATATTGCAATTACTATAAATGCAATTACGTGGTGTGAGAAATTTTTTTCCGGTATATGAATAGTGTCTCGGGGCTGCGCTTGAGCCTTAGAGATACTGCGTTGAAATTTAATCTGTCATTGACTTGTGAAGATGGCTAGTCGAGGGCGGGACGAGGGCGCCCACGAGGTAACGTCGCACCACCCGACATTCTGACCAAACACCAAAGATTCGATCAACAGCCCATCGAGGCCGTGAGGTATTGCAACTACGCTATCGCACGTGCCTCAGGCAAAGGGTGAACCAAGGCTGGTCAAACGACCTCCGCATGTGGCTCATCATTCCATTAGGTAGAGGAGGAGTAGATGACACAATGCAGGCAATACGTGATATATGTGTTGGTGCTAAGAGAAGGAAGATCCATCTTCTTCCAACTGGGAAAGAGGCAGTAAGACTTCTCGTTTACTACGAAGCCGGTGACCAAAAATGATCAATATCTAGTCAAAGCCGGCATATGGTGTGTTATTTCGCTGCGCCTCGGGGCATATGAGGCGTAGATTGTCCTAGGAGGCGTAGATCTCATGGCACAAAACAGCATACAGAGCAAATTTGATATGTGTGGTACATTACTACTCGCACTTGTCAGATTGAGTAGTTGCTTGAATTGGATGCATCATGTTCATTCATTAATGCATCTTGTGTGATAAGTTTGGACATAGAGGTTGAGGCATTTACAAAAAAAAAAAAAAAAACCAGAATCTGAGAGAATTCTTCCCTAGGAGGTAGGGAGAGATTTGATTTTTAGAGATCCGAGTTACAAGAACAAAGGCAGGTATATATTGGCTGTTAATGTCATTCTTGACATGTATGAGCTGATGCCCACCTGGGTCGTTGCACTGGGACCTTAGCCTGGTCCTCATACTTACACGGCCTCGAGTTAGGTAAGGTTACATATGCACATGGTTGATGTGTATGTGCGTGGGAATTTGGGACGAAATTTTTAAGGAGGGGAGAATGTGAAACCCCGAGAAAATCCAATTTTTCTCAAAAATAAATCTTAATGAAACCGAAAATTTTCTAGATCTCTGAGACGAAATGATTTCGTTGGAATCGCTCGCTGAAATTTAGTAACCACATCGACTTCGGATTCAGAGCGGCCGGGATTTCAATGCCGAGGCGAGATTCTGGATGACACATGGCAGCAGTTAGGATGCCACATGGCACCTCAAGAAAGGTGACACTTGGCAGGTGCTGAATGGTTTCACATCGAGCCACATGGGTGGTATAACTCCATGGCTCATATTAAGCCATGTAGAGTATGATGTCATAAAGAGGAATTATGAAATAAAAGAAAAGGAATGGAAAATCGGATAGCCACACATTCGCTCGGCAAGGAGGAGAACTTCCTCTGACCCATACAGTCAATGCTCCAAAAGGAGAAGAGAATTCAAAGCAGAAGGAGGAAATGGGGGAGAAAATGAGAAAAGAAGAGAAATGAGAAGAAGAAATGATGGGAAAATGAAATAAGAAAATGAAAAGAAAACGGTAAGAGAAAAGAAAATATCCAAGAGCTTCAAATTTACTTTAAATGAGAGTCTTCCTTCTCTCTAGAATTATAGGCGATCCGACGGTCGGATTTCTTCGGACCAAAAAGCAAAGCTGCTCTACGCGGAGAGGACAACGCATGGACACCGGATTTAAGGAGTTTCGACAAACTCCATGAGGTAGGGGTTTCATCCTACTTGTTTTATTCTTGGTTTTAAGTGTTTTGTGATGTTTGAGTATGATTGAGGCCGTGAGGGGCCGTTTGATTGATCCCAAAACTTTGGACCGAATTGTTGGGAATTTTTGGAGACGGTTTGTACAATCCACGGACTGTTGGGTCATTTTGGTTGATGAATTATGCATTAAATCATGTATTATGTGAAGCCTGATATGGCCGTGAAACGGGTTTCAAAAAGTGGAACAAACGTTGATGAGTGGGTCACGCAATGATGTTCACATGCTCGCTGGGACCGTTAAAAACAGTCCCGAAGTTTGTGAATCCACTCAAAATCGTCCATGTGTCAGGTGCTTGAATTGTTGAATGAATAGCTTGGTATGTGTGGAAATAGATATGCTAAGACATGATTTTAATGTAAAGAAACACAATGACACAATTATATAATAAAATTGCGTTGTAAGCCAATGGAGATGATATCGTAAATTGCTCAAGTGAGCTAAATTGGGTGATGGACGATGTTTAGCCACGCTGCCAGAATCAGAATACCTAAAAATACGATATCGATGATATCAGATAAATTGTTTCAAATGGCAAGGGTCGCATTTTCATATGCACTGAAAATCTAGAAGTAGTGAGTGCACATTACATTTTGTAAAACGACATGGTTGCGGTAAAGGAATTTCATATAGACAGATATTCCTGTGAGGTTGGGAGATGGGCCAATAAAGATCATTCGATGAGGACCATGATCAAGCTTCGAAAGCTCACCAACTAATTCGCCTCGGAGGGTAGTCCCATATTTTTACCGACATTTCCGTAGTATATTTTCAAGAACAAAGAGTTTTGTTTTGAAAATGATTTCTTATTTCTTTATACATGGCCTAGTAAATGTGAGGACGGTGAGGACTCGTGACATGGGGGGGTGATCATGTAGACATTCAAGTAGGATCTGATTTACTTCGAGTGTGTGTGTTTAATTGGAGCATTGCATACGCACTTAGCGGAGAGTAACCCATTTAGGTGATTCACTATCGGCGATAGCTCACCCTGTCAGGAATATACTTTTAGCCTACTGTGGAGCCGAGGAGACAAATTTCATTTAAAGGCTATCAAGAGTCATCAGGGGCTTTGATGCTTGAACATACATGGTTAGAATTTTAGATTTTAACAGTATGTTTGTGTATAAGTGGTAATCAACTATTGGAATTGTCGGGAGATAATTTTGAACAGAAGTTGTGTTAATTGTTTTGGCGAGTACGGGTTTATGAGCCTAGCATGCATTTTATCATATGCCTCGCGATACGACGATAGCTTTTCGAAGAGTCGACGTGGTACCAACCCGACCTCGGGTTTCAGCGTCACGTGCACCCCGACCAAGTCAAATTCTTTGTGAGAACACTTTGCACCCTCATTTGTATCAAACAAATCATCAAATCCAAGGCAAAATGATATTTATTATGAATGGTGACCTTATTCAATTGTTCATAGTCCACACACAACTTCCAAGTTCCATCCTTCACAAATAACACCTACCCCCAAGGTGAACATCAACAATAAATCCCCCCATCCACCAAATTCTCAGAGGCCACGCCTTCAACCTTCAACTCGGCCTGCCATTCTGGGGAGGGTGGTAAGGAGACAGAGTTGTACCAGAACTAAGTCGATGGGAAACGCCTCTGCCTCGAGGTAGCCCGAAGATCGTCGTGTACCATCTAGGAATTCCCTCACTACTGGTACATCCTCCAATCTCACTTCATCGCTACGAGCGTCAACTACGTGAGCTAGGTACCCCTTACAACCTTTTTGAAGTAACCATCTAGCAGTAAATGCGTAAATCAAACCCAGGGCGCGCCTGGTTTCCTCCTTAGAAGATTACTACCGTAGTCCCGGCTCATATCACTCTCCTCCTTGCAAACAATCCATCAAGCATAGCTCAAGTAGCCAACCCATCCTGCAAGAATCACATCCAACCTCGAAGATCTATTACTATCAAATCCGCCTCACATCTCGACCTTCACAGGAAAACGTTACCCTTAAGCATCCGCTAGGCCATAGGGATCCTCCAGGTGTAGTAACTTCCAAGCCACAACCCAAAGGAATTGGAGTTGCCTCGACTCGTGTAACATACTCACGTGAAACAAAGAGTGTGTGTACTCGGATCACAGAGTATATCGTATCGCCACCAAAATGATAATGTACCCGTCACCACGTCATGGGTGATGAGTGCTTAAAACACTCCGGGGACTACACTCGGGCTACCTCGTGATTTCATGTTGTTTTGGCATTATTTATAGTTTTGGGGTGTTAGATCTCTTATTGGGCGTTTATTTCAAATACGTTTGATGAGGCAAGAAGAACATCTTTCGGAAGCTTTTCGAGCAATAAGGAGGCAAGCGAAGCACCGCCATCGTCGCTGAGCCGCCTCCATCGCCGCTGACTCACCAAGTCACGACGCGGAGGTCAACCATTACGTAAGTCACCCGCTTCACGTCGCTGACGTCTTTACCGCCGCGACGTCTCCACGCCGCTGACGTCCCCACGTCAGCGACGTCCCCACGTCAGCGACATCGCTTCCCACGTCGCCATCGCCATCACCGCCGCGACGCGCCAAAATTCGATCTCATCATTAAATGCGAGGGGGCTTTGAATCTAGGGCATCAAGGACGTGCAAATGTAGGGACGGAATTGAGAACTCCGACCACGGACTTCAAGATTTCCTTGGATTTTTGTATTAGTTTTTCCTTATTGTTTTGATTATTTATGGATCGCATGAGGATGTCCTTCATATTATATATTATTTCTTTCCTTCATGATGTTCTAAACTTCTTTCTAGGGTTACATCAAACCACGGCACGGACCATGGATTAAGTTAACCTTTCATGTTAATCAATTGTTGTTAATTTATCACATCGCTCTATCTTTGCATGTTAATTATATGATAATGTCGGCCCAATATTAACATACTTGCTTGAAGATCAGGGATTAGAGATGGGGGTATTCGGATCTAGGTAGAAGTAGCCTTTAGCCGGTCGAGATGGCGAGATATTCGAGACTGAGGTGGTTTGGGGTTGAACATTAAGCATTTACGAGATACCGAGTTGAGATAGAGATATACTCGATTCTATTCACGAAATAGCGAATATACCTCGAGAGAGGATATCACGTAGGCAGAATCACCTCGCCATTGATATGTTATAAACAATCGAATAACAACATCTTTAGGAGAATAATCCATCGAATGTGACGGGGAGATTTAACCACTAGGCTCCCTACATTATGATTCACAAAACCAATAGTTTAGTTAGTTAGTATCTAAATTCCATCTTAGAATCATTTATTCGAATGTTAATGCGAGAGGCGAGAACATGTAGTCAACTTACCTTTCCTGTGGATGTTCGATATCCGTCACGTGAAGTACACTATATTACTTAGGGCTGCAGCGTGCACTTGCGCTTAGGCATTCATTTATACACGTGTCGGCTGTCACGGAAAGGCTTAAATTGATATAGAGAAAAGGGCTACAGATAATATTCTGAATTTTTCTTTATTTTTTTTTTTTTTTTTTATTATTTTTACAAGTACTGGTAATTGGGTTTTGTTAGTTGGTGTGTTATTGCAAAGTATTGTGTTTTAAGTGAGGCTACGCGATGAAGAAACCGAATTAATCACTCAGGTGGATCCTGAGCCGTAAAGACTTCGCACGATTAAGGCCGAGAATGAGAATGGAATGTAGTAGAACTCCAATAGTCATGGAAAATACCGAAGAACAAGATTTTGGCGTGGAACAAACCGACTACGTAGAAGCCGAACTAGAAATCAAGCACTGTGCCATTCATACAGCCGACGATCCGTACATGCTATTAGGATGAGTTCGTTTACCTCCACCTGCTCGATGAAGAATCGTACGGCCGCCAATCCAAGCAAGCAAGCAAACAATTTTGAATTGAAACTTACTACGTGATAAATGCTTCAGAACATATTGTTCCATGGACTACCCCATGAGAACCCGAACATGCACTAATTAACTTCCTCGGCTCGCGATACCATCAAATACAATCTGGGGTCACGGAAGAAGCCCCAAGATCAGCGGGTTATTCCCACTCACCGGGATAGAGCCAAGATCAAGCAACTACCGCCCACCGTGACTCCATTACTACATGGAACGAGTTGGCTAAAGTTTCGACCAAATTCTTTCCACTTCAAGATTGCACAACTGCAAGAAATCAATACATTTGACAACTCAAGGGAGAATCAAGTAAGCATGGGATAAGTTCCATGAATTGTCATGGCGGTCCTCACCACCGACCAACCGGGATGGATGCAAGTCCACACCTTCTACAATGGTCCGAGAAATACAACCCGAACAATGGATAGATGCCTCACCGAGGATCATTGATGAAGAAAACCACCCCACTGTGCGTATGAGATTTTAGAAGACGCCACACCAACACTAATCTGGCCCGTAGAGAAGGATACACCAAGAAACACGGTGGGTGGCACAGACAATGCAAGCTTCCTCAACAACTGGTCAATCATGTGGCACAAATAACTACAGCTTGAATAGACAAATGTGAACATTTAATGCCATACGCACTAACCTCGAATCAGGGTAATTTTGTGGGGGATGATAGTAGTGCATTGTCACGGAACCCTACCAGAGCAAGCTCAATACGTGTCGAGGTTTAGCCAGAATCAATCACAACCACAAGGGACCGTGACGGGGAAATACTTACTTAACTGTAATCAGGCCAAGGGTGGCGAATAATCGCGATAAATCGTAATAACCAAGGGTATGGATGATGGGAATAATCGTGAACAAATGGGCCATCAACCCGAGCTAATGAACCACCCCCTGAAAAGAAGTTGGACCTTGAGCAAGCCCTAGCACAAATGCTAACTTCTCATTCTGCCTTCATGAATGAGACTAAGGCAAACATGCAACAAAGAAGCAACCCAAATTTAAACAACTACAAAGACAAATATGAGCCTGAGGCACAAGATGGGGCAAAATGGCCAACTGGTTGACAGAGAGGCAAAGCAGGCTCGCCCAAGCAATCAGGTAAACCCTAGAGGAGAGGAAAGAGTAATCGGCAAGGCCATCACTCTAAGGAGGAAAAGAGTTGGAAACTTGAGTCGCAACTAGCAGAAGAGAACAAAGAACAAGGAGCAAGACCACAAAGATCCTAAAAGACCAAGATGATGGGGATGAGCAACCCCGAGAAACCAGGAGCGCCAATGATAATAGCCGTGGAAGAAATCAAGAAACGACAAACAGACATGAACCTCGCCATACAACTCAATCCTCAAAGGTTAAAGAAAGGTGTTAGAGAAGTAGCTATAAGTTTCTCGACATCCTCAAGAAACTACATATATTAATATACCTTTTCGAGGCACTGAGAACATGCCAAGTTACATGGAAATTCATGAAAAGATCTTAGCTAGTAAGAAGAAGTCGGGAGTGAATATGACCATAGCTTTAATCGAGGAATGCAAGGCATCCCGCAGCAAGAAGCCTCTAAAACTTCGTGGATCCCGTAGCTTGCGATACCGTCTCTATAGTAAACTAAGTATCCGGAAAAGCCCCAGATTTTGGGGCTAGCATCAACTTGATGCCGTCGATGTTTAAAAGGCTTGGAGCCGGGGGAACCAAAATCACCTCACAATCGCTTAAATCTCGCAGATAGGTCTTATCAACATCCCTGCATAATCGAGAAATCCCTAGCAAAAAGCTGGTAACCCGGCCTCTTCCAGCCAGACTTCGCCATTCTAGACACGGAGGAAGACAACCCGCCCAATCATACTTGGTAGACCCTTCTTGGCCACGGAAAAGCTCAAATCAATGTGCAAGAAGGTGAGCCTCCAAATTGAGAGTCCAAGGAGACGAAATCACTTTCCATGTATTCCAAACCCCCATGAAGCACCCTATCGACGATCCCAATGAAGATACCCGTAACTTCATTACACGTAGATTTCGGCAAGACAATGCACAACTTCAGAAAGCCTATTATCAAGTACGTAAAGACACCGAAGAGGGCAAGCATGAACAAAGAGTATTTCATCCACCTTGAGCACTGGCATGCCTGCACAAAAGGGGACGTTAAAAAAAAAAAAAAAAAAAAAAAAAAAAAAAATTCCCAGCTTCTTCCAAGAATATCATTACCATGAGATCTCAGTATCGCCGAGCTAACGACATTAAACATAGCGCTTCGAGGCAACCAAGTTTTCTTACTTTTCAGTTTCAAGTTCTACTGCATTTTCATCAATTTTTGATTTCTAGTTGTGTCTATGATCGGCGGTTTACGCAGTGTTGATCTAATTTCAGTCCCAACGCGGAAGTGCATAACTTGGCAGAGTTCCATCGTCAGCGACCAGTTTATAGATAGAGTAAATTCCTCGAAAACCGAGGCTTTATTGCTCAACTAATCTGCGCCTTCGTCACGTCACACGTGAGATTCTCACGCCGCGACGCCAAATGTCACTCCTCCGCCACGCCGCGACGCGGAATCACCACGCCGCTGACCGCCAATTTTCGGTCGCCAGCCACGTCGCGACGTGATTTCACCGCCGCTGACGCCATATTAACAACCCTCTATCACGCCGGGCGACGCGGACAATTTCACGCCGCGACGCCATTCGGGTCACTCTTCGCCACGTCCCGGACGCGGGTCCTCACGCCGCCACGCCAATTGGTAATGCCCCGCCACGCCGCGACGTGGGATTTCACGCCACGACGCGGGCAATATGTTCGTCACCGTCGCCACGCAATCTCGCGACGTCAGCGACGTGAGACCGGTTTTAACCGTGAATAGCCATTTTTCGCCTTCATTCGCACAAACTCTCTCCTCAAACCCTAGCCTCCTCAAGCCGCCGGCCAGTGGACTGACCTTCGGCTCGTGTTCAAATCCCATTGGGACCCTCCATCTTGCCTCGAACCTAACGTAAGTCACCCATTGTAGCTAGTTTTGGATCATATGGGCCTTTCCCACCACTCGTATCCATTCTAATTGGGGGGTACATTAGACTGGGGTTTATTTCTTGTTTTCATTTAGTCTAGAGTCCTCAGAAGTTCTCATCTCAAGTTAACTAGGTTCTTTAGAGTTACTGAGTCATATTTGGGTCGTGTTAAGTCTTAAGTAGCTTCTGAGTCCCCTTAGTGTGTATTGCACATTAGTGCTCAAGTTTTGTCTCGATTAGGGATGTCCCCGCAAGCTAAGCAGAACCACTCGCTGCGAGCCCAGCCGTTGAGGCCCCGACCCCGCTTCGACGCTTCGCTTGTAAACGCTGACGCCGCGGATCGGTTTAGTATAATTTGCAAACCGATCCTTCATTAAGGGAGAGTGGGTTTCACCACCTCGAAGATTTTTTTGGGAAAACCATCGAGCTAAGTACATGGCTCAGGCCAACCCCTTCAGCCGCTATGAGCGTGGTTCGAATTCGACGTGCCAACCTCGCTCCCACGTCCTCAAAAAGGTCGTGGTGCGAGGTGTATTGGTCGACTTCAACACGTGAGCCGATCAATAGCCACTTATGGCCTCGAAGCATATCCCCCTTCGGGGCTCTTCGACGCTCTCTCCGCGAGCACCCCGATCCACGCGAGGTCATCCGAGTGTCGACCCAAAGGTCAGGTGGAGCGGCGGGATCAATAACAAGTGGGTCACGTTAAAGAAATTTCAAGGCCAAGCATTCGCCTACATTCCTAAGGGGTGTGGCATCATTTTTATCACTTCGCCTTATACCGACGACGTATCGTGTGAGGTGACCGCCCACGCTCCTTGCTCAACTACGCCATCTTACGTGATATACCATTTGATCGCCATGTGTTATCGAGGATGCCATCCTCCATAACCGGGATGCGAAAATAAACCTGGGCACCCTTTTCTGATCTTCACAGGCAAGCCGGTGCCCTTTGACGCATAATGAGGCCTGGCTTCATCCTATCAAGGCCATATCGATCAAGCGGGACACACCTGGTGTCCCGCAACCTGAGGGAGTCTATGACTCGGGACACGAGCCCTCAGACGAGGACGAGCTCCAGACATCTGGGCCGCGAGGATTCCCGGGTGACACCCAGGAGGACATCGCGCCCTCGTCTCACCTCCACCACCTCCACCCCAGCAGCCTCGGGCGCCCGTTCCTCCTAGCCCTTCACCGCATCCCGGCGAACCCTATGGCTCTCCCCCGACCACGCTGGACGCATTTCTTTGATGAGACTCAGGAGCACCGAGTCCTCGTTACTCAGGACATGGAGGCGCTGCGTGCTGACATGCGCACCGTTCTGGCCAATCAGGCCATCATCCTACAGCAGCAGCAGACTATGCAGGCCCAGCTCGCGCAGCTCCTAGCTTTCCACCAGCCACCGCCACCGCCACCGCAGTGATCTACAGGGGAGTCCCTTACCCTCTATATTTTGATTTTACCAGTGGGGACACTGGATCTTTGTTGGGGGGTATTTTGTTCGGATATTATGTTTTGCTTATCATTGCTTTATTTTCGTTTGTTTTAGTTTTTTTAGTAGTTTATAGTATTGTTAGTTGTTCGTGATTTCGGGGTGTGTTTTGTTTCAGATTGCATGCATTGTAGGTAGTGTTAATATTTGCTCAGTTTTTGTGGCATTGCATTTTTGCTTATGATTGATGAATCATTTGCTAGTTGTTTATTTGTTTCAGACATTTTTTTTTTTTTTTGCATATAAAGGATAGTTGCATACATGTATGTCATGTTGAAAATCGAGGATCATTTTGGATTGATCAGACTATAGAAGCAAGTTCAAGCATATAGTCATGATACTCTGTGAATTAGGTTGAATAAGGAAAAGGGCCAAAGAACTAATCTCGGCAGGCAAGACACCAATTCTCAAAGACCCTATCGCACACACACATTAGTGACTCAAGGGTAGTATGCATAGAGGTTTATCAACCACTAAAGTTCAACCAACCTAGTGGAGATTCGAACCATTCAAGGATGTGACACCTAATGAAAAGAGGATCAAGCACGAGCCCCAACCAAAAGAGAAAATACAAAAACAATAGAAAAGAAAAAGAGAAAGAAAAGAAAAAGAAAAATGATAAAATAGGTATAAGTATAGGAATGTTTGATCATCCAATCTAATCCCGGCACAAATTGGAGTGGGCCTATCAAAGCCTAACGCCCCGAGCCAACTCGGCCGAGTCATTGGACTTCACCGCCTGCTATACATGGGATTAAGATGGATCGCTCACGCAACCTATAGGCCACGAGTTTGGCTGAAAGTGTCTCAGGTGAAGCTTGAAGGAATCAATGCCCTGCGTTTCAACTAACCGTGGGGGAGTCACCAATGGAACCCCGTCATACAGTGACACTTAACTAAAACCCGCTTGGCACTAGGTTCTTTCCTTTGCTTTGTTACATAGAAATTTCTAGTTTTGTCATGAATAAATAGGTGTTTCGTATCTTGTTTAGTTCGCTTCTTCCTAATAGGTAAGTTGAACTCTTAAGTTCGGGGTATCGAATCAGGCAGTGTTCGGAGGCCATCCACCATGAGCACATGTGCTGGAATTGGCACTAATACCATGGGAGTTGATGCACTAGTCGTGGGCTTTCACCTACTTCAATCGGCTACCGAAAGTCAAGTATCCGTATGCCTTCATCAACATCGAGCAAAACATCGAGTATGCGAATTAGTCCAAATTGATCCATTATTTTTCAAAGATGAGCACATTGTCTTAAAGGTTAGTCGCATGGTGTCGAGTGTGTGTCCTCGTTTAGACATCGCCGCTTGAGGACAAGAAATTATATTAGGGGTGTGATATGCTTAAACACTGATACACTACAAAGTTTCTCGATTTTCACATGTTGTTTGGCATTATTTATATAGTTTTGGGTGTTAGATCTCTTATTAAGTGTTTATTTTGAAATACAGCTTGAGCAAGAAGAAATATCTTGGAAGCTTTTTTGGAGCAATAAGGAGTAGGCAAGGAAGATCGCGACGCCGCGACGCCTCCACGCCGCGACGCCACCAAGTCACGGCTATTGGAGTGTCAACTATTACGTATCAACTCCGCTCCCACGTCGCGATCGTCCACGCCTAACGTCCCTACGGTCGCCACGCCATCGCCGCTGACGCCGCCAAATTCCGATCTCATCATTAAATGCGAGGGGCTCGGAATCTAGTAGCATCGGGCGATCGTGGCGCCGAGGGACTGAATTTGAGAACTCCGGTGAAATACGTACTTCAAAGATTTCCTTGGATTTTTGTATTAGTTTTTCCTTATTGTTTTGATTATTTTATGGATCGCATGAGGATGTCCTTCATATTATGTTATATTATTTCTTTCCTTCATGATGTTCTAAACTTCTTTCTGGTGGTTACATCAAACCCCGCCATGCATCATGGATTAGAAGTTAACCTTTCATGTTAATCAATTGTTGTTAATTTATCACATCCGTTTATACCGCATGTTAATTATAAAGGATAACATTCGCCACATAACATACTTACAATCAAGATCCGGACCGAGAGACACGAGGGTATTCAGTGATCTCGGTAGAGTAAATTTCTTTAGCCGATTCGGGTAATAGAGATATTCGAACCCGGTGGGTGGTTTTTTGGTTGAACATTAAGCATTTCGGTCACCGAGTTGAGATAGAGATATACTCGATTCTTATTCACGGCCAGGGCGACACTTCAGAGAGATATCCCTGCAGGCAAGATCACCTCGCTTACTATATGTTATAAAACAATCAATAACAAATATCTTTAGAGAATAATCCATCAATGTGACAGGGGAGATTTAACCCTAGCTCTACATTATCAATTCACCAAAACCAATAGTTTAGTTACAGTTAGTATCTAAATTCCATCTTAGAATCATTTATTCAGATATTGTCTGAGAGGCAGAACATCTGTAGTCAACTTACCTTTCCCTGTGGATCGATATCCGTACGTGAAGTACACTATATTACTTGGGGCTACGCGTGCACTTGCGCACTTAGGCATTCACTTATAATCACAGAATCGCCCGTCAGTGGGCCGCTTGCCTCTCGAATCGGGTCATCTCATAAACCCCGCCTCTAAAGCAGTGGTCGCCCCTCTCGTCCCCCGCCTACCGCCGCGTAAACCGCTAACCTGTGCATCAAGGAACCACCCGAGGTTTGCCCCGCTCGCTGCATTCAAGCCCCTAAGGTCCACCTAGCCCTACTGAACTCGAGCACCTGATTCTTAGACTCTAGTTTGGCTGGAACCTCGATAGTGGCAATCCCTCTTGAAATGTCTCTTGCCCGTCGCACCAAAGCATGTGTGTCCCACCGGGAAGGTCCATCATAACCTTGCCGCATACGTCACAAGGCGAACGGAACCGCCCCTACCATGCACTCAGAAACAGCCATCGCCATCAAGCCACCGGTGGAAACCAGCCCCGTGTGTCCACCTCCTGTGAGCCCGCCACGGGCACCACGTCCGTCCCTGACCGGATCCTCGCCTCTCGCGCCCCGTCCCGTGAGCCGAAACTACCTCTCGACGATCCCCGACCGGGCCCCTCGAAGACAATCCATCGATGGACCACGCCGGTCCGCGATCGTGGTCTGTCTCTCTACCTCTAGAGCGGCGTCTCTCATCGACTGGTACGTGGGATGATCGGACCCTGAGAGGCTCAAAGCTATCGTCTCAACCAACCCGTCGAGAAACCTCCTCTTCTTGCTGACTTCATCCGCAACCAACAGCGTAGTAAATCGATACTAACCGCCGTATCAAACCACCGCATACTACCCCGAAAGGCAGAGAAACCCCAAACTCCACCTCGGGCCTTTAACAAAGGTCAGTCAAAAACTCAAAGCAGAAAGGCAAAATTTTTGAACTGCGCCTGTGTGTGATCGCTTTTTAATCCTCTCATACGCCCACCACTTCCTTGCATTACCCTCGAAGCAAAACCCAAATATCTCCGACTCGTCTCATCCGGACACTCGCATACCTCGTCTGTGACCTTCAGGTCATCTAGCCGTGATAGTGGCCACTCATGGATCCGTGGTGCCATCATAACCCATCGCCCAAGTTTACGAGCTCGGGATTGGTCAGCAGACTACCGCTGAACTCCACTCCTCTAGTGATCGAGCCAAAGCCACTAAGATTTTCCACATAGTTAGGTGCACCTGAGCTTTCCACCAAAGTCTGCTGGGACCTACGTCTACCTCTGGGTGCCATCCGGAAAGAGAACTGTTCCCAAGAATCAAAGAACATAATTAGTCCCAATGATAAGGTTAGGAAGGTATACAAAACACTGGATGAGTCGCACAACAATGTACAACCCCGAGGAATTTAGAAACTCAGGTTTCATACCAAGCCGACAGACCACCGATACCCTCCCAGCATTTCTGTGAAAAACTCGCTTAGTGAACCCACCGTACAATCCCTAGTAAGATACTTGCAACTCACTTTTAAGGTGGGAAGTAAACACATGCATTAATTTAATATCCCAATTATATATAAAAAGCCCACTACATATATAGATAAGGACCCATAAAAGTTCGATACAAATATCAGAGCATTCTAAGAGTATTTGTGAATTTAGAGGTACAAGTAGAGATGAATGTCAGTCCAATGTTAACAAAACAAACAGATAGATGCGATAAACAGATCGCAGCTTGATTTGTGGGAAGAGCGGTCGACTCACATGTAAATAAGCCCTATGAACTGTCTGGACCTAGGGAACGAATTTAAAACAATAATGTGAGATAATAAATCTCGCGAGTGGCAGTTTGAGATACTTATAAATAGCATTCTTTTATTTGCAAAGATTTCTTTCTCTCAAACCTCCCGCCTAATTCTTCTTAAAGTTTCCTTAGGAAACATTTCCTCTACAAACCCAATCCTTCTACCCTCAAGTCCAACATATGTAAAATCATACTCAACAAATTAGTCGACACAATGTTAAGAAAACTATAATCCGAATCAGACACAACATAAAGCCAATCATAAAGCATGTATAGCCACCGTGGTAATAAAGTAAACCATGAAATGAATTGATAATCCACAAGTATTAAAATAGTTATACCATATCTGTAAATCAATAGCGACTCATACCATGTACCCATCATAAACCGCCTGGGGAAGCCCCACCTCACGACACACCTTGGCAAAATTAATAAACCTGGTTACACCTCGCCACACGTGGCAACTAATAAACCTCCTGCAACTTACCATCGTGGCAACTAATAAACCTCCGGGTGAACCTAGCCATCACGTGATGACTAATAAAATCGCTCCCTTACTCATACACTTTCCAATACCAGTCGTAGTCATTCCACAAAATCTCAAGATCCATTTTTTTAAAACAATAGTTTTCAAGGGTAGGTTTACAACTCAATCCATCGACCCAAATATCCACCATGACTCATCCACGAACTCGACAACTTCCAAACGCTTAAAATGTTGACAAAATTCAAAATGAGCAACTTGTTTTATATGAGACCGATAATCATACATCTGTGATGCACCAACCATTTGATCAAAAACAATATATGTAAAATATTTAATCAC
This sequence comes from Tetrastigma voinierianum, assembly GCA_016808115.1. NCBI lineage: Eukaryota > Viridiplantae > Streptophyta > Magnoliopsida > Vitales > Vitaceae > Tetrastigma > Tetrastigma voinierianum. The sequence continues at coordinate 112,200 of JAEQBH010000802.1, forward strand.
ACTGATATATCAAACATACACACCCCAAATCATTTAAAAACATATAAATCATTCACCCACTACGTGACGCCGGCCTTGTCCTCCTACTAGGATCGGCCTCCTACGGCTGTGGAGTTGGGTTCAATATAAATAAAACAATTCACTTAGGCTCCAATAATTGAACTAACTATTACTGGGATGCCCCAAGCCCTAGCTGGTAATTTTTTAGAACTGATGAACTCAATACCACCCCGACAAGCCCAATTATATAGTGTGCCCTATAAGTCTGACATTCAATACAGTTTTTCGCCTGGAGCTAATTTTTCGAAATTGGAACCGGCCCTAATAATTCATATAAAAACATCCAATTTCACTAATCCAACTCCAATTTTTCCTAACTTGACCAATTGGTACTGACATTTAGTCCAAACTTCTGCATCCCGAATGACCAAAATGGAAAAACCAACCAAACTATGTGTCCAAAAATTCATACAAACTATATATCAATGGAAATCCCGAGACCATCAACCCATCAAAGACATTACCTGGTCCAAATAGCTTGTTGTGGTGGCTTCAAAATCTCGATCCAACCGTCGCCAACTGTTTTCTGGGCTGTAGTCAACTGTGAATCGCAGTGCGGACCAATGGAAATGAGTCTGATAGGTCCAAAATGGTGGAAAGGAGGTATGGTTGGTTTGAGATGGCCTGAAAACACAAAAATCCTGACTCACACGCTTTGCTACCTCGATCCAAAACACCACGCATACGGGCCTGGAATTTACAGTACCAAGGCCTCAATCCCTCCTCTCGGCTGGCGCAGCAAGGTGGGTGGCCGGAGTCACCTCTCACGTTGAAACTTGAACGGCCCGAACACCAAAATTAACGCTTTGGTGCTCAATGCCGTCAGGGGTGTTTTTCTGTGGTTTTGAGTCAAATGAGTGCTCAGTTGAGGTCCCTCAGTACACAAAAAGCCATAGTTTTGTTAGATCGCTTTCGTGCAAACATCAAGACAAATTTTAGACACTACTAAAACATCGTTTGAACTCCCTGTGGTCGAACTTTTGCATCCAGAAGTCTGCTGAACTCAGATTCATTACAGGCCATTAATGATTTCTTAGTCAACCCAAACTAAGTAACCAAAAAATCAGTCTTGTCCTACATAATTGGAAGTTATCAACCAAATAAATCTAGGTCAAACCTAAATAACTGGTCAAACGTGGTTACAAACTTTGTATTATTTGAATGCATTATTACAATAAATGCCACATCTTCAAAAGGAAACCTGAAGTTTAGGTTTTAAAGCTAACGAAGATCCTGACTGAAACACTTATGCGTCATGCTCCCAAACACGCGTGGATAGGACCAAGTACATGTCGGTTAACCTATGCAACCCAAGCCCAAGGTCTCTGAGACTTCAAAAGGATTTCTTTAACTTTTACATCAGCTATTTTTAGCTTGCAAACCATTCACACACACCGCTTTCCCACAAACCCTTTGAATCCAACGAAAATGCACCATTTCACAATCAGAATCCCTCCTCTCAACAAGAAAACCCATCCCCTCGTGTTCGAATTCTAGAGCCACTATACTCGCAGTGAGCTTTGCTACGTCAGTGCAGAATCCTAGGTTATAAAATTTTGTTTGAGATTCCAAACACCTACTTGAATTCTAACCAGAATCTAAATGCATGCCGCTGTTCGGATGGTGTCAGTGAGAGAAAGGTGCTGAACTTTGATTCACACTGCTGTTTTGGCAATCTTCTACTTTTATTTCTTTATTCCTATTTCTTCCTACCTTAAGCTAATGTAGGGAATTTGAAAGATTCTCACCTTATTTGAAAACTTCCTCTGCAGATCAAGTACCATTGTTCATTTTTAGCTAACCAATAACCCTTTGTTAGTTTGGTTTTTGTCATTTGTTGTGCGTGACTTTCATAAAGAACAGGCAAGGGGATGTAAACACCGCAGCAGATTGAAAGGCCAGGTGCTTGATTGAAGAGGGCTGCTAGCCTCGCACACCAACTGATGGAGACCCCACTGGGCGAGAGCCAATGTGGGGTCTCATCGTGGAACCCAATGCATACAGACGAGGGATCAAGAGACCACCCACTAAGGGGTGGTGCACCTCATGCATTATATAAACTCGGTAGAGGATGTTAGCACTATTTATGGGCCTCGTCCGACTTCTTTCTTTATGGAAAATGAAAATCCATACACACATATTCTGGATTTCGAGGAAGTTCACGACTTCAAGAAGGTGTATCTGAGCATGGACTTGCCTAAGTCAAGACTTTCCCTTTGACACTCAAAGATAAGGCCAAAATGGCTTAATTCGCGAAGGTGCATTCGATATGGACTGCTCAAGCTGAAGACTTTCCACCCGGCACTCAAAGATAAAGGCCAGGTACATTGTTCACTGACGGACCACGCCAGAGGCTGGGTGTGAAGTGGTGTAGAAGTTCTTGATTGCTCATGAACCCGACCTTTAAGAGGAAGATCCACCTTTGCAAATCATGTGATGAAAGATTTTGCTCAGTCTTGGGAGGTAGCTCTTATGACCATCAGTGCATGCAGCAGCTGTCTTTGTTTTGATACATGGATCTTTGTTGGCCATTTCGATGAATGTCCTTCCATGAAGCAACTCCTTGAGACCATGTGTGGAGGACTTATAAATGATGAAACCGTGGACTTTTGAGCCTACGTCATTTGAAACTTTCAAGGATAGTGTGATTAGAATCCGAGGGGTGAGAGGATGAACCATGATGGCTTGAGGGAGGCCCATGCGCGACGGATGTGAGATAAAGGCGAGCTATCCACCCTAAATATGAGGATGGAAGGCTGGGTGGCTTTGCAGTTGTGTGATGTTGGACTCACCTAAATGACCATGTTATTATGTACCAATTATGAGTGTCCGATTTCCCCCTCGATGAGGTTGTGGTTATTGAATATTGGAGGCTGAAATAGGCCTGGCGATCTTGATGCTCATGCAACAGCATAATCCCATTTGGAAGAACCGATGACTTTGTCTTGGAAGCTGCCTCCTGTATATGTTCCACCGAGGCATTAACGACATTAGTATGGGTCCACCTCTCTGTGGCGGCCCACCAATTTCATCATGGCGACATTATGAATTTACAGGTGGTGGGTTTGTGGAGGGAGGCGGAGAAAACTATCGATAACCCAAGATAAACCGAAGAATAGAAAAGGTAAAAACCAGTTAAAAGGGTGATAGGGCTTTACGAAGCCAAATACCAGAAAGACGACTGCTCAAGATCTCAATGTGGGACGTGGATGATCAATCTGGGACAGGAGAAGGGAGGTTCGTCTCGACCTTTGATCTAAGGGGGTTTTGCCAGACTAAACTTTTAAATGTTTTACCTGAAATGGATGAAGTCTGACCCATTTATCCGCACATTGAGAGGGTGATAAGGGAGTGTGACGGCCGGGATAAAGACACCAAGAAAGTAGAAAAGAAGATGGGTACAGACACATAATCATTAGCATGAGATTGATGCTGAAAGGAAAAAGCATGCCCCCCCCATTTCCCAATAACAGAGAGGTAAAAGAAAGTCTCGTGAGAGGCATCTGGAAGTTCTAAAGGCAAGTTAAGGTGACATCACAACATTATGATCAAACGGGTTTCAACCCTATGCTAAATTTCTTAGAAGTTTGTACACAGTCAAGAGAGGGTTGGAGCATTAATAAGAGAGGCGCTACGATTGAGCAAGTCGATATCATCAGTGAAGCCTTGTTGAAATCGAAGATCAGGGATCACACCAAATACTGGTGACATTCGAGAGGACTTACTAGACAAAGGCCTTCTCTCTACCCGAATTTGGAGGCGATGTCAACTCTTTGCCATACTCAATGCTAATAGTTGAAGGGTTGGAAGAAGCTGAGAAGCCTACCAGCATGCACATATTACTGATAATTGGAACGAAAATACCAGCCCGGGATAGTTAAATCTTGTTAAAGTAGATGATTTCATTATCAGTGGATTTTGGTTCTTAATCTGAAACCAATGAAAGAGCACTCACTGTGCCATCATACTTGGGAGGCCATTTTTTGCCACAGCTATTTACTACTCAGCTGCAGAATAAAGTTATTGCAGCTCATAGCCGGCGACGCGATACGGAGCTTAACATTTTTCACTTTAGTGAAGCAGGGATAAGCGGTGTTGAGGATAAGGAGCAAAAGTCGGGAAAAAGTCTGCTAAAATGCTTTGGGTGAAAGGAAAGCGGTATTCATGGCGCAAAGAAGAATTAGTGAGAAACAGCGGTTGATGAGGATCAGCATCAGTCAATATCTACATCTGTCATGCCACAGCACCTGAAAACTGTCTTAGCTGACTGGGAACCTTGAGAGAAAGATAGGAACTCATTTGGCGCTCCACACTTAAATGGAGCGCCTATCATATTGCTGAATATGTCGACATCAAAGGGGGTGGTTCCTGCGAGGAACTTGAAACCACTCCAATTCCTAGATGATTTTTTAATTTTTGTTTTATTTCCAATTTTTTATTTAGGATTTTTCATTAGGTCCTTTAATTTTCAAATTTTGTGAATTTTCTGGCTTTTCAACCTTCTAATAATTTTTGTGTTCATGGGGTGTACCGATGCGAGGAAGTGCAAGAATTTTTAAATTTCTTAGGTTGCCGGAAATTTATGACACAACGAATTTTTAGATTTGAGGTCCTTGACCCTGCTATGCTGTTTGCATCTTCCCCTCACTCCACTGCAACTCTTTGTTTCTACAGCCCTCAGTTTAGCGTCTGACAATTAAATTTTACTATAATCTTTTGAGCCATTCAATTAATGGTCATTAGAGCCATTAATTTCTCATATCTTCCGCTACCTCCTTTATGACCATAACTTTATGATTTCATTTCACTTCATCCATCCATTTCTGAAAACCCATCTCCTCTCTAGCTGCTTTCCCTCAGGTCCGAAAATGGCGAAGACAAGAGGAGCCCACTCCTTCAGGCCGCAGGTGCGCTTGAAGGCCACACTCCCTCGCTGGTTCTCTGCATACTGCCAGGCCCTTGTGTCAGCCTTCCCTCTATAACAGCGAGGCTAAGACTACTAATTGTTACCCCTCTTTGCGCCACCTTCAGTGCTCTTCCCACCCTGCTGCTTCAGTGATGTACTGGGGTTCCTCTCTATATTTCACTTGGAGAATGTGTGCTGAATTGAGCTGCACACAGCTCTTGATCCCGGGCCGGCCGGAGAGTCCGATGAGAGGGGTGGGACGTCGGGACACGGGTCATGCATGGGGATCCGGCGTAGCCTCTCACCTTATCGGGGTGTTTAGAGCCCCCGGACTATCTGGGGTCCATCATGAGTGACCTTGCCCTGTTACACCAGGAATGTTGTTGTGAGATGATTTCCATGGGGTGTGTTATGATCTGGAGCCCATTTTCCGGGGACACGGGGCTCAGAGACTCCATGTCTCGTACGGGCGGAGGACACCATTTGGAGGCATTCATGGTGGCGTCGATCTTGTGTTATCCTCGGGGTGATACGTGAGTTCATGCTCTTTATGACATCCCGGGCGAAGTGGCGGCCGTGCTCTTCGTTTGTTGTTTTCCTCGGCGGCGAGGCCCGGGGATGCCGAACCTCGATATCTGAACACTCTCCATTTACCAGTGGTCCTCGCTAATGCGGCCGGTTATGAGCGGTGGCCCCGTCCCTGCGACCCGGGGAGATGGTGAGCTTCTACCTCCTATCTGGACGCCAGCGGCGGGTAGATATTGTTCGGGCGGCACATACGTATGCTTCTAATGAATAGTTTTGAGGTCTGTATGTTTCCACTTCTTGTTATTGAGAAGTATTTATCTACGGAGGTGTTGTATCACATTTCAGAGGGATATTGGTTTCAATGGCGGAGGCCCAGTTTATGACCTCATTTATTCATTTGAGGATGGGTCCACCGTCGGTCTGCCCAGAAAATTTGATCCTCCTGAAACATTAGCTAGCGCTATTATGTCAGGTGCTTGAGCATATCGGGTTCCCGGCTGAGCCTCGTTTGGAGCCTATTATGCCTTACCCGTGTCGATGGCGAGACCCGGGGCCTCGCGGGGCTTTCACCTTCCTCGGGGGATGGATGAGAGACTGGCCGTGATGATAGTCTGAGGACTTATCCACAGAATGGCGAGACTGTAGGGAGCCTCATTGATTTGCAGGTATCCCTCGGTCTCTTCAACTCCCTTTGACCCTCCTCTGTGGCTCCATCTTAGTATCGCGGGCTCGATACCCTGCACCCTCTCAGACTTAATTTTGTTATACGTGCTCGATCAAATATAGCTAGACCGAGCACCTCACACTGCGCTCTATGGTACATTCCTCTCTTTAGAGACTTCACATGGCTCTCATGAGGGCTGGTCACACATTCTTAGCCACTCACGACTGTTTAAACTCACAGGCCTGTTGGCAGAGGATGGCCCCGCATGGGGCTTCCATGGCTCGGGATCCGGACCGACATCGTCTTGGGCAGAGGCCACTTAGACCTCCCTCTTTGTCTTCTCCTTGACCCACAACGGGACTCTTCTCCCTCCGAGGCAGATCAGTTCCTCCTGCATTAGGCTTATGACTTCTTGGATCTGGCCGAGTACAGCGACAGTATTCACCCGTGCCTAAACTTGCCGGGTGAGGATGGCGACTACTCCAGCCACTGATTGAGGAGGTACCACTTCCTCCGCTGCTTTCCTGGATTGCAAATTCTGGGATAGTTGTTTAGATGTTCATACACAGTTTTGATTTACTTGTGTGTAATGAGCCCTTTTTATTTATAGAAGGCTTGCTGTTTGTTTTTGCAAAGTAAAAATTTTGTAAATTACACCTTGATATATATAATACAAATCTATTTTCTACACTTTTGCATCTCATTTTGACCCTATATTTGTGATTTTGCCTTTTCACGTAAATTAAAAAAAATTGAAGCCTTTGTATGATACCAAATGCTGAAGTAGTTCCATGCATGATTGGGTTTTGTGAGTTAAGATACAGTAATTACCCTGTCTTCCGCCTTTCTCTAGTCACACACACACACGGCTCATTAGTTTTCATCAATGGGCTAAACCATACTCCTTACTTTTGCAAAACCCTTCTTAGCTTATTGGTGACTATAATAAGTTAGAGTTCCCGAGAATGAAAGGCGAAGTGTTATGTCATAAAGAAAAGTCAAGAAAAGAAAAGAGATAAGTAAAGTGGCGCTTTGCCTTAGAAGCAGACTGCGGTCCGAAATTATCTGGCGTAGCCTTTAAAACGCTGGTGCTAAACTGGTGGTTTAGTCACCCGAGCTTTGTGCTCTTCATGGTGGTGGGTGGAGTTTAGTGTTGTGGTCCACAGATTTTGATCGTTAGTCGAGGGTGAAACGTGAGTTTGTGGTTGAAAGATCTTTTGACTTGTTTAAACCTTGGTTGGTTTGGAATCATAGGTAAATCCGTTACCACGAACTTGGTGAAGAGTGGTTTTCAATATTGCACTACAATCTGATAGAAGTATGAAATAAATTAATGAATGAATCTATTTAGGTTGGTCGGCGAGTCCTGGGTATTGGTAGTAGTTTGGTTGAGGGGTAGCACTTAGCCCATTTGGTGCAGCGATCTCTAAAACGCCGTTTGATTACCGTTTTGATGGGGTGATGGAATCGCGGGTTTATATCTAGGTTCTCTGCTGCGTGATCAAGCTCTTCTTGATATAGTGAATCTAGGGTGGGAATACAGGGATGGGTTTTCATCCTATGAATGACCACATCCCAGTGTTGAAAATGGTGAGAGCTTTTATTTGGATTTTAGTTTTTGTTTGTTTCAACGGGTGATTGTTTGTGTGTGATTAAGCGTAAAAACTAGAAATGAGGTGGCAGAAAAGGTAATAACTGAAGTTTAGGTCACTAAGCTTGGTAACTGCCTGGTGAGTCGTGTCACGGTTTTATCCTCGCATTGACAAACAGCCTATAGTCGAGCCATAGCAGGATCTTTGTTTAACTAATGACTAACAGAATCAATGCTCACTATTTGGTCAGCTATGAGTAACATAATTCTCTGGCCTTTTAGTTTGGAAACCACAACATTCAAGTGACAATCATTTGGTGGCTCAATGAGGCGTCTAAGAACCACGATTACATCTAGTATAAGTATCGTATCCTAAAGCATGGTAGAAAGTGTCTTATTAAAGTGTATTAAATGGTATTTCAACCTAGTTTGAGAAGATGGGAGCATAAAATGCGATTTTGTCATTTAACACATAGGGAATGACTCTGTTTGCCCCACATGGCTATTGGCTACCTTCCTCTTCAGGCTTGGCAGCGTCTCTTAGGTTGTCATCTCAGAGGGTGTTTGCTTGACCCTAGAGAAAAATAAGGAAGAAAGAAAGAAGAAGAGAAAACTGACCTAAAATGAAAACTAGGAGATGTTACATAAAGTGAAATTTTGCCACAGGTGCCCTCTCCCCCAATTTATGAGGTTCTAAAAGTAGGGAGTTTATATAGACCACCAAATGTATGAAAATCATAGAAAGCTAACATTTTATTTCTGTAAGAAGGACAAGGAAGTAATACACCAAAATGGTCGGTTTTGTTTCATTCTAAAAGGATGACAATCTGCGGGAGATTTATTTGGCGAGAACAATTTGTTGTGGCGAAAATTTACCTTCGCTAGTGAAAATTAAACTGATGGCAGAAACTACTTGCAGATAAGCGAAATCGGAGAATTTCGTGAGCTTGTAGTTTTCCACTGGCCTTGCGTTTAGTAAACAAGGAATTTTGGGTGATGGCGAAATCGTATCATTGAACGGGCGTTTGCCCAAGCCGAGGAGTTTGATACAAAGCGGGAGATTTCTCATTAAGGCTGAGTTCCTTTAATTACAAGCTATGGGTTGAATTTTATGATCCAGTTGAAATTTTATGAATCTCTTGGCGAAATTACTGGGTTTGCGTGTGCTAATTGCTTTGCATCCACCTGCACATCACTTCTTCATGCCTTCATTCATGGCACAGATTTTGAGATATTTGGCTGATAAATGAGTTTGATCTTCGGCAGTTCCTTTTTTTATGTTTGATATTGAACTCTCAAGGTATGCAAAAACACCCAGCAGCCAAAAAATAACCCTCGCAGCACTAAGTGATGATCACTAAGAGAACCCACAGACACTTTTGCCTTTCAAATTGGCATTGTCTGAGCTACCAGTTAGTCAGTACAACACTTTCAAGAGGCCTATATAAAATAGGGCTCAAAAATAGCACTTTTTTGGGGGACAATCACTGACAAGAAAGCGTTGCTAGTCCCTTAGCCATTGCAAAATGTTCAGGCTTTATCTGCATCTGATAATGTTTTCAAAGAAACTTATGATTCGAGTGTATCTGAATATAAAACATTACCTTCATTAGAAAAAATTAATGACACCAGAAGTGTTGAAAACTTAGAACATGAGAAGAGCGAAGAACATATAAGAAACAATTTGGATAACACATTTGGTTCCATGATTCTCAACTTAGTTTCACTAAGTCTAATGATTCTAAGGTATAACGGTCGAGCCAATAAGATTGGAAAATCGTCCGCTTCCCCCGACTAACATGACATACCAGCGCCAGTTGTTGAACAACCTAGATAGGGATAGCTACACTCTCATTTTTCTTTTTATTCAACTACATTGTAGAACACATTGGCAGTAAGGAGCTTCACTTGAGGAAATAAGTGTAGCGAGATTACCGATGACTCGACGTTGGAGTTTTAGGGCATGAGCAGAAAAGAAGAAAGGATCTTGACCCCTGACTCTACAGGGAGAAGCTACCGGAGACTCAGAATGATTTGAAAGTCAAGCTCCAACGATTCGTTAAACTCTACCTATCCACCCATGTAGCGAACACTAAATCGATGACTCTGACCAATTAAGGCTTAGGGCATCAGACGAGAAAGCTTTATGTTACACCCAGGACCGTGTTCGAGGTTTTAATGAGTATCCGCGACTTTATTTTCTTTTTCTTAACTTCTTTTTCTTTTTTTTTTTTTTTTTTTTGCTTTTTCTTTTCTTTTCCTTTTAGAACTATTGAATCTTAAATCTTGATCTTTCTAGCTTTATCTAGGTTACTTGACCTTTTACAAGGCATTATTCAGTGAAAGGAGAAATATACAAATTCTAATCTCATGAAACAATGGTCAATGCGGTGTGTGAATTAGCTTAAAGGAATGTTCAAGTTGAGCATGCTGGAACTTCAATGACCAATTATTTCAAACATGGAATTTAACAACATAAAGGTAACTTACATTGATTGATTTTCGGCGAAGCGGTTCATTTGTCGAGTCAAACGTTCAATTGTTGATTGAGCAATTCGATTGTTCGATTGAAGCGATTCAATGTTCAATTGGAAAGCGATTGATATCGATTGAGGGCAAAACGAATTTTTATGGTGAAGGCACCAAAACATGATATCACAAAAATGTATATATCACGAATAGCTTTTGATACGCGCTAAAAATGGCTGATACATGAATAAAAAGCTAAACATACAAAAAGTATCACTTTGCTGCTAGCAGCTATTACACTTAAATCCTAATCAAAATCGAGTAAACGGTTGATAAGTGATAGCCCATACAAAAACTGAAAAGAAACCTATGCCACCCTCAACTAACTTGTGGTGGTGAATTTAGATATACTTCTTCTTCTTTGACCGACACAATCAAAGATCTTTGTACTGCGTGGTGGGCTCTCTCGACACGAGACAGGGAGAGCCAGGAGTGAGTCATAATCTGCTGCTGTATAGGTGACAGGCCAACCACCGATCCTGTCTTTGCTTTGATGTTTTTGAGAACAAAATGGCATCCATCACCGGCTATCTCTCATTTTGGCATGAGCGATGCTCGCCCCAAATAGTGATGCTTTCTGATGGGCCGGGGAAGTAGCCATTGCATTTGGGCGTAACATGTGGATGAGGAGATGGAAAGTTTATCTTGGAGCAGGCTGCGCTCTACCTCGGGCTCGGGGCATGACTATCATCTCTGTGCGGGAGTGCTGCGCCTAGGCCCCAGTTTCTCCTCCTTTGTGGTCTCATTGTGCTGGAGGAAAGATCTGAGATGGTCATGACTGACTCGATGACGGAACCGGAGGGCATGGATCCTCCTCTCTATGCAGGGCTCTCGGAAAAGCCTAAAGTGCTCGAGACACGGCATAGTAGTGCTAAGCCGACAATGGTAGACTCTGCTCAAAAACCGGGGCCCGCCAGGTGGGCCACTGTGCCGAAGCTGCATCAGGAGGTCATCACGCAATGACTCGGAGGGACTAAGCTGGGTATCCACCGTGCTCGGTGAAGCCTACAGGATGGCCTCATTTGTGCGCGTAGTGGCATGTGGCATGGGGAATCGGCTAGATCCTCCCTGTGGTGATCGTGCGGCGGCGAAGCATCGAGGAGGCTGCCTCTGCAAAAACCTTCAGCCCCCACGTGTGATGTCTCGGGGCGATGCTCCCGAACCTCTCGGTGGTGGGCCATTCGGTAACCCTCGAATTAATGTGATATCGCGGGCTATTTCTTGAAATATACTTTGGCTCTCTAGGCCTACTTGGGGCGATCATCTATAGAGAGGTGAAGCTCAGTGGACCATACGCTTTCCACTGAGATGTCATCGACGATATGAAGCTGCGCCTGCCGGGGGTAATATCTTGCCATACAAGTCTGTCAAGAATGATCAGAGGAGACTAGTCCTCGGTCGACCTCATAGAATCCCTTTGAATCTGCGGATGGTGCGATAAAGGGACGCTCAGTAATGAGACTCCCTTTGGTGATCCTCTCGAGTGTAGTCGACATTCCGGAATGAAGGGTGCGACAAACAGAGATCCTAATCCTGGAGGTGTGTGAGGTGAAGATGTGACATTCTTGATGTATTGGCGATGGTAGGGGCCTAGATGGGGATGACTCATGGGCTGATGTGCGGGCCAGCTTGGAGCCGAGCCATCACCCAGCTCTGTTTGAGCACAGGTGAAGGGCAGGGGTCCGTCAGGTCGATATCGTGCAGATCCACAGGCTCCTCGGGAATTTGGAGATCATCTTTGGCGGGGCTGGAAAATTTGGAGGCCAAGGGCACTCCTCTACGCTCGTGGGTGCTAAATACGGCCGAGTGAAGGCGGGACCTTTACCCTTACCCAACCTCTATGCGAACCATGGTATGGTAGAAAGAAATTTGGAATGAAGCTCTGGCATTAGAGAAATGAAAGCGGTCTTGCGGGGCTGATGGCTCAAACCGGTAGGGGGGCCCGAGGCGGCTGGATGAGTCTGCGAAGAAAGCGGCGGCACTACTGGTGTGGCTCGGGGTTGTGTGCGGTGCTCGATTACACGAGAACATGTTTGTGATGGCTAGTGGTGACGACTCGGGGTGCAGGCATGCGGCTGAAAACCCGGGGCTCGTCACGCCGCGACGGGGAGCTCGGGCGAGGGCTCGGTCGATGGGGCCCGGCCCGGTATGGCGGGGCCACAGTACAAGCGGAAGCGAGGGCATGAGTCTTGACGCCGGTGTAATGTGATGGCAACCAGCATGGAAACAACGGCGGCGGTGACGAGGGCTCGGTCGTGAGGTGCGCGTCTGCGGGTGGTAGAATGGAGTGGAGGCTCGGGTGACTCGGGGCTTCGCTATGGGAAGGAGAATATGAAGTGACCAAATGGCAAGCCCCTCCCCTCTTTTATAGCTTGACGAGGTAAGTAAGAAGAATTCCACTTCACCATTTTAAGCTATATAGCGAATTTGGGCTGGCACACATCATCATGCATTTCAAATTTTAGTTTTAAATATTAATAATATAAGAAATAAAAATTATTATAATAAAAATTAATATATAATACTATAATTAAAAAATTTTATATAAGAGTATTATAATATAAATACAAAGTTACTAAAAAAAGAAAAACTTTAATTTAGAAACTTTCAAAAATAACGAAATTATTGAAATTAAACTAAACTAAAACATGAAATTGTTGGCTGCAATTTGGTTTGTAGGAAACGCCAAATCCGCTCAATTTTATAAATGCTCAAAGGAGGGTCAAGGAGAATGATCTCCTCAACCCCGACAGTGGCCTGACGTGACTCCGTGGTGTTGGACTTCCCGTTGGTGACATGGTCCTCACCCAGTGGATTGCAGATTGATCAATTGCCTTACGGTGGGTGTTGATGGCGGTACCCGCAACCACATACTTCACTGGGTTGGCTGCTATCTTTTTAATTGGAGTCGTGGCTTCCGCATCCGACACCAACGAACATATTCAGCCCGGGCATTTGATTTTCCAGTTTCTTCCAGCTTGTGTTTGTTATTCCGAATGAAATATGTTCAGCTCCAAGTCATGTTACCAAATGTAAGTTGCATGACTCCATTTGGCCAATTGATAATTGCATTGCGGGTGGCAATGGTCTTCAAGGGACAGTACATGATTGGGCTCGTTAGCAATTGTGGCTCGGTGTCAAGCACTACAAAATCTTGGGTAGTAGAGGAATTTTGTCTACCTTACGCGAAGACATCCTCGACTATTCCCGCCAGGAATCTTCACGATCTATCGGCCCATTGAAAGTGTGATGTTGGTCGGTTTAAGTTCTGAACCTAGCGCTTGTACGAATACGGCGGTAGGTTCCTGAAACTATCAAGCAATGACTTGTCTGTGCGAATTCCACCAATGCTTAGAAATTGTGGGAGATCTTGGATCTTAATATTTGACGGGGTTCTTGCTTTGGATTATGGCAAACTTGTTCGAGTTAGAAATGCCTTCTTCTCAATGCCTAATCCCTTCTTGATTGTGCAAAGATGTTTCAAAAATTTTGCATAGGCCGGGACTTGTTTGATTATGTCCAAAAGAGGTATATTGACTTTTACCTGCCGTAGGACTTCTAGGATGCCTGCTTGTTGGGATGCCTTTTTCTTGCCTCTAAGTGCTTGGGGAAATGGAGGTAGCATGTTGTATTTCATTGAGTCCTCCTTCAGGAGAATATGCTCTGGCTCCATTTCTTCTCCTTTCCTGGTTTCCTCAACAGGCTTGGGCATGGGCTGATCAACCTTTTTTCCACTCCTAAGGGTGATTATAGCCTTTACACTCGTCATTATCACAGAATTACTGGATGAACCTACCTCATGGACTCTTTTGGTTGGCAATGTTTGGGAAGGAACTTCCATCTCTCATGCCTCGAATATTTGATCTTTGTGATTGAGTTACGGCCAGGTTGTCAATTCTTTTGTTTAGATTGCTCTCAAGCCCTGCATCTATTCTCTTGTTCGATTATTGCTCTCTCTGATTTCAATCCCTTTGTACCGGTGCATATTGATCCCCTTTTGTTCTTCCAAGAGATTACACCACACTTACTCAAATTTAGGATGGCTTGTTCTACATGAGAAGAGGATGGTGGTTGTTGTGAATGAAGAGTGGAACCAAATTGTTGTTTGGCACACGGGAGTGCTGGCGGGGGGATTAGGTTTCGGGAGAGGTTAGGGAGTGATTCCTCGATTGGAATTGTAGGTATTGCCATATTGGTATTAGGTTGTGGTAGCATGACTGACCACCACAACTTATTTCTTGCTCTGTCATCAAATCCTTCATTGATGGAGCACTGAAGTATCATGTTCTCTGGATTGCCTATGGGTTGTGGAAAGCTGGTGAATGTCTGGGTTGGCGTGGAGTGTTTTTAGGTCGCGCATGCACTTCAATAGACCTTTCAAGCTAAACTCCTCCACTTTCCTAGCTAAGGTTGGAAATCCTAGCTTTCATTTCCATTCTCGTGGGTGCATACATCCCACCCAAGTTGGCTAAAGGTCCCTCATTTTATATCTTTGGGTTTGACCATCCGACCCTTTGAGTTTCAGCCACATAATTTAAAAAAATCCTTTATGGCACTCATCGGGATGCTTATGAAAATCTCCCACTTTTATAGTTCAAATAAGCTGTTTCTTGGCGGAGACCTTTACCACCATAGAAGTGGTTGACCGGCATCCATGTATCAAACCCATGATGGACTTAATATGATGATCTCATGAATCTATCCGACCATATAGTAAAACCTTTCCACCATCTTGAGAAATTTGCAAAAGTGTAAATTTGTCTCTTGAATTGTTGGTCTTATAGACGAAGAATTTTTTAAAAACTACGCGCATTTCATTGATTTCTTTATGGTTTCTAGGCCTCGGTGAGTTAAGCCAAATCTTAGCTGTCCTTTAGGGTCAATGGAAATACTTTCGGCTTAAGCAAATCCATGTCAAATCATACCTTCCTTAAATGTGGTGCAAACTTCTCGAATCCCATATATGTGAGTATATAGTTTTCATTTTCCATACCATGATATGTGGGGAGTAGAGGTACCAGATAGGGCCTCACTGCTACATCTTCAGCAGGAGGTACGATGCAGGAAGGGGCACTAACTCTAGGAGGGTGAATATGGTCCCTCATCGATCTATAGGCTGTTGGATTCATTTGGGGAATTTTGGCCAGACTCTTTGTTCCTCGAGTAGAGGGGATCCATGTTTTCACTATGTCATGTAGTGCAGTGTCTTGATCCTTTGTAATCTACTGTTATTCCTCTCACTCCCCGATCTTGCATCTACAAGCGTACCCTGAGCGAGACTACGTAAACAGCTGACAACTTGCAAAAAAGGGTTATTGTTAAACAAAATAAAATGACATGCAAAAAACAAAAAACAGTCACGATTCTTTGAGTGATGAACACTTTGATTACCATTGGAATACAAAAAGGATTAAAGGTCACGCCTTCACTTGTAATGGGGATTAAGTACCTTAACATCAAGCGTGGTTTAGCTTACCATCTTCAAGCGACCATTTTGATTGGTGCTGCAGGTAGGGTGATCGGAATCCAACAAAATTTATATCCTAAGTTCCTCCTACTGCTGTAGTCAAGCTACTGCAGTATAGTGGTCTAGAGTCGAACACGGGGATGGGTTTTCATCCTATGAATGACTTGCATCAGTGTTGAAAATGGTGAGGGCTTTTATTTGGATTTTTGGATTTTTGTTTGTTTCCAAAACGGTGGGGTGTTTGTGTCTTTGATTAAGCATAAGCGAAAGAAGTGAAGTGTGAAAGGTAACTTTGAAGATTTAGGTCACTAACCACGATAACATAGAGGCGCGACAAGTGTCTCGGGTTATCACGCATTACCAGTAACAAACAACCTACTGATCGAGCCATAGCAGGATCTTTGTTTAACTAGCAAGCCTAACCACTGGGAATAACTCTCTTATTTGAGTCCCTGACCTGAAGTAACCTTCTACCATTTATACTGAGTTGAAGCCTAACATTCGACATCATTGATTTGGCTCGTAAGGCCATGCCATCTAAAGAACCACAGTACATCTAGCAATAAGTATGCACTGTATCCTAAAGCATGGTAAGTATTGGCCAAATTAATAACATTAAATGGTATTCAACCCTAGTTTGAGAAGATGGGAGCCATAAATACAGTAACTGTATCATTTAACACATGAGGACAACCTGCAACCCAGCTCCACAAACTGCTTAGCCACCTTCCTCTTCAAAGAAAAGGGGCTTAGCTAAGCATCTCTTGAGTTGTCATCCTCAAGAGGGGTAGTTTGGCGTACCAGAGGCCAAGGAAAGAAGAGAGAGAAGAGAGAAAACCAAACCCTAAATGAAAGCTGCGGAGATATTTACATAAAGTGAAAATTTTTGCCACCAGATTGCCTCTCCCAAGTTGGGTGTTTAGGGTTACAAAACTAAGTGGGGGTTTATATAGACCACCCAATGTATGAAAATACAAGAAAGCCTAACATTTTGCCAAAATAAGGGACAAGGAAGTAATACACCAAAATGAGGCTCGCTTGCATATCACAAAAGGATGACAATGCAGAGGATTTCGCAGGCGTAAAATTTAGTTAGGTAGCTAAAATTTCGCTAGGTAAATAAATTGCATGAGATGGAATGTAGAATTTCTCATGAAAATCGGCAATTTTGTTAAGTAGCTTAAATTTCGCTAGCTTAGCTTAAATTTTTGTGGTGATATGAAATGTGTAATTTCGCTAGAACAAATAATAAAATTTTGAAGCCTAGCGAATTTTCACTGTTAGATTGCGAATTTTCGCTATGATTGCGAAATTTTCGCTTATGATTAATGGTAATCCCATCAGTTTTCTAATCTTAGCTAAATTCCTGGGTTTGCATATTCTTCACGTACACGTATCCTCTACTTTATCATTTCTTTCACTTGTTTCATTCCTTCTTGAATTTTGAGATAACAAGTGGCCGAGCAAATGAGTTCGAATCATGGTTCAAGACATATTTCGATATCAAACTCCTCAAGGTATGCAAACCGCAAAACAACCAAAACAACCTCTAAACGGCATAATTGATACTAAGAAGACTAACACTTCCAATTGGCATTATTGACATGATTAGTGCGCCAAAGCACTCAAACCCATATAAAATAGGGCTCAAAATAGCACTTTTCGGGACTAATCGATTTCGTGGAAGTTCGCCGATTGAATAATTGTCGCCTCAAACTTGCTCCCTCGTATGGCATGTGTTCCTCCTGCCAGTCTTTATACGTAGTACCAATTTGTCATACCTAAGGTCAAGATTATTCGTGACATTCTTTTTAACAGTACCATTTTGCAAAACATATCCCGCATGATCTTCCTTCTCTTCGTTGCTAAGGGACTCAGCAATGTCTTGGTTTGGGAGGATTAGCACCCAAATAGTGCAATTTTGAACCTTGTTTGGCGGTAGGTTTATGCGCTTTTGCGTACTTAATCGCCTAATAACTCAATTGATACATCGGGTCCCTGGCCATTATCGATGACATTTGTAGCTATTTTTAGTAGTTTCAGTCAAACACTCCTAATTCCTCAATTCAACTCAAACACGATGAACCCGAGCCGAATCTGATGGATGCAAGATCAAACGAGGAAAATTGAGCAAAATTATCAATAAGTGGAGCAAGTCGTTGAAATTTGGGTTGCAAAATTTTCGCGAACTCCGCAAATTTCGTAACCCGCGAACATTGCTCACCCGTGCTCAGTTTGACTCCGCTTGATCCACTTGTCGGGTGGTTTTATACAAGCTTTGCCCTTATGTAATTTTGGTTCTTTATAACACTTTTGTAATTTCCTTATTTCAGCCTATATAAGTTTCAACCATGCCAGAATTCAAATCAACTTTTGTCACTCAATCAATCGCTCAAGCACTAAGCCTCCTCTCTCGTTGTCGGGTGATTTTCTCTCCCTTCACTTCTTGCATTTTTCTTGCTACTAAACACCCTTAATGATGACAGCAAGGGATGCTTTTGGCTAATCCCATCCTGAAAGGAAGGCCACTGGTGTTGTTTTTTAGGCTTACCGCATGTTCTCATGCTCTTCATGCTTGTGTTTAAGGGTATTTCAGGCCCCTCGCTTCTCACCATAGGTTAAAATCTCTATGCATGCTCTCTTTAATGTGTATTTCATAAGTTTTTGGGTTCAAGGATACTTCACTAGATCCACTGAGGCTCAGCTTAGTTGTCCCATTAGTTATCTGAGGGAAGTGTTTTTGAGATGTGTTTTCACCGCTGGGGTGGACTTTATGCCTAATGAAATGCCATCTTTCTCGAAAGGAAAACTCTTAGGGTTTAGGGTTTTAAAGCTAATGAAGATCCTGCTCAGAAATGACTATATGTCATGCTCCCAAACGCTATGGATATAGACCTCTAGTACATGTTGGTTAACTTAGGAACCCTAAGCCCAAAGTGGGCCCGAGACTTCAGTGATTTCTTTAACTTTTACATCAACTATTTTAGTTTGCAACCATTCACTAGTAATGACACTCAAGCTCTACTAAACCCTTTGAATCCAATGAAACACTACAATGCACTGTAACTCTCCTCTCATCGAAGAAAACCCATCCCTGTGTTCAACCCTAGAGCCACTATACTGCAGTAGCTTTGCTACGTCAGTAGTAGGAATCCTAGGTTATAAATTTTGTTGATTCCAAACACCTACTCAACCAGAACGAATCATAACCCAGTAGACGGGAAGTTCCAGCCCAATTGGGAAGGGTCATACACGTAGTTCGAGTAGGGACAACCGGATCTTATGCTCTCAACAAACCGCATGTGATCTGGCAAGGCTCAGGATGGAACACAATGCACCTTGCACATAAGTATTATCATTAATGTTTTCGAGAATACTATCATCAATAAAGATTATCTTTTAGACATTTCCTAAAGCCTTATAATTGCTTCTCTCTTTAAAAGCCCGTATATGGTTGTTAGTCCCGTTAGCATCCAAAAGAGCTCATATAAGGTTGTCACACCCCATCGCGCTCTTAAAAGTCCAGATATATTGTTATCGTTGACATCTTAAAGAGTCTAGACATGGTTGTTGTCCTGTTAGCATTTTCAAGAGTCTAGACATGGTTGTTCTCCTGCTCACATTTTTAAAATAAAAAAGTCCAAACATGGTTATTGTCCTGTTGGGATTTTTATTAAACATGACTCATGTCCTGTTGGCATCTTCATATTTCATTAAAATGCGCTAAAAAGCACCAACAATTATAAGAAATAATATGCATACTGGTGGTAAAACGACGCCCCTTGCAAAAATCTCCTAAAATGACCAAAACTAACATAAGGAAAGAAGTCAGCCATGTTCTTGTGCAACGACATCCTCCTCCGGATCCTTCGCTACTACAAGCAGATTCAATTTCTCAGCCTCAGTTTGACTACCGCTTGGCTCTGGGGCACCTTAGGTTCACAAAAAACTGGGGAGGAATGAAGTGGGTCAGTAGAGTCAGGCATGCCATTCGGAATCCCTGGCTAGTCACCGTAGATACTGTGTTTGAATGCACAACATCCGTAGCCATAAGCAAAAATCAGCTCCAGGGCTTTCTGGTAGTCTTCCTTGTCCGAATGAAGAGAAGACACCTCATCTTTGACGCCGGCAAAGCCGACGCTCGCTTGCCAGCGGGCAACCTCAACCTCTAACCTGCGCCCGTCTTCCTCCGCAGCTGCCAAGGCATCTAAGGCCCTAGTCAGGTCATCCTCTGCCCTTGCCTTGGCATCACTCACTACTACGGCCGTCAGATGAGCCACCTTAGCCTCCTGCTTTGCCTCATCTCTTTCTTTCTCCGCTTGTTCAATCTTTTTCGCACCGGCTTTGGCCTCTCGCTCCCAATGTTTCAACTTAGATTTTGCCTTGGCTAAAGAAGCGTCCAAAGCCTAATGCTTGGAAACGGCTGATTGAGCGTCGCAATTTCTCGACATCATCTAGCTGAGATTAAAAGAAAATTACTACACAGAACTAATGAACAAGTACTAAAAATCAACACATACCAGCTCAGCCGATCAGTGAAATTCATGATTACGGATAAGCATCCCGTCTTCGGCCACCGACTGGAAGGCCTCCTTATCCATATAAAAAGGGAATGGGATGGTATATTGCTCGTGAAGCGTACCACAGTAATTAAAATAATCGATGTAGGTCATGCATACGCGCAACTTGAGACTCTCATTGTCAAGGCGCCCAATGTGGATGATCCCGAGCACCCTCTCTAGATCGTGCTAACCATGCCCGGTCTGGATGGATCCTCTCCCCTGCGGATCGAACATTACGTCTCAACAAAGACTCGATCGTTAAAACCTTTCGTTAAGCTAGGTGTTCAGCAGCCCTGAGATAACTGGCAAATGCCACCCCCACCGGGCCTCCTTTCCACGAACAACATTTGCGGTGCCTCGATAGGATCCCTCCTGCAGGTGCAATCGACCCCATTGGGGGCACCTTCAGACCAATCATCATTGGAGGCCTCGACTGTGGAATCTAATAAATTATTGCCCGCTTCTTCTAAGCCCTTCCTGGAGGAAGACCACTTCACCCGCTTTCCCATAAGATCTAAGTCCAGCCTGGCTTATGCATACGTGACATACAAACCCGACGACAGCTAGACATCTCTCATCCTCTGAGGGCTCACCGGTAATGCATGAGTGCCCTGTCCAAATTCACCTAAGTCTTCCAACCCTGCATCGACTGCCTTCGTTTACCAAGCCCTCGTCCTATTTTCTTTCTTATTCTTTACCGACCGAGGGACAAGTTGTGGACTTTGAGGCTAGGTGGCCTGGGCAAACCTCACTACAGCCAAGCCAGAGCGGCCCCCGCGACCTTCCTACAGACCGCCCGAGAAGAGCTACCCGGTTCAACTTAAAAAGGTCCGCTTGAACGGCGTTTCTCCTCAATAAGCTCTACAACAAGGCTGGGAACAACGTGGATAATGTAAGGAAAGTGGGCCTGCCCAACTCTCAAGTGTAAGTTCCTCGCCATCAACAAAGCTCATGATTGCACTCGACCGTTTATCTCCAAAGAGTCTGCTCCCATCGTTCCATGCTAGCCTTCTCAATCTAGTCAATTAGTCGACTCGTCATAGCTTACCTAGATAACATCGTGACAACGAAGGTATGTCGTAACACGCTCCACTCAAAGGTAACATGAGTTGTGACCGAACTAAGACAAACCTGGGAACACAAGAGACTGATTCACATCAAAAGCTGAAAGCCCTGTGAGAGCCGTGCCTCGCACTGACTCTAACCAGACAACCCCTTCGCATCTGGGCCTTAAGAGAATCAAAGGAGCCCAGCATAATCAGAATGGGGACTGTGGATCGACTACTCAGTGGACTACGTGGGACAACATAGATAGCTAAAATTTCCCAAATTCCCACCAATGTATAGATGAAACAAATCTCACTGTGTGGAATATCCCACTATGTAGAGAGTTAAGCACATTGCAAACCCATTAAAATCGAAAAACATCTCTGATGAATGTTTACGAGGTGCCCGGTGACATGTAAGAATTCGTTTCACCAATTTAAACGGAAGCCGGTCCGCCTATAACCGCTTCCTGATGAAGTAGACTACAAGTATCCGTCTCTACGCTTGGAGAAAGCCTGGCCTGGTCCGACAATTCCTAAACTAATGCTCGCATGACCCAGAAGGACCTCAACCTCCACTCCGACATAAAAGCCACAAGGTCAAGCCAGAGTGGACAACCCGCCTGACCCCGCGCCCAACTTGATGGGTGGAAGTCTCCTCTTGATCTCTCATCATTCTACAGGCAAACAAAGAAAGAGGATCAACTCGAGGATCTCCTAGCAAAACGATAGCATGACCAAAACCCTAGACTGAGGAGCTTTTTGAAACCTATTGAGACACCCCTAAGGCTGAGTACATCCCAAAACCCTACGTACAGTTCCGTCGCTGGAACCCTATTAGCAACCAAAAAGCACGCATTAGAGGTAAGACAATAACAAAACCTCCACAAACAAAATAATCCGTACAAACAAAATTGGAAGCGAAGCAAAGGAAAAACGCACCAGGAGACCGAAAATGTTTGAAAATCTTCAACGACTTCTTGGCCAAAATCTTTAGGAGTGTTGCAAATGCTCAAAGAATTTTTGGGCGAAATGTTTCTAAATAATGGTAAATAAATTAACATCTAGATCCCTATCCTTATATAGGGCAAGTCCCGAACAGGCGCATTAAATGCGCAGACAGATTAGCGCTAGTATCGAGAGGCATGCTCCTCTCCCCCCATGTTTGGATTCACAAGACGTTTTATCTTCCAAAGCATTTAAAACACGCATGAGCTCGCTAATTGTAAGCACCTAGCTGTTTGGATCTATCAACCACCAAGCTAATAGTTCTATGGGCCTAGGTCTGCCTGGCTGCCGAGCCCCTCGATTTGCCTTTCGAAAGGACCCAGGCCCATTAGCTATGCTAAACCCACGGAGCAATCCCAGTCAAGAAATTCGAAAACATATTCACAACCAATAAAGGCTCCTCAGAAGCCAGCTTCAGGCTAGCTGCTCCCCTAGTCGGCATACGCAAAAAGATTTAAAGATAGAAAGTTTGGCGCACAAGTATGTCAAAAACCAAATCTTATTAAAATGCGCCAATATGCATCAATGGTTACACAAAACAAAAACAAATACGTCCAAACAACCATGATAGACACATCACAAATACGTCTAAGCAACCATACCAAACTGATTGTCAAAAGAAAACAAAAAAAAAAGGAAGAAAAGAGAAAGTCGAAGAAAAAGAAGAGTTTGGAATATTCTGTTTGAAGACTCCCCTCCTTTCAACCATACACCTTGACCGCGATGACTCCAGAGGGCACTAGGACAAGGGGGCACCTAGCCCTAGAAAAGAATTCTGGAAAAGGGGAATGGGCATAATCAGGCTTCCCATATAGGACATCTGGCAAGTCAACATGGATGTCGTCTTCAAACACACAATATCCATTAGTGACAAACAACCAGAGACTTCGAAAAGTTCTCCATAACTTCCACCTTGCCACCTACGTATCGCTAAAGTGAGGAAGGAAGTCAAAATAGGGGAAAGAAGCTTTGTGTAACGGAAGAGGAATCCATTAGCAACTTCATAGACTTCAGAGGTTCACCCCCATATATATAAGGGTGGAACCTCAGAAAGTGCATTGAATGCATCATCGGGACATCACGCGTTGCAGACACATTAGAACATATGCACATTTGTAATCTACAATTCTCCACACTTAGGGCCTTGAAACACAATATTTTTCCCCAACTACGGCAAGATAATCCTCCAATCGAAAAAAAGGGAGGGGGCTCAACAGGCCTACCGTCCTCCTCATGAAGCAACCCTAAACGGGCTACCATATTAAAGTCATGCAGAACTAAATCAAGTAATCTAAGATAGTTCTAAACCCCGCCTCGATCTCGAAACCCCCAAATTCTGCAATGCCATCCTACCTCATATGTTAAGTTTGTTGCTGACAAATATATTACATGTAATACGCGCAAAGAGTATATTAAGGATGTAATTCGTCTGAGATGTTATCGTGGATCGGTATTGAATCGTCGTGCCAGCAGTAAATCATATCAGGAAATTAGTATTTGATAAGAGAATCTTGTCGCTGAAATCGCGAGATTATCTTTCATGTCGGAGAGATTCAGTATAAAGCAAAGGCTCATGAGGGAAAAGTATGAATTAAGTGTGCGAAATTTCTCTTAACCATAACCTCCGTCCAACTTTGCTAACTTAATCTGGACGATTGACCTAGCGTCGTGAATCATTTTTCGCCAGTTTGCATCCCGCGCCCGGCGATCGCGCAGAGTCAAAACGATCAGTGTGACGCGCATGTCTGTTGAAATCTTAACCAATTGAGTTAAATCTTATTGGCACATGCATGCTCAACTTTATATGTTGTTAAACCTCATTGAAGAGATTGTAGATATTTTTATCGATTTTAATGTCATTTTAGGTTGGTTTAAATCTTAATGGAGCTATTTAGTTAAGTGTTTTTTAAAGCTGATACTTGAGAGCAGGTTTAAAGCAGAGTGACAACTATTTTGTAATTCTGCGAAAATTGCTTATGCTCTCGATTTAGTGTTTTCTTTGTTTTCTATGATAAAGTAATAAGCCCGGCGATGTTTTTTCGCTTGTTTTTATTACTCGCTGTTTCGAAACAAAACGATTTTTAACCAATCAAACGTAATGCAAGTTTTATGAATGAGGCGCATTCGAATGGTTAGAGGCTGAACTGCGTAATAGAGGGAAGGGTTAGAGTTGATCAGAGTGTTAGCAAGAATTTGTGTTGAGAAGCGTATTCATAATATGTGTAAAGTAAAATAGAAATTTAAAAAAAAAAAAACTAAAGTTTTGATATCCATGAATCTTTATTAATGGTGTAGGTGGGCCCATGTCAAGATGGGCTCAAAATGGCCCCCACTAAAGATTAGTTATGAGTTGGATAGCATCAAGCCAGGCTAAAGGCCCACCACGAAGATGACATTGGAACCAAGAAGGAGGATGATTGAAGATGGTCCTGATCCTTGACTTTTACATAAAGTCAGGCCATTTAGAATGAGTCAGCAACCATTATGCCTTCGTGGAGCCACCCCCATTATTCAAGATATTTCGTTTTGGCTTCAAAGCACGTGACTTCCGCTGAACCGCTTGGAAGTTTTCAAACATTTGTTTCTCTTAAATATAAATAATAATAACTGAGACTGTAGGGCTAAGGAAAGAGAGAGAGACATATCTTTTAATTTTAATAATTAAAATTCTAAAAAAACTTCTCATTCTACATTAAAGCTCAGAATGTAAATAATAAAATTTAAAAACGTAAAACTAGAATTTAAAATTTAAAATTTAAAAAAAAAAAAAAGATCGCCCTAAATTCCTTTACTGCCTACAAAGGGTAACAGGTAAGCAAATTTACAGTTGGACCGTGCCGGTTCAGACCGGTCCAACCTGGGGCCGGTTGCCCAGTTCTAGTGTCATACGTATGGAAAGTAGAAACTATCTATCTATGGATGGAGTTAGCCGGAGGCAAGGTTCGGCTGTCTCCTTCTTTCGCCGGATTTCCAGGACTTTCCGGTGGCTGTTGGAGTGGACGTCGACGGAGAAAGTCGGGCTACAAGCCGGCCGGTATTCCGGGAAGAGCCGGCCGGATTTGAAGCGAACCCCACAAGCGTTGCAGAGGGTTTTCGGGCCGAGGGGGCCGGTTCGCCACTGCGGTGTCTTCTGAACCAGGCAATGGCTACAGCGCCGCTGCTGCAGCGGAGGTTCCGACGACGGCGGCGACTTTTTCGGCTTCTTCGCCGGCGGCTTTTCGAGACTGTAGAACGATTCCATGTTGTGGACGGTGTTGGTGAATATGAGGCAAGAGGATGAGCATAAGGACGACGAGGAAGGAAGGTGGAGATGGCGAAGAATACCAAAAGTCAGACACGATTGCTGTTTCTGCGCCGCTTGCTTCTGGGTTTTGCCGGAATATGTGCCGGAAATAACGGGTTCTCCGTCGAAGACCAGGCTTCTTCGTGCTGCTTTGACGGGCAGTTTTCCAGCGACGGCGGGGTAAGAGGATAGCTCCGACGCCGAAGAATCGTCGACGAAGTGAGATATAGCATTCAAAGGTGCCGTCGTCATCCTGAAAAGGGTTTCCATCATTTTCGACGGCTACAATAAACAAAAAACCCGAAATAAATTCAAAATTCTTGTAAATATGGTTTTAAAAAAAAAGCACTCACGGGAACAGCTAGTTCTCCGCGAAGGAATCAAAGTCTTGATTGCCGGAGAAACTGCTGGAGTTTGAGTTATCATCGTCAACTCTTTATCTTTGAAGACAAAACGATTCTTCTGCTTCCTCCTCCTCTTCTCTTCAAACCCAAGTCCAAGCCCTTCGTTAGAAAGTCAAAGGTCGTCGACGAAGAAATCCTCGCCGGCAGCTCAAATTAATTCCGGCGCACAAACATCATCAAAACAGATATTCTCTACTGGGTCGTCTTCATGGCCACTTCGCTGCGTAAACTTTCCTTCAACGCTCTTGTTTTTCGATACAATGATCCATTTCTTCCTGCAAACGAAAATTCAAAACATCAGACGTTTTCTAGCACCATTTATTTTCCAAATTAAACAAACTTTAATTCAAAAAATATATATATTATATATTATAAATATTTACCTGACAAGGGTGAACAGAGAGATTGAAGAGATGAAGCCGGGAGAGAGATTCCAGAGACACAGAAAGGCACTCAAAATGATGAGAGGGGTTTGCTCTGTATGAATGGTTTATCTTTAATCTCTCTCCAGTGAAAGTCTACAGACCGTTTATTTTAATGTGTTATTTTTATTCCGTTATCGTGCACCCGTAACTCATAGGATTATTTCGTTCAAACTGACTATTTCGGACTTGACTTTTGATTCTTAGTTAGGCCAGATTTTGGGCAGGGATCCACTGTTTCGCGCTGATTTGTACAAATCAGCCTACCTTTGTTAAGGTCAATCACAGGTCCGCCATCTCATCACAAGGCGTTAGCTAAAATCACCGCCCCGTTTCGTCACCGGCGTTGCGTAATTCGACGGGGACCGTGGATATTAGTTTAGATTTGCGAGTTGAGGTGGGCCTTGATGCAGGGGTTGTTGAGGCAGGATGACACGTAGATTATTCATAACGAAGGCGGCACGAGGAACCAGCCAAACCGCTATGATTTTGTGTTTTCTGCCCGCACTGGGTTTTAGTCTGCCCTTAAGCTATATTCATTACGAAAATGGACAGCTTTTTGTACCGCTAATTACGCCACCCTTTCGGCTGTTTTGTCATTTCGCTCTGTAAATTTCGTTAAATTCTACTTATTTGCATTCGATAGCGTATACAAATAAAATTTCCTTTTCTTACGAGGATGGTTGAACATTATTCTATGGAAAGTCTCCATTTCAATTTATTTAAAAAAAAAGTAAGATAAATTAAATTATTATGATCAAAATACTTGAAATAAAGATTATATCCATATTAATGCTTATAATGTCTAACTCATCTGATAAAGTATTTAGCTATCTAAAAAATTGATTAAATCCCTTAATTTAAAAAATATTTAAGCCCAATAAACCTTAAGTACGAGTTCAATAAATATTAGATATTATAATGTGTTAAATACGTTCTCATACTTTATAGGTCATGTTATTGGACAATTTATCAAATATTTTTAAAATAAAAAAGATTCACCTTTGATTTTAAGTATTTTAATCTGAAATTGAAACCCATATTTTGTGATCAGTGTTGAAATACTGAACTACATTAAGTGAGGAGGGGAAGGAGGAAGGGGAGGGGAGGAGGGAGGGGAGGGAGGAAGGCAGGAAACAGAGGAGGAAGAGGAGGAAAGGAAGGAAGTACCCACACACACACCTTCTTCTAATTCTCTTTTTACAGGTATGATATTGTCTGTTTTGAATCTAAGTCGTGTGTTTTTGTTTTTAGGTTTTTTCTGTAAAGAAGCCCTACATCAGTATATGATGTCATGTTATAAACTCATAAGTTTTCTATTTTTAAACCGTTGTAGGGCATTCTGAGAAACTTTGGTCATATCGAAATAAAGTTTTATGAAGCTTTCATGAATCGAATTTTTCTGCCGTTGGACGTGTGCTACATGTGGCTTGGCCAAGTATCCACGAGGCCATCATATCATTTGTTCTGACTTCCACTAGCAGTAAAGCACCGGCCAGCATGTGCCCCTCACTTGTTTATTATATCGAGATATTAATAAGCGTGAATTTAACCTTCAATTCATCTTATTACACAATGCAAATAGTACGGGAGTTCTCCTCGAAACACTTTTGATAATTTCAAGGAAAAATCTAATGTATCTAAAATATTATGAGTAAAGTATTGGGCACTTAAAAATATAAAAGAAAAAAAGACAAAATAAAAGAAAGAGTATGCTAAAAGGAAGAAAAAGTAGTCACAGAAAATGTCGAGGGCCTTGATAATGCAGAAGGGGCATGGTCAAATGATTTATACATGGAATCTCGAGCAAACCATTTATCGAAAACAACACTTAAAGAAAGAGCTTCTTTCCCCTCAATAATTAAAGCTCCTGTATGCACCTAATTAATGTCTGTCCATTACTCATTTTTATTATTCTCAAACTAATATTTATTCGAGTCGGGATATATCATACAGATGATAAAACTCTATCATAAAATACAGTTACATTTTTAAAACTCGAACTTTTTTTTTTTTTTGTGTTTGGATATTTATTCATTTTGTATTATATTATATCGTTATAGTATTATATTCTTATAAGAACCTAAGTCTATGACCTCTTTTGACCCGTCTTTTTTTTACTATTTGAACCCGAGGACCCCTTTTCGACCCATTCTCTTTTTACCACTTGAACGGGCCTCAAAAGCTATTTTATTTTGTTATTAAGTAAAAGGGTAAACCATAATGCTATTCAATAAAAAATGTTATTTTTTTAAATAAATAAATTTATTGATTTAGGTTAGTAATATAATATATAGAAACATAAAATCAAAGTGTTAAAAATTTTAGAAGATAATACAGCATCTAGATTAATAGCAAAAGAGTATGGTCAAGGCCCATACATTTGATAATCCCAAAAAATATAGAATACTTAAGTTTTTATATCTGCAGCATATTAACGAACAAGATTTGGTTTGATGACTCTGTCAGATCGATTTTATTAAATCGATGATATCTGGCCGCATAAAGTTAACAGCAGACGACATAACTGCGCATTTGTAACAAGTCGACGGTAAAATAATAAATAACGGTCGAGAAGACTAAGAATACGAGAAGCAGATAAGAGCAATCGGTAATGAAAAAATAAACACATTGGAAAGTAAAACCTAAATCTGGAGAATAAACGATAGAATGAGTTATTTCAAACTAATAATGGCAAAAAAATGATTCTTTTATCTAACAAATAAGGGTTTCAAATAAATAAGAAAGGAGAGGGGTGGTTATGGCTTCTAGAGAGAGAAAAAAAAAAAAAAATTGAAAATTGTCATTCTGTTTTTATTGTTTCGTAGATTTTTTTTGTTTTTTGTTTTTTGTTTTTTGTTTTTATTGTTGCATAGATTTTTTCATTATAACTTTCAAACCATTCATTATATAGAAAAAAGCCTCGTACATACAAATGTGGATATGATTCCTTTTTGTATATGATTTTCCTTTGAAAGGCATACACATAATTAAAAACAACTAATTACATATATAATCATACCCTAATATAAATATAATTTTCTTGTCATGATCATATACCTCCATGTAAATATCGTCTTATGTAAATGTAATATTTTAATATTTAATATTTAAATTTTTATCTATTTCTATAATTCGAAACAACCCATTACGTGTATCATGATATATATATAATTATTTTAAGGTCAACATGCAATATTGTAATTATACTCTTAAATGGATAAACATAAATACAAATTGTAAGAGTATGTTTGTAGTGATTTTAATGAAGAAAAATCAAATGTTTTGATCAATCCATGTAATATTTTAAAATTTAAAAAATCATTTACAGTGTTTGCTAGGAAAATAGTCAATATGTAATTTTGTAAATATAAATAATTAAAAATTGAATGTCATAAACCATCATTAATTTAACTATAAATAGAAAAGGATCCTGATCACATTAAATATATTCCATTTATATCTTAAAAAACAATTATTTGTGGAATTATGTAATGAAATCGTAGTTTGAAGTACACAAAAATATAATTAAGAATGGAAATTAAATGACCCAAGTTTAATTTAGTAACAAAGAACAAGTTTCAAGTCAAAACGAAAGAGTCTCCCAAGTCTAAATGATAAATACATAAGGAAAATGATATCCACGTTTTGTGCCCCATCCACCATGATCTCTTTAGTGGAAAAGACATTTTCCTTTATTTTTCTCTTTGATTTTAGTGGATGGAGTCAATTTGGACAAAATACATTATTGGTCATTACTTTGGAGAAAATAATTTAATAAATTTGTTATTTTATTCAAGCATTCATTAGTTGCCTCAAATAGTAAGATTCAGTCTATAAAAATATAGCTTTTTAGTCAATGTATCTTCTGCATAAATTTGAACATTAGATGGAAAATCAATCACTTTTTTTCAAAAAAAAAAAAAAAAAAATTATATATATATATATATATATATATATATATATATATGACCACGGACATTTGCCCTGGGAATATAGGAATAGAGAAATGCTTTTATGGACATCGACTTAATTTAAATTCAAGCATCAAAATATCGGTAAATAAAAATATATATTTTATGGTAAAATTTTATTAAAAAAAATTATATAAAATTCATGAAAATACTTTAAAATTAAAAAAAAAAGAAGGAAGTAGTACATATATAATAGTTATTTAGTTAGATAATTTTCTTTTAAAAGGAGAAATTAACCCTTTTTTTTTATACCACTTAGAGAAATTTTTTTTATATTATAGTAAATTGTCTTTTCAAGGACCATCCATCCTATGCCCCTATTTAATCGTTAATTTGTCACATGAGATAGGCATAGTAGACAAAGAATAAGTTCATTTAATATTTTTAATAAATTGTAAATTAAGATGTAAATATTGAAAATTAAAATAAAATTAAAATCAGTTGGATGCATAAAGATGGTGTTTTATAATTATTAAATTAAATATGTAATCTTAATATTATTCATAAATTAAATGAGTAATTATTTTAATTCATACATTTATAATTATTAATACAAATATTATTTATATAGATAATGAGGTATTCATATTTTAAGGTTAAAACTAAAATAAAATTGATTCAGAAATATTTATATAATTATTAAATTAAATATGTTATTATTTAATATTATAATATTAATAAGATATTATTTTATTTATTTCCTGTTATTACTATGAAATATTAAAGAAAATTCAAAATATTGTATATTATAATATTAAATGAGATTTTATTTTATTTAATATGATTGATATGGTTTAAAGACATATTATGTCTTATATGTGCATTGGATCCCGAACGCCTCATAAAAAATTACCTCTAAATTATTTTCTTATGAAGTACGTAAAATGATCTATTTAATTTTGTATATAATACAAATTCGCATTACTGTAAAAAAATTGATTAAATTAAATAAAAATATGCAGGTGTCTTTTTATAATTTATAGTAGAGACTATGTGTGTACTTCTTATAATTACATGCTTCATAGTTTTATTATTTCACATTAAAAAAAAGTCAACTGTTGACTAGTGAGTAGTGACTCTTCTTTTTTTTTCTTTTTTTTTTTTAAGAAAGGATTGTTGACTAGTGACTTAAAGAATTATCTTCAACTCATACAGAGAAGAATTGACCTTTCAAAATACTAAAATAACTTTGTTTTTGTTTTTGTTTTTGTTTTTTTTTAAAGAGCCGAAATAACTTTTTTTTTTTTTAAAAAAGAACCTTAAAATAACTAAATTAAAAAAAAAACCCACGAAGAACAATATTATTGGAGGGCTTGGTCACAAGTCAAGTTGCCTAAAACGCAAAGAGTCAACACGTAGTTTCTAGCTTCCACGCGTAGTTCGGTGAACCAAGAAGCAATCGGCCGACCTTTGACTTGAAATCGGGACGAGAAAACAGTCATTCGATAAGACACGTAGCGATAATATGCACGTGCAAAGGGCCCCACTAGGTCACGTGATTTGACGAGGAACAGTATCTTTCTTACGTGTAATGAAACGACACCGCTTTTTCCCCCCAGCGCAGTCACATGGATATCGATTTCTGCCTTCCATGCCTTACTGGAAATCCTGGCACTTTAAAAAAAATATGGATAAATAAATTTTGTAAATCTAATTTACCAAATCTTTTTACTTTTTCTAAACGTAAATATTTTATTATTATAATAAAAATAGCAGGATTAAAAATAAATAAAAATAAGACTAAATTAACATTTAAAATCGATTTATTAATTTAACATTTAATTTTCTTCTATTTTAATATTATCATACAAAAATATAAAAAACAAATAGAAAATATATCTAAATTTAATAAGTTACTTGATAAGTACCCAAGTCAATAGTAGAGCTCGAATATAAAATTTCAGTCCGATAAATGAAAAGCATACCGAGTTTTTAGTATTATTCAATAATTCGTATAGAGCGAATACGAGATAAATATCGTTAATCAGATTCTTGAGTCGGGGCAGCAAAAATCTTCCGCGTTACGGATGAAACTGACCGGATCATATAGCAGGACGCAAATATATCCCTCTACCATGTAGCCATTTCTTTTTACACAGAATTTCTCGATGTAAGCGTCGATAATAGGTATTGGCGATAAAAAGCATGCTTGGCCAGAATGTAGGTGGTGCCTCTCCAAAAACTAGAAGTGTTACTTCACAATATCATAACAAGTACTGCAGGATCGTATCATTTTCAAAACCACTCTGAGGCACAGGATAACTATTTTCAAGTAACCTTTGAGATTCTACATTAATTCTGTCACTTAGTGATATATAAAACCAAGTAAAATAGTCAAATCCAGTGAGTGCAATAGATGGGAGAATATTTCAAACGTAAGTATCCTCTAATGTTTAATGGAACGATGTGAGATTGTATCGTTACTATAATTCCATATATTTTTTTCAAACTAGTTCCTAGTATTTTTACATAAAAATGAAGTACTCTAAAAATAAATAAAATTTAAATTATTATTATATTTACTTTACTCACTTTACGACTACATTTTTGCAGTACTATGTTCTTAGATTCTAATATGGGATCTCTCAAAAACTCATCTCGTCTCACTTCTTTATCACTTGAATCAAATTTAAAAAACAATTATGCTTAGGTAAACGGATAAAAGACTTTTCTTGACTTTTTTTTTTTTAATCAATACTATAATATAGTACAACCTGTTCATTTTTCTCATGTTTTCTTTCACGATTCCCAGTACCCAAACACGGATAAACGGGCAATAGAAAAATGAATTATTTTAATTCAAAAGGGAGCCAAAACAATCATTTGAGATTGGTTGATTTAAAGAGAAAAGATGAGATGGAAAACAACCAAAAAAAGGTTACGAACAAAATAATTCCTTGACACACAAGTGTTGAAGGATATATAGCTGTTGCTGGGGTGTGATTATTCATTATCGTATTAGATACCGACCCCTTAATTCAACTAACTTACTTGATTGGACACCAAGAAAATCTTATACCAACTTTAAACACAACCGGTAGATTCAGATTAACTTAACTGTGATCTATTATTTTTTGCAAGCACTAAACTATGTTTGGTTATTATAATTTGACTAATCATCTCATTTTATTCGGACTCATTCTAATTTCCAATTTTTTAATATTTTTGTCTGTCGTGTTCTTCTAGAAATACTTAATTAAAGAAATCATTATGATAAGTTTTTTTTTTTTTTTGGTAGTTTTTGGAAACGTGTAGGTTTTTAGATCTTATTACAAGTTAGACAGATAACTGATTATTGTAAGAAAACACTTTTAAGAATTGTGAAGTGTTTGATAACAAGGAACAAAATATCGATAATTACGGATATATTGGCATTGATTTACTGATATATTTAGTAATATCGATAGATATTTCAACAAAATATCGATATTAAAATAAATATTGTAACATTTAAATATATGGAAATACGTTGTTGAACTATAAAAAAGACATAAATAAGAAAATTTACACTTTGTCAAGACGGTGATTCGACAGGTTAAAATTCACACCCAATTCACTTAAACCCCAAAGGAGAGGCATGCCCATCAGCGATGCGCCTCTTTTTACGCCAGCCTGTGATTTAAGATCCAATCCGCTAGGTATGCCATCAAAGATTCGCGCTAGCGCCACCGTAACGGCGTCTAATCCGGCCGACCCAAAGGTCACCATGGTAGTCAAGAAAGTCCATGTTCGCGCAGATCAAGCCAAATCCCATGCGATAAGCAAATAGTTAACCCCAATAATATATTATCCCGCAAATCCAACTAAATCTCACCAATAAGGTTAAGGATAATTCTAAATAAACGCTTCTTTCAATATCGATCCGATACCGATAATAAGTGTAAGAAATATCCCACAAATGGGAAAGAACTTAATCACTCATCTAACCCGGGAAAACGACTATAAATACTAAGCCACCCCATCGGTGAAAGGTACACAAACATACGCAAAAGCATCTCGCCCTCTGCATTTATCTTTCTCGCCGAGGAACTCGACTTGGGCATCACGCCTCGCGAAGCCTCAAATGACCCACCTTCTTTCTTGCTTTTGCAGAGGAGTGATACATCCAGAGCCTGCACACCAGCCCTGCAGCAATCCAACTTCAACCCCGACGATCCAGAAGCCTGCAGACCATCCCGCCGCCAAGCCAGTCCGCCTAACGACTTCAACACGCTCCGTACCCCGCTCCGGTTGAAAGCATCATTAGTCAGCGCCGTCTCGCGCGAACGATAGCCTTTGCCAACAAAGATCGATCTCTCGCTACTAATGGTATCAACCTAACACAAGAAGGAGCACCTCAATCCCTCTAAGGGATGCGGATCAACCAGGCGACGTGAGACAAAATTTCGACCTCCCGCGACGCGAAGCGATGCAAGCCAACACGGACGAGGTGGAGGCGCTCCGCCTCACCAACTAACACCGGGATAGAGAGTTGTAGCTGAACTCCACCAAAAGCAGATGCAACGCCCCGGCGTGGAGTACGCGACAAACTCAAGCATGTCATAACCTCACCCTCATGAAGGGCAACACATTCTCAGACTTCGAGGAGTTGAAACAAGGCAGTCCAAAATGAGCCAGTGCATGGACTACACTTTACCCCTGGAGAAGAGGGCAACGAAGCAACACTCGGGGGGCATGTCGGGAACGAGGAACTACGCCATCCTCAACAAGGGACGGGAGAGCGATCATGGGAGCAGAGGTTCAAGAGCCTCCAACAGGAACTCAACCGCGTAAAGGAAGTGGTAAGTGGGATCTAGGCCCTGATACTATGGACACTCGGGTGCAATGCATCGAGTCACCATTCACGACCGAGGTGCTCCACTTCCCCCTTCCGTACCAAGTCTTAATGCCACGTGTGGAAGCGTCGATGGTGCTGTGAGATCCCGCCGATCATCTCAACACTTACAAGAATCAAACGGAGTCGCACGTGGTATCGTGGACCCCGTGAGATGCCGAAGCCATATCACACTAAAAGGCCCAAATTTTGGCTCGGGTTCAATAGCCCCGCCCCTCATCAATTTCCTCATTCGCAGTAGCCATCCATCGCTCGCCTCCCACTTCATCGGAAATGTAACATACAGTAGTGCCATCTCGTCGACCATCAAGCAGAGCTCGCAAGAAAGCCTGAGGTCTTATGTCCCGAGATTCAATGCCGAGTCTCTGAAGGTAGATATACCCGACAAGAAGTTCGCTATCACCGCATTCATCGATGGGCTAGGAGTGCAGTCAAAGGATTTAATGTTCTCCATCTCAAAAAAACCCTCAGGCGAGTATGGCCGAGGTGCTCGCTAAAGCGGAGAAGTACATTAACAGCGAAGAAGCCCTCATATCTAAGAAAGGAAGCTCTTCAACCCATGAAGAGAAAGCTGGATCGACAAGCCGGCTGGGCGAATGGAGCCCAAAGAGACAAAAAGACAGAGAATCCAGCCCCCTAAAAAGCTGAAGCCTCAGAGATCGCCTGGGTCCACTCACCCGAACGGCCGACGACAAAAGATAGTTGCCTCAGGCTCAATTTGACGTAGTTCGACTACTGGTATAGGCCACGCAAATCAAGAGTCAAATCGCCTCAAAGTTATATCACCAACAAGGCCTCGCCATCCCGCAAGAGCTCACTTTCGACGAGCCTCGACCACTCGCACAGCCAATGCAGCCTCAGAGTTAGATCAACCGGCCTGATCTCCAACAGGCTGGCCTCAGTAGGCCCATTCAAGAGGCTCACTTTCGACGCAGCTTGACTACTCCGCACGTGCCACGCCAGCTTGTGAGCTTCAACCGCCAGCCGGATCGCAACAACGCCTCGTCGCCGGCCGAGTAGCTCACTACGAGCTCGACCACTCCAGACAAAGCACGCACCCTAGAGTCAACCAACTCAGCCGGATCGCCAACAAGGCCTGCTACCGAAGCCCAAGAGCCTCGCTCGACGAGCTCGACCACTCCGCACAGCCACGCGTTCCTGGGGAGATCGATCACCAGCCGACCGCCAATGGCGCCCGCCGAGCCCGCAAGAGCTCCACCAGGACGTAGCCCGACCACCTGCACAGGCCACGTAGCCTAGAGTCGACGTACCGTCGGATCGCCAACAAGGCCTCTACCGAGCCTAGTACCTCACTTCGACGAAGCTTGACTACTCCTCAAGACAAAGCCACGCAGCCTTAGACGATCGCCCGCCGGATCGCCAACAAGGTCTCAGCGCCGAGCCCGCAGCTCACTTCGACGAGCTCGACCACTCCGCACGTGCCATGCGCCCAGAGTCACCGCCTCGCCGGATCGCCAACAATGCCTCGCCGGAGCTCCGCAGCTCACTTTGACGAAGTTCGTTTACTCCACGTCACGCAACCCAAGAGTCAGATCACCACGAGATCAGCCAATTACGCCTGGGCCACGGAGCTCCAAGAAATTACTGATTAGTCGACCATCAGACAAAGCAGTGTCTTCTTAAGAGTCGATCACCAGTTACATCGCCATTAAGGCTCACAAGCCGAGTCAGTGATTCACTTTGACAAGTTCGCCTACTCGCACGTGTCATGTAACCTAAGAGCCGATCGCACAAAGATGAGCCACAAGGCTCCCGTCGTCGAGCCTCAAAAGAGGCTCACTGACGAGCTCACTGATTCTGCAGACAGCCACGCAGCCCCAAGAGTCGATCACCAGCTATATCGTTTACAAGGCCTCGCCAGGAGCCCAACAGCCGGGCTGACGAGTCATTAACCACTGTCAGCCACAATTCTAAGAGTCGATCACTAGCTATTCACCCCATAAGGCCCGCCGGAGCCCAAGAGCTCACTTCGACGAGCCGACTATCACGTCATGCGCTCTAAGAGTCATATCACGTTATATATCACAGGCCTCAAATGCCAGAGCCCAAGCAAAGAAATTAGCTTTGACCACTCGACCATCTACTCCTGGTGCCATGTGTACCTCAACAAATGTCTTCCAAATTCCTTAAGGTATGAAATTCCCATGAGCTCAATGCCTGGGCTTCAAAGAGCTCAACTGCTCAATTCAACATCCCATGAGTTGTTCTACTCAGACGATATAGCCAAGAAATCAATACAACTCATGAAGAACAACGTGAATAGCAAAAGTAGAGACAAAAGTAGTAAAAGATCGACATTATGAAAAGACTACATATGTCCGTGGTCCTGTGCCCAAAGAAAAAAAAAAAAAAAAAAAAAAAAAAAAAAGTAAAACAAAATCAGGCCGACGACGCCTACGATCAAGCTGCCAAGGAGGAGCAGAGGCGAAGAAAGAGAGTGGACTCAACAGGTGCCCTGCTCTCCGTATCAATCGTAGAGAGGGATCCCTCATCCTCTTCGTGGCTGGGAAGGTCAAAGTTGGAACTGGGACCTGAATAGGCATTACCAAACTCTCTTCCGAAAGGCAAGCCACCCTGAAACCCATCGCACAAGCCTCGGCCTCAATCTTCCTATAACCTCATCCCACAGAAAGCAAACTTGAGTTACTTGTCGATGGAGGTCCCCACGCAGCCCGGGCGTGACTCCTCCTGTCAGCTCCACCAAAGCTTGCAGCCGAGGCCCCACGACGAGCCCTATTCGCAGCCCATCTTATCAACAGTCGCCTCTGACTTGACAGTTTTCTTAGACTCCCCCATACTTCGCTCGGGATGTGAGAAGCTCATCCCTAACCACCCGTCTATACTGGGCATAATTGGCAGCTCATCCCTAGCCTCTAAAGAAGTCATTTTGCAGCCCGCAATCCCGTCTCGAACCTACTAAAGCTCGCTCTGGCCGCTCTCAAGCTCGCTTTGGCCTCATCTTCCTACCTCGCCGAGCACGTGCCGGCGTGTTGTGCTTCATCGATTTTGAGTTTCACTGCTTCCTGGCCATACGTGACCCACCCCGTAGTCACCGCCAGATGTGAGGAAAGCCGCACCGCTGTAAGCCCGGCCGCTGGGCATGATTCGTTTAGTTTGGTCTTTCGGGCCAAACCTTCAAATGAAAGAGTCGCCCCACACCAACATGAATCAACATCCAACGCAAGATCAACACTCAACCCAAAATGGGATTCCATACACTATTACAGATGGGAGCTACTGAGGCGACCCCTGAGGATGTGAGCCAAAGCCCTCATCAACTGGGCAGTGGCGCCATCCCTGCAGATCGCAACTCAAGAATTGATGAGAACGCTGCCCGCCGCGAGTCTCTGTGATTGAGAAGCAAAGAGTCCCCATCTCCGCCAATTCCTCGGGATCGTGATCTTCCTCCCCGTTCTTCCGCCTCGAGAAGGTGACCAACACTCTTCAAGCGATCTTGTTGACAACACCAATCACGCCAACGGCCCACCTAAGGGACCTGCTTTCACAGACCTGCACCCGGCCGCGAACTCAAGATCGGAGCCACCGAGGCGACAGCCACGTCTCGGGCCTTCGACATGAGTAGATCTGAGAAGATGAAGACGCCTACTCAAACTTTGACTGGGGGCCACTCGATCTTTTTCAACGGAGTCTGTGGTTTTTCGCTTCACGCCCGGCTTCCGAGATAAATACCAATCGGTGCCGCAGTTCTCCTGCGGGTTTAGCGCCAGGCCCAATGGGAGAAACTTTAACGGAAGTGGAGGCGGCCTCAGCAAAGAGAGCGCCAACTTTTAGAGCTCAAGGGCCGGAATAACCGACGGATCAAATTCGTGATAAAGAGGAGGACACTCACCAACGCCAACAATATGACGCATCTTCTACACGAGATCGATTCGAGCGCCAGAGAAGGCAAACAGTGCAGACTAGAAATAATAACAACCTCATAAATATACCAAAAACAAAGCAACACTTCACTGTATGATTCTCTGGTAACCAGCGAACTAACGCCGGTCGAAGGCTCACAAGAGGGTGTCATATTCCCACCATGACAAATTACAAGAACATGTCCTCCGTTCAGTGGGAAGAGGGACATCAAAAATCACCAG
This sequence comes from Tetrastigma voinierianum, assembly GCA_016808115.1. Taxonomy (NCBI): domain Eukaryota; kingdom Viridiplantae; phylum Streptophyta; class Magnoliopsida; order Vitales; family Vitaceae; genus Tetrastigma; species Tetrastigma voinierianum. Next base: position 151,602 of record JAEQBH010000802.1, read on the forward strand.
AGGGAGCCTGCAGAAGGCCGAGAGTGTTTAGAGAAGCCCCCGGGAGGTTTCCTTCGCGCTAAAAATATAAAGGAACAAAGCTTATACTGGAACACCACTGTCCTCTGTCCAAAGAAAAACCAATAGGCCAACCAAATGATTCTTCAAACTACTGAAGAGTTTTAGCGACAGACATTGAAATGTCGCGAAACCCTTTCACCAAAGATGTAGAGGAAAGCAAGACCATTATCAAAGGCTACTTCCAAAGAAGCACACCATGAAGAAAAATAAAACCACATGAGGTCAAACGTCAGACAAAGACTCGAACCCAAAAGGAGGTCATAACGTGCCTAGCAAAGGTGGCCCCATACAGGGACCGACCTTGCTAGGGCCCCACAAGCATGGCAGGCGCCTAATCTGATTTCTGTGTATTCCAATCTCTCTAGGATATTTAATCAGTTCATTTTCCCTTACCTCGTCTGCTGAAAAGGTGCCCTCAAAGACCGGTTTAACTCCCCTGGCTTCGAACGGTCGAGGCGCCACGCAACGCCTGCACGCAATACTTCCAAGAGAGTCACCTCCAATACGCAGAGAAGAAGAGCGACCCACTCCGTGATGAGTTGAATGAAAACAAAATCGCCAACCTAATCCTGGTCACTCGTCGATCGCTCTAAAAGGCCAAAGGATAAGGAGACACTGTCCTGTGAATGAAACTAAAAGCTATCTCAGAAAAGCGCCATGAAAGGTTAAAAGGCAGCTTCAAGATCAGAGCACACAAGACAGAGAGCTCACGGAAGAAACATAAAGAACTGTTAAGAGGGAAAGATGAGTGCGAAACCAAAGAGTCATCATTATCGGCAAGATTTACACGGCGATCAAACCTTAATCCAACCTAGCCTGAGCGACATTTAAATTGATCCGATACGAGAACGCTACAAACTTCGTCACACGCCGTAGGTGGTCAGGGGCAACCTGATGGGTTTTGAGTAAATATGCTCAGCAGCCTAATTTGCTAAAACCCAAAGGAGAGAAGGGATGCCCATCGGGCATTCGTGCCTTTACGCCAAATTTGTAGATGCAGCGTCCAATTCGCTAGGTATGCCCATTGAAGCATTCAACCCTTGTGCTGCTTAATGAAGGCTCCCATCCGCTTCTACCCAAAGGCTCATTGGTAGTCAAGAAAGCCCAGGCTCATAGATCAACCAAATCTCATAGATAAGGGAAATAGAATAATCCCCAATAATATATTATCCTACAAATCCAACTAAATCTCACCAATAAGGAAAGAAGGATAATTTTAACAATCGCTTCTTTCAACACAAATCATAATTCATATTATATGAAATATCCCGTCCAATGGGAAAGAATCCTAATCACCATCTAATTGGGAAAACGAATACTATAAATACCAAGCCACCCCATAAGTGAAAGGTACGCAAACGTACGCAAAAACATTCGCCCTCTAAGCAGTCTATCTTTTCTCTCAACGAGGAACTGACTTAGGCATCTGAAAGGGCCACCGCAAAGCCCCCAACCGACCCACCCTCTTCTTGCTTTTAAAGGAGTGCTACATCCGCAGCCTCCGCACACCACCTGGGCCAGCAGCCCAATTTCCCGCCCCGACAATCCAGCCTTCGCACTAGTCCACGCAGCCCCGGTTCCACGCCGACTTAACACGCTCCAACCCAAATCCGGCTTGAAAGCACGTATTCATTATAATTTATCGAGAAATAACATTATAATAGTCATTTAAAACCAAAATGAAAACCTATATGACTCCATTACATTATTCGACGGGGCTTATTTCATCTCGATGTGGCATACATTCATAAATAAGATCTTCAAAATATTGAGATAAATCAAAGAAAAAAACACTTGAGAGCCTAATAGAGTTTGATGCGCGACGATGAGTGTTAAATCATTATTTGTATGATTTATATAATTTTTGAACAAAGAACTATTAGATTGTCAAAACCACAGATTTAATTCTAACTTCGCCGGATTCGATGAAGTCAAAATAGTCGATATATATCCGATATTTCTGATATTTTATCGATATATCTCCGATATTTTACCGATATATTTCCGATACTTATCTATATTTTTTCGTAAATTCCAAAAGACATACGCGCATTTATATACTAGATATTTTCAATAAATATCATAAATTTCCAATATTTCAAAATTACCATTTGGCCAACCAATCATTGTCAAACTGTGTCAAAGACTACATATCCATCTACATAAATAAGAAATATACACTTGTTAAGACATTATTCATTATAATTTATCGTAGAAATTACATTATAATAGTTTCATTAAACTAAAATGGAAGACTGATATACTTCCATTACATTATTTGATGAAGAGATTTCATCTTGATGAAGACAATATTTATAATAAGATTCTTCAAAATATTGAGATAAATCACAAAGAAAACAATTTGAGAGTCGAACAAGTTTCTGACATGAGAATTAGCCATAAAGAAACAGACATTTTGCAAGATTTATGGAATTTTTTGGAGTCAAAATAACTATTAGATTTGTCAAAAACCATATAGTGAATTTTGGTTCTAACGGTGGATTTTAATAGTTTCAAAATTATTATATCTCCGATATTTCCAATATTTTATCGATATATATCGGATATATTTCCATATTACTATATTTTTCTAAAATTCCAAAGACATATGCTAAGACGTAGATATACTTCCTTCGATATTTCATCGAAATATCGGAAATTTCCTATATTTCGTCAAAATTAACATTTTTGGTCGATGCACAATCAATTTTCGGGTTGGCAAATTGTGTCATCACCGACCGATATCCGATATCAGCATATACCGCCGATATATCCGATTTAGTTCTTTCGCTTGATACTCTTCAGCAGTTATCTGCACTGATTCCAGAGTACACTTTATTGATTCAAATTAGTAATACATCGATAAAAACATATAATCAAAATCGTTAAAAAAATATAAATGAGGAAACAACATTCAGGTTAATACCATAATGAATAGTTTCAAAGCCTATACATTTGATAGTTGAATATACACATTTGATATTACTATTTTAACTAGAATACTTATGATTCCAGTTCTATAGCATATTGACGATAATTGATTTGATTTTTTCATATTGATCTGATATACTTGTTTCATTTGAATTACCTTCAGATAAATAAACGCCAGTAATTACGACGACGATAAACAAACGTCACAACAAAACGACGAATTAAACACGAAAAATCAAATGAAAAACGATATCGCGAATCACTTTATCGGTAGCAAAATAATTGCAATATAGATTGAGCCGACGGCGTCAAGAATTCGCCTAAAAATCATTAATCTCCTCGAGGAAAATATATAGCAAACAGTTAATATGATTTTGATATAATAGAAAACAAATAACTTATGATCATATTAACTACTTTAGTTTAGATTTATATTATTGTTTCATATTTTAAATATTTATAATAAGTTTCTTTTTTTTATCAATGTTTTTTAGAAGGGGATTATTAATAAAGTATTTTTAGGAAACTTTTGATTTGTAAAGCCTGTTCTAAAATTAATTAAAACACTTTTATCGTTCTAAAATTATTTTAAACGATTCTCTAGGCTTATTTTTTTAAAAAATTCTGTTGAGCTTCTAAATCATTTTAAAATCAATTGCAAATGGATTATATTTAAATTTCAGCATTAATATTATATTATTATTACATATTATTTAAAGTATTTAAAGTGTTTCTAATGATAGTGTTTTATCACAAATCAATATAAATTATTTTTTTATATTTTAAATTTTATCAAACTAAATGAGAAAGTAAAATCATTTAGCATGCTTGAAGACCAAAACCTTTCCTTTCATAGATTCATATTTATCAAATAAATATAAAGCTCCTGATGGTCTAGCTTTCTAAACTCAAGCTTGGAAAAACGCTTTTAAAAACAATGTATAACACAAAAAATCATTTAGCATGCTTAAATAATTTAACCTTCCTTTCACATATCTTATTTATTAAATAAATATATAAAGTTTAATTGTTCCCTATTTAAAACACGTATAACACTTCCATTTTGTTATTATTTGAAACTGTTGTTTTCTAAATTTCGTACTCCATTTCCATTTTATTTTCAATTACTATTTGATGTTTCCAAAACCCCATATTTGTAACTCGTTATTCTTTCAAGTGTCATACAGGAATGAAAAACACTTCATTCAAGAAATACACAAAATAATTTCAAAATTTGATTTAATCAAATAGCCAAGGCTTAATATAAAGGGAGTTCTCAACACTTATCCACAATTCAAATTCAAGGCATTCTACAATTTGGCTGTCTGCCCAATACTGAAATAGTACAATGATCTCACAGCAGTTATACAATTTGAATGAGGTTTTTAGGGTACATTTGACAGTGTTTTGAAACATATGTTAATTCAGAAAACACTTTGGTAAAGTTGAAAATAAGTTATAAGGTTCATAGAGAAACACTCAGTGATTCTCCAAAACACAAAATGTTTTCATTAAAAGCACTTTGAAGATCAGAAACACTGTCAAATATGTTGGAAAAATGGGTTTGAGCATAATAAATTAGCTATTTTGAGCTAAAATTAAAATGGGTCCCATAAACTTTTGGTAGGGTCCACACAGGAATGTGTTCTCCTCCATGAGGAGATGAAGATTATATATCGAGTCGTTTCAAAACCACATGAGTGAATTAAAATCGCTCTAAACACGCTAACCAAACTGGCAGAACAAGCTTTTTAGCCACAAAGTCACATTCCACATACATTTGGGTAACAAAGACTTTAAAAAGATATACATTCTACCTCAGAAGAGGTCAGCCTCAAAGTGGCACCTCAGCTTTTGTGGAAGGGGAGGATCTAGCACACGCGCAGCGCCGCCGCACGACCTCAATTAGCTCTGAGGCACTGTGTGATTTAGCCAAGCCCTATCTTTTTGGAGAAAGGTTGTGTCAAAGGTGTCTATTGGTTGTGATTTACCATTAGGAAGTCCAACGCTTCGCGGTTCCATACACGTGAGACTGACCAGTTTCCATGCCTCGCGACTCAAAATGTCATGACTAAGTCTATAAATGACACAATCAAGCATTTTATTGATAGATAAAAGAAAATCGAATCTGATTTCATATCATTCATTTTAAGAGAAAACAGTTCTGGCACGCTCGGCTCGATGATAACCACAGAGGCTTGTTGTGTTTCCCAGAGATGACCGCTAAGAACCAAGACCGCCCAGGCAATAAATTGTTCACAAATCAAGGCCCAAATACAAGACTTATCGTTTCGATTTCTGCAAACACAAGCTCCATTTTATTGCATTATAGCGTTTCACTAATTTTAGTTCTGTTCTCATAGTCATACCGATATAGTAAGACTCAACAAAATAAACTCTTTACCCTTACAACAAATCTGGTATTTATGGTTCCAAAATAATCAATGGTATTCTGACAGCATGAAACCATTTTCCACAACAAATGCCCAAATGAGTATCTCCCAAGAACACCTTTCTGGGAACAAAAGAATACCTTGAACTTCATCTTCTTCATGGTGGAATTGAATGATAAAATCCATGGCTCCACTCTAACATTTGTTCCTGGAGGAGATTGAACATTGGCTGTGTATACAGACTGTTCTGGACCAACATTTGTCACTGTTCTTGACACTGCTAAGCTCTTCTTCAGATTGGGGATGATGATGGAAGGTAGGTTAAGGTTCAGGACTCGGTTTCGGGTTTTGGGGCATGGAGAGTTGGAGATCAAGAGGATGGCAGAGCTGTTGTAGCCCATTGAACACAGGAAATGGAGATAGCCTTTCATTCCCATGTCATATATTAGACCAGGGTCCATGGCTTTGTTAGGATCTACTTCACCACCTCCATAGGGTCGACCGGTCGCTTGTCAGGCGGAGAGCTCCTCAGCTACTGCATTTGTGGCCATACTCTCATCTTTACAGTGGCTGTGTTAAGAGAATGAGACAGAGGGTCAATGTTCATCTAATACTCCTAATAAATTTGTGGACCCAACTTCCCGTGTTTTTTTTTCTTTTTAAAATGAACCTGTTTAGATAAAACGCTATTTTCCTATGTATTTGCGCTTGTTTCATAAGAGAAGGTATCATTTTTTTCAAGAAACAAGAGACTTTTTGTCAAAGTCAGGTCAAAATTGATGAGGGTGGTATTTCAAATTTGGTTTTCAAATGTTTATTGAAACAAATTACCTAAAATCTATAGCGAATATTAAATGAAAGCGTTCGGTTTTTGTTCGCTTTTTTGAAAACAGTTTTCTGTTCTCAAAAACAAAGAGAATAAGGAAAACAGGAAGACCACGTTTGGTTCCCAGCTTTTTTAGGCTCTGTTTGGAACCGGAAAAATACGAAGGAAAGGAAAAAAATTATTAAGAAAAATGATTTTTCATGTTTGGTTTCACCGTGGAAAATATAAAAAAAAAATCAAATATACTCAAAATTCCTCAAAATTTTACATATTCTTAAATTTCTTGGTCCTTATATAATATAAAGAAACAAATAAAATGAGTTTAAATAAACATATAGAATTAATATTTTAAGTTTAAACCTATTTTTTATTTTTCAAAAAATTTCCTTCCACTTTTTTCCTTGATTTATTTTTCTTTCTTTCCTCATTACTTTATGTGCTCAAAACTGTTTCTAAGGGAAAATAAAATACAGAAAATAAGGAGAACATGTTTGGTTCCCAGTTTTTTAGGCTCTGTTTGGAACTCGAGAAAAAAAATAAAGGAAAAGTGGAAGGAAAATAAATAATAGGTTTGAAATTTATAAATTAATTTTATTTGTTTATTCAAACTAATTTTATTTGTTTGTCTCTATTATATAAAAGACTAAGGAATTTAAAAATATATACAATTTTGAATAATTTTGATTATATTTAATTTTCTTTTATATTTTCCAAGGTGAAACCAAACATAAGAAAAATCATTTTTCTTAGTTTTTTAAATTCATTTCCCTAGTACTTTCCGAGTTCCAAACGGAGCCTTACTATTATGAAAAACACATAGAACATAAAACACTAAATCAAGAGAACATGAACAGTTTTCAGATAAGACCACCAAAATGGTGGTGTTCTATGTGTTTTCAAAAACCGTTGTCAAGAACAGTTTTAAAAAACATGAACCAAATAAACCCAAAGTGTTTTTTTGTTTCGTTTTGTTTTCTAAATTGCTGTGATAAGAGCAAGGACCTGATTGCAAAGCAGGAGTCCAGGTGGGGTGCATGGAATTGAGAAGGGCAACAATGCCTGAAACATGGGGACAAGCCATGGATGTTCCTGATTCAATCTTGAAGTTATCAAGAGGTAATTCTTTTTGAGTCATATCATCAGTTGTGAGGGAAGAAGCAGCAGGAGACCAGGCAGCCAATATACCAACCCCAGGAGCAGCAATATCAGGCTAGAAGAAGACATATTCAGATGTGCCAAATTAAATTTAAAAACAAAATAAAACAAAACAAACCTGTTCGGTTCATGTTTTTGAAAAATGTATTTTGTTCTCGAAAACAAGGGGAACAAGAAAAACAAACAGGGAGAACACGTCTGATTTGCAGTTTTTTTTTTTTTTTGAAAAACACAGAGAACACTGAAAACACGAAGGACCTATTTGGTTCATTTTTTGAAAACACAAAGAACACCAAAAAGGTGTTATCTGAAAACTCTTTTCTATTCTTTAAATTTAGGGAATGTTTGGTTCTTGTTTTTGAAAACTGCTTTTGAAAAATGTTTAGTTCTCCTAACACTATTATTGTTATCTTATTTTAGTGTTTTATGTGTTCTTTGTGTTTTTCAGAACAAAAAGAATTAGGAACCAAACTTGTTCTCATTGTTCTCCTTGTTCTTTGAGAACATAAAACATCTTTCAAAAATAGTAAACAAGCATGTCTCAAAATCAGATAATAAGAACAATTTTCAGAGAATGCCACAAAAAATGGTGGTGTTCTATGTGTTTCAAAAAACCGTTTTCAAGAACAATTTTCAAAAACAAGAACCAAACAGACTTGAACTCACTCTGGGAAAGAATTTTTATACCTTCAACACAGAGGGAGAAAGAGAACTGGGGCCTCTAGAAGAGAAGTATGCCACCTCTGGGGAACTCTGTAGTCCTACCTTCGTCTTCGTATGACTAAACTTGATCATAGGTTTGCTGTCCAATAAAAATAATCCATTACAACAAGGTATAGGTATGCCAATAAAAATATCGACAAAAGTAGTGAGAAATAGCATTGTTGCTAAGGATATAGTGGAAGACATTACTGATAGGTACCCAAGACCAATCCAAAAGATAGGCCTAAGAGGTGGGAAAACCTCTCAAGCTTAAGTACCACTCCATAATCTCATGTGGAACCGATGTGAGATCCCAGGTAGCCATTTCCCACTGCGCATTGGCTTTCAATGAAAGCACCGATGATAGGTACCCAATCCCAATAAAAGAGCCCACCCCAAAAGACCGGCCTGATAGGTGGAAGAACCTCTCAAGCTTAAGTACCACTCCACAATCTCAAGTGAAACAGATGATAACAAGTAATACAATTCTAACTATTATAAGAGAAACAATTGTGTGAAATCAGTGTTCACTCCATCACTTGGAAGGACATGCTGATAAAGTATTTTAGGAACAAGGAAGAGCCAAGTATTGAGTATATATATAATCATCATTCTCATGTAATGCAGACTCCAAAAAAAAGAAACAGTTTCTTTCGCAGGAATTACCTGGTTGACGCCATGTATGTAAGCAGAGATGTCCCTGTAATCAAGTCCACCTCAACACATGGGATTCCTGTAGATGGTGTAACATCCTTATCGAGATCGGCGAAAACGAGACCGGCGACTCTGCAACTCTTGTACGCTTCTTATCGCAATAGAGGAACTGTAACGTAGTTTGGAAACAGAGAACAACATTTCCTTTTGCTAGAGTAGCATTCAAGCTTCCTGTGTCACAGCTCCTATAACAAAAGACACAAACATTTAAGAAAATTCATACCCCATTTTAGACTAGAGGTTCATGACAAAAAGGCAAATGTGTTTACATTTTTAAAACCCCTTTCATTTCCCACTAAAAGGTCTTATAGAGGGAGGAAGGTTCCTTCCTATATATATCCAATTTCCTAATTGACCGTATCCAAATGGGATGTGGATCTCTAACACTTCAGTTACCTGAGGTCGAGTTTTATTTTTTTTCTTTTTCCACTCCTTCCAGAGGATGATAAGTAGTGTGGAGGGGAGCCTCCTCCACCGTGATTTAGACACCAGGCTGACTCTGATACCATGTAAATATTTTTAAAACCCCTTTCATCTCCCACTAAAACGTCTTATAGAGGGAAGAAGGTTCCATATATATTCACTTATCTGGACGTCTAAATGGGATGCGGGACTTTCAACACTTCCCTCACGTAGACTAGGTTTTTTTTTTTTCAATCCTTCTAAAGGATGATAAGTGTGGAGTCTCCTCAACCATGATCTAGACACATGGCTAGCTTTGATACCATGTTAATATTTTTAAAACCCCTTTCATCTCCCACTAAAAGGTCTTATCGAGGGAGGAAGGTTCCTCCATATATATTCACTTCAATTGGACCGTGTCGAGGCGATGTGGGACTTCCAACAAAATGGATATCCATATTACCTTGCACTGTCTTCGTCTGAATCACTCGAGAAGATGTTTTCTCCATACACAAAAGAGTAAAACTTGTTCACATTCTTCCTTGTATACAACGCCTGACCCTGTATGAGAAGACAAGATTTATTTCTATGTCTATATAGTCTCAAGTTGCAGAGGAAAACCAACTTGTAAACAACTAGAAAGTAGGATAGTATTAGACCAAAAAGGAGGGGTACCACAAAAGTTCGGTTGTTCCCCAAGGTAATCACAGTTGGGAAAGCTCTATCAATGGTGCTGGCTGCAACTGATATAAGCCATGGAGCCGTGTTGATGACGGTTTGAGGGGAAGGGCCAGAATTCCCAGCTGAGCATACAACAGAAATCCCTTTAGCTACAGCATGGAAGGAACCAATTGCCAAAGCATCATCAAAATATGCATTAAGTGGAGGGGATGAGCCTAGGGACACTGAAAGAACATCCACTCTATCACGAACAGCATCGTCTAAGGCAGCAAGAACATCCACCGAGCTGCATCCACCAGTAGACCAGCAGACTTTGTAGACGGCTAAGTGAGCTGATGGAGCCCCCCCTCTTGCTGATCCTCGAGCTAGTCCCCTGAAGCTTGCATTTTCTACGAGCACCAGAGCAATAGAAGCCGCGGTGAGTACCATGGCCTACCGTGATCTCTAGGAGACAAGAACTCAACACCCCCCACTTGATCCAGCTTCCAAAATCGGCCTCATACCCTTTGATATACCAACGAGCACCAATTATTTTCCTGCTCAAAATATGTTGTCATTTAAGTGTTATAACTACGGAAGCTTTGATGCACGAGAATATCAATTCAAGAAGATAAAGATAAGGAAATCAACATAAAGGTGTATGAGGGTTTTAACATCCACCAATCATGCCTTCTCAGATGAGAAATTTTTTTTCACTATTATGAAAACAGAAAGGCAAGATTTGAGTATCGTATATTCTCGACTTTAATAGGAAAAATAAAAAAATCACAAAACCCTAGGATGCCCACAATACCGAGAAAGTACCTCACAATACTCTCAATTCCTAAAACCCTTACATCGCTGCACACGCCGTGTAACGTTTACAAGCCCATCCCTCTCTCATAACTCTTTTCCCTCATGACCTATAATATTTATAGGGATATTCCTAACAACTTTTCTTATTCTATAATGAAACATAATATTACAATAATATGACAACCAGGAATTATCCTATACAATATTCTTCACAAAAAATAATAAATACTAATTAAGAATTTGAGACATATTCTAACATTAAGGGAATAAGAATGATGAAATGCAATGATATGACCACTAATGGATTGGGTTTCTTTTTTTATTTTCCCCCCTTTCCTGGGTAATGCAAGGAGAAACTAAAAAGACATCAAAGTTACTGATAATTCAGTGTTAATCCACTATGGAAAATGCTTAATTGAGCTCAAAGAATGGATGATTTATTGATAAGGAGACAAGAACAGGGACAAGTTTGATGATGGGCAAAGAGAAAATGCAACCTGTTGCAATTGGAGCGGTTAAATTGATCTCCTTCTTGACATGTCCCACGCCAGCGAGAGGGGATTTTGCCCATGCCCTTATCTCTAAAGCTTTCAGACTCGGGCCATATTCCTACACACCAAGAATCAAGCACAAAAACAAGATAATCATGGAAAACTGCACCATATGCAACATTTTCTCACCAACCTGTATCTATGATGCCAATGATGGAGCCACAACCCGAACCACTCTTCGAAAGGATTCCATTCCCTGAATGGGGATTCACATGGAGAAAATCCCAGCTTCTGGTTGTTTGTATGCTGAGAATTGTGTTGGGAACCACACGGACAACTCCATGGAAGCCTGCAATAAGTTTTTAGTAAAAGGGTAATATAAACAAACAGTTGGTGGGCAAGCCTTTTCCACACTAGGAAAACAGAGTTCACAGTTCACCAACATTGTGACCTGCACAACCTTGGCTTGAGACGCTGTTAAAAACGGCAGCAAAACCCGAGAACTATGTTTGTAGTGGTATAAAATCGATTCCTGCAGCTTTTTTTGCTATCAAATTGAAATTGGGAAACATTAATTTGATTTATCAATGCCCCATTTCAATATATACATAAATTCCTTCCATTATACTGGTAATCACTGAAAATGGGACTGAAAAATTGAGCTGAGAGTTATAATTATTCTCAAATCTGACCCTCCTACCAACTTAAAAGTCTTTGATGCTAAGATTTCAGTACTTTCAGTTTTTCAGCACAGTACTTTCAGTTTCAATATAATTAGTTGAATTAATTTCAGGGTATATAAACGAGTAAATAAATGCTGAGACAAACAGTTGGGAGATGAAACCTTCCAAGGAGATTTGTCAGGATTTCGTGGTGAGTCTCTTTAATGAGATCTGGTTCATCATGGGGTCTTTCTCCCATATACACAATGTAAGCCTGCAAATTGTAAAAGACCCAGAGAAACCAAAACCCCAAGATCATCAATGTTAAAATCCCGTTTGGCTGCTGAGAAAATGCAGGAAAATGTAACAGAGTTGCAATCCATCATAAGCACATTGAGATATAACTACAACTCACCCGAAGAAACCCAGATGCAAATCCAAGTTTTGTTTTCCTTTTCTTAGTAATACAAACAGGGTAAATACAAGAAGATAAAGAGAGCTTACATTGGTTGAACGCCGAGAAAAAACAGAGCAAGACTGTTGGAGAAGAAGAAGAAGAAGAAGAAGAAGAAGAATGAAAGAAAGACATGGAGAAGCCATGAGATTCTGGAGTGAAGAAAAAAAAATATCACTGTGACTTATACATGGTGAATGATTGAATATATGATATATATATAGAGAGAGAGAGAGAGAGAGAGAGAGAGAGTGGAAAAGAAAAGCCGCTTTAGGAGCAGTAAGCGCAGTGACGGGAATGGTGAGACTGGGTGCGCCATGGTCTCATGCATTTTGGCCGTGTCCGTGTGGGTGGAGTGGTTGACACGTGAGGGTCACGCGGTTAAATGATTTGGGGCATTCTGGTCATTTCACGTGTCCTTGTTGGTCTGTTTTTGGATTTTATTTGATTTAATTCCCAGCGTCAGTCAGTCAAGCCATTGACTGGTCTGGAATCTCTCAAAAATGGGTGACGTCATCCTTATTCCTTCATCGGATGTCCAGGCCACCTCCTTAAATACTCGACACCTGCAACTGGTCACGTTGCAATTTTAATTATGTTTCAAAACAAATTATATATTTATATTTTCCATTTAATTTTTTTTTAAATATATAAATTTATTGATGCATGTTATCAATGAAATTGATGGAAACACTATATCAAAAATGCTAAAAACTTTAAAAAATGACACAACATTAAGGTTAATAGCAAAAATAATCAACTTAAAGCATATATATTTAATAATCAAAATACGTAAAATTTCAAATCTAAAGCATACTGACAAATGATTTGATCTGATAAGTTTATTGAAACGAATTTTGTCAACACAAAAACCTATGAATAAGATAATTATCGACAACATAACTACCCACCGCAATGCTCCCTGGTAATAAAACACGTCGTAATGGGGACGATGATAAAAACACAAAAAAACAAAATAAGACCTGGGGATCAATATAAGATACCATTTTATCAAAATAAAACCCATATATAGAGCGAAACGACGTAATGAGTGCTAAGAATGGCCAAAGAATCACCTATCATCTTTGTGAGTACCATAGCCTTTTAGGCTTAATCTATCGCCATCAGCCGATACGCGAGGCTCCACTTCCGGCCCGCTTCACGAAGAGGCCACAGCCCCACTATATTAAAAACCACACAGAATCCACTGCATACAATGCGCCCTGTAACTCCGTTTGGGATCTCGGGCGCCCCCAAATTTGGCCATCTCACCGTATATGGGAAATTTGTTATGGGAAAATACACATATTTATCCCTAAAATTCTTAATTTCTAAATCCTTTATTTGAAAGGATAATCCTTGATAAGGAAAAACAGATATTATCCCTTAAAAGGACAATTCTTAATAAGGAAAAATATATCTTATTCCATAAAAGGATAATCCTTAATAAGAAAAAATAGATATTATTCCATAAAAGGATAATCCTAATGTTAAAAATGTATATTATTCCTAAATAAAACGGAGATTTGGCAACCGAACCCTATAACTCGATAAGATCCCCATGTGTGCCAAGATGCACTCAACTATCTCAACCTCTTTCTTCTTCCTCTCCACATCGGCTGACAATCATCGGTTATAGCTAAGACACTCGTCATCTGCCTCGCATTCAGGTTCACACTGGCACCGACGCTTCGTATCATATGAAAAATTTAAATAAATAATCTCTAACAAACAAGATCAAAAAAAGAGCAAGAGTAGGATCTAATTGTGGTTTTGAGAGAATTTTTCCATTTTAGTTTAAAATTAACTTTTTTTTTTAATTCCTATTCATTTTGCATTTACATTATATTATTATATTTGTAAGAATTTGAGCCTGATCTCTGTTTAACCCCTTCTGACTTTTCCACTTGAATCAGACCTACTACTCACCTCCCTAGAATTTCAATATAGATATATATATATATATATATATATATATATATATATATATATATATATATATATATATATATAAACCACAGCATATCATTTTTATTTGTTATTTTCAATCACTCACCTTTTTAATTAAAACTAATTAGAGAGTTCATTGAAGTTTTACATTCAGTACTACGAATATTTAGTCATAGTTATTTATAATAAAACACTAAGCAGGTTTTTTTTTTGTTTAACGCTAATAAAATTTTTTTGAACTTATCGTCGAATAAAGACTTAATAACATTAAGATGTTTCGCTTGCTTTTTAATATCGCAGAATTCAGCAGCGACGACAACGAACGGTCATTTTCGCCGCCCCATCTCGTTCTTAATGGGACGGGTTTGGTTTAATTGTAATCGGGTATTTGATAGGTTTAAGTTTATTTTCTCAAATCCGAGACGGGTTTGGGATGAGTTCAGGTATTGTTACTCCCGCCCCGTCCCGATTATATTTTAAAAATAATTTTTTTTATTTTATTTTATACTTTAATATAAATAATAATTATTATTATAATGTTTTTTAATAAATAATTTATAAAAATTCATAATATTTTTATTTATGAAATATATTAATTTTAATATAATAAAATTAAAAGCAAATATAAAAATAAAAACAAAATCAAACGTGAAACTGTAATCATGAAAATTTTCTATCCTCATCTCGTCCTTTTGTAATCTTTAAATGGTGATATGCGCTTCGGTAATCGGGAAAAGAAATAAACGAAGCCGGGTTTGGGATAGGTTGCCCCGCCCTAAACCCCCTTTCAATCGCAGATTCCTAATAGCCACATATCATAGCCCTTCTCCTTGTCGTAATTTACTGTTTTTCTTGCTTAAATAAAATAACTTTTCTAAATGTAAGTTCAAATATTTTCACTTTTTCTATTCGTAAACTTTAAAAAAAAAATCAACAATAAGTTTATGAAATTAAAAATTAAACAAATTAACGCCGAAAAGTTCAATGTAAATTTTCGACATTAAGATGATATTTGTTTTTTTTACTTAATGTCGAATACAAGACGACAACATTAAGATTAAATCGTTTGCTTTTTTAACATTTGAGAAATGTAAAGAGGACTTCAAGAATCGGGAAAGAAATCATTTCGCTCTTAATGGGACGGCATGAATTGTAATCGCAGTTTTGAGTTTCTTTCTCAAATCCAAAACTACCTCGAGACGAGCTTTAGGTATCATATTTCCGCTGGTCTCGACTATATTTTAAAAATAAATTTTTATTATTTTATTTTATACTTTAATATAAATAATAATAATAATTAGAATGTTTTTTAATAAATAATTTATAAAAATTCATAATATTTGTATTTTTTTTGGCGAAATATATTAATT
This sequence comes from Tetrastigma voinierianum, assembly GCA_016808115.1. Taxonomy (NCBI): domain Eukaryota; kingdom Viridiplantae; phylum Streptophyta; class Magnoliopsida; order Vitales; family Vitaceae; genus Tetrastigma; species Tetrastigma voinierianum. Next base: position 167,188 of record JAEQBH010000802.1, read on the forward strand.
TTAATATAATAAAAATAAAAGGCAAATATAAAAATAAATAAATCAAATAAAACAAAATCAAAATGTAAACTGACTAAGCAGAATCCTTATCCCCGATTATTTAATTTTTAAACGGCATGCTTCAGACCAAATAATAAACGAGCCGTGCCTGGATGAAGCCGCCCCGTCCTAAACCCTTCAATCACATCCCTACTGGGGCCGCTGCATCACACTCCCTTCTCCTCACAAGAACATGCTTTTTCTGCTTTTACGAAAAACGACTTTTTCTAAATACAAGTTCTTCAAATATTTTCATTTTTTCTATTAAGAATTTTTTTTAAAAATTTCAATAATAAGTCGTAAAAATTAAAAAAAACAAATAGCTTAATGTTAAAAGCTATTCAGCTTTCAGCATTAAGTCAAAAAATAAATGCCACCTAAGTCAAAAAATAAATACCACCTAAATGTTTTTATTAAAATATAATTATTTTGAATTGCCACTAGGCAAATATTCAACTTTCTTAAAAAGTAAACTTTCAATTCAAGTTTTTTCCAATTAAATTACAAGTCTTTTAACAATGTTTCACATAAAACGTTCTAATAAAAGTATTTTAAATATTATAAGTAATTTATTATGCCCTCGTTTAACAGTAGAAAATTCTGCTTTTCTCTATTCAAACTTTTCTAAAACAAGTGAAAGACGCTTAATTACGCACAAGACGAAACAAATTTTGAAACAAAGAAAATGAATTCACTATTTTCAACATTTTATATACGAATCGAAAACGCGCAGCTCAAGTTGTTAATTAAATTCAACCAACAAATGAAAACGATTTTCAACCAAATTCAAGTACTAAACGTATTTTCCGAAAAACGAAAAACTAAAGATTGTATCACATCAAAATTTTCATATTCTCGAATTTCGTGATAGAAATAAAATCTTTCACTAAACGCCTTAGCTTCTTAAAAGTGTTTTCTAAAATTTTCAAATACCTATTTTTAAAATACTTTTCAGTGGTTATTATAAATGACTCAAAATTTATAAGTATTTAATGAAATTATGATTTTTCAATATGCCAACTACTCAAATGAATTAAAAAAAAAAAAAAAAAGTGGGTGGAGGGGGATAGCCAAGTTTTAGTAGGTGACAATGTTTTAAAAATTGTATCAATTACTAAACCAAAAAAGTTATCGGTTCATGGTTTAGAGAGCGAATAGTCATTGATCAAGATTAAATGAAAACCAAAAAAATCACCGATCAATGGTCTAATCGATCGAATATATAGATTCAATCCAGTTTGTGAAAAATGATGATACATCTTAAGAATCGAGAAAGAGTATGAAAGAAATGACAAGAATGTTCATAAAAAGTGAATCACGAAGGTAGAAGGGAGAGAGAGAGTGACAAGTGCACCAACATTGAAGAACCTTATTGCTTAGTGAACATTATGACCAAATATCCATCTCCCCATCCAATTCAATTACTGCAATCATATCTCTCTACACTATCTTTATGCTCTTTCTCCTTCCCCCACTCACACAAGATTTACTCCACTTTCTTTCACCTAAACACAAAAACCAAAAGTTGGGGGTGGGGTGGGGTGGGGTGGGGTGGGGGTGAGGGGTGTCACTCACTACAAACGCTTGACAATGACTCCTAGCCCTAGGCATCTTTCTTTGTTTGGGGCATATGTTTGGTTTTTTGTTTTAATAAATGTTCTCAGTGTTTTTCATAAGAAACAAATTGTGAACCAAACATATAATCTATTCTTAATGTTTTTCATAACAAAAAAAAAAAAAGGAGCCAAATTGAAAACACATAGAATAATATTTTGGTGTTATTTGAAATTTGTTTTTATTATCCGAATTTAGTATTTTCTGTGTTTTTAGTGTTTTTCATAATAAACAAGTCGAGAACCAAACATGTAATATGTTCTTAGTGTTTTTCATAACAAAAATAAATAAAAAATAAAAAATTGGGAGCCAAACTTAAAACACATAGAACACTATTTTTGTGTTTTCTGAAATCTGTTATTATTATTCGAATTTGCGATTTCATGCTCTCTGCTTCATAACAAATCGAAGAGAACCAAACATGTGATCTATTCTTAGTGTTTTTCATAACAAAAAAAAAAAAAGGGAGCCAAACTGAAAACATATAGAATACTATTTTGGTGTTATTTGAAAGCTGTTTTTATTATCTGAATTTAGTATTTTCTATGTTCTCAGTGTTTTTCATAATAAACAAGTCGAGAACCAAACATGTAATCTGTTCTTAGTGTTTTTCATAACAAAAGAAAAAAAAAAATTAATTGGGAGCCAAACTTAAAACACATAGAACGCTATTTTTGTGTTTTCTGAAATCTATTGTTATTATCTGAATTTGTTTTTCATAACAAACAAATTGAGAACCAAACATGTAATATATTCTACTTTTTCTATAACAAAAATAAAAATAAAAATAAAATAAAATGAGTCAACTTAAAAACACATAGAACACTATCTTGGTGTTCTTTGAAATTTGTTCTTATTTTCCAAATTTAGTATTTTCTATGTTCTCAATGTTTTTCATAATAAACAAGTTGAGAACCAAACATATAATCTATTCTTAGTGTTTTTCATAACAGAAAAAAAAAAAAAAAAGGTGTCAAACTGAAAACACATAGAACACTATTTTTGTGTTCTTTGAAATATGTTCTTATTATACGAATTTAGTAGTTTCTATGTTCTTAGTGTTTTTCATAAGAAACAAATTGAGAACCAAACATGTGACGCCCCAAAACTCCGGGAGGCTATTGACAACTGGCCAACTCCGCTTAATACTCAGAATGTTTCCGCAACCCGACACTATCACAAAATCTACAGAGCCTCAGACGTGTTTCACCCAGTGACATAATTTGTCCCAACCATACACAACGACCACATAGGGTCCAAACGCGAGTAAAATAACGGCCACTTGGGCTTCTGCATCAATACTCACAAAATAAATATTCCAACCAAATGTATATCTCACATGGTTCAAGAGTTAACACACTACTCTCCATACAAACATATATTAAAATTACAATTCTAATACATGTCATACATGATAACTATCAAAGCCACAACCCGGCTTTCTTCTAAATCGGCCTCTAAGATGAGTTGTCTCCTCGAACGCTCCCTATACCTGAAATAATATTCCATCGACAAGGTGAGCTATCGCACAGTAGTGGAATCACCCTAAATGGGTTACTCCCCACTTTAAGTCGCATACACGCCTCCAAATAAACATACACCTGCTAAATACGTGATCCTACTTGAATGTCTATACGCCTGCTCTACGCCCCCGAGTCTTCAATCGACTCCTCACACTTGCCTAAGCTATGTACGCCTAGAAAAACATCATTTTCAAAACAAAACTATTGCTCTCGAAAATACACTACCGCTCAGAAAATCCTGACTACCCTCCGAGGCGAATGTTGGAGAACTTCCCGAACGGGCCATTGGCCCTCATCCAATGATTTGTCGGACCGCCTCCCAACCCCATTCTCCTAAAATCATCACAAATTCCTTTCGCAACCATGCTCGCTTTTATTTAATTCATGTCATGCACTCACACCTAATTTCAGTTACCCGTACACAGATAAGGAATGCATTATGCCATTTCAACACAATCCAACCAATATATCAAATATGCATATATTATCAAATTTACAATAACACCACATGTAATTCAACAATATCAACCATCACCCAAATTAGCTCACTTGAGCTAAACACTATTCCATTTCCAATGGCCTACACCCATAATTATATTCTATATAATTATGGCATCATGTTAATACATCAAGCATTAACCTATTAATTTCTACACAACTCAAGTCATTCATTTCAATCAATCTCATACACACAACATATGGACGTTTTTGGTCCAATTCACACAAACCCGAGACTATTTTTAACAGTCCCAAAACAGAGCAAGTGGGCTGTCCGTGGGCAGCCCACTCATCAAACATTTGTTCCACTTTTTAAAACCGATTTCCATAGCCATTTTTGGCCTCATACACACCAACACACAATTTATTGCATAAATTATTAAACAAACACCCAAAACAGTCCCTACACAGTCACGGACTGCCCAAATGGTTTCCAAAAATTTTCACATTTTGGTCCCAAGTTTTGAGACTGATCAAATGGCCCCTCACGGCCTCAAATCAACTCAACCATCAACAAAACACTTAAACAAGGGTTAAAACAAGTAGGATAAAACCCCTACCTCACGGAGTTTGTTAAAATTCCTCCAAACCGGTGCCCACGCGTAGTCCTCGCCGCTTAGAGCAACTTTCCTTCTTGCTTCGAAGAACCGGTCTGCCTGATTCAGCTCATCTGCAGGCGCCGCTTCTCTCTCTCTAAAAAATATGAAAACGTAACTTTCTCGCATCTCCATTCCAGCCCCTCATGTTTTCGTCTTCAAATTGTACTCTGGTATAGTTATCATTCGAAGCTATTCTCATTCATTTACACAAATTCCCACTCCTCGTCCTTTATTACTATTCGACATTACTACTAATCTAAGCCATATCCATTTCATCCTCTCTAATCTCAGAATATGTGTCATAAGAGTGCATGCATGCGATTTTTTGTCACATCATTATAAATGCTTACTCAAGACTCGATACTTACATCGAAAACGCCGCAAATCTCCGACCGTCTCGAAATTCGACGTGTTAGCTAGATTTCGCGAGACGATTCCAACGGTGAAGTCCGTTTCGTCATCCGAGATCTAAAAAAAATTCTGGATTTTTACCAAAATTGTCATTTTGCCATTTTTCAGAAAATTAGAATTTTCTAGGGTCTCACAAAACATGTAATATGTTCTTAGTGTTTTTCATAATAAAAAAAAAAAGGGAGCCAAACTTAAAACACATAGAACACTATCTTGGTGTTCTTTGAAATATGTTCTTATTATCCAAATTTAGCATTTTCTATGTTCTCAGTGTTTTTCATAACAAACAAATTGAGAACCAAACATGTAATCTATTCTTAGTGTTTTTCATAACAAAAAAAAAAAAAAAAGGGAGTCAAATTTAAAACACATAAAATACTATTTTGGTGTTCTTTGAAATCTATTTTTATTATCAGAATTTAGTATTTTCTATGTTCTCAATGTTTTTCATAATAAACAAGTCGAGAACCAAACATGTAATCTGTTCTTAGTGTTTTTCATAACAAAAAAATAAAAAATAAAAAAAATCTGAGCCAAACTTAAAACACATGTAACACTATTCATGCTTTTGAAATCAGGCTTTATTATACGAATTTATTATTTTCTATGTTCTCGTGTTTTTCATAAAAACAAATTGAGAACCAAACATGTAATATGTTCTTTGTGTTTTTCATAACAAAAAAAAAAAAAAAGGGAGTCAAACTTAAAACACATAGAACTCTATCTTGGTGTTCTTTGAAATCTGTTCTTATTATCCAAATTCAATATTTTCTATGTCCTCATTGTTTCTCATAATAAACAAGTTGAGAACCAAACATGTAATCTATTCTTAGTGTTTTTCATAACAAAAAAAAAAAAATTTAGGAGCCAAACTGAAAACACGTAGAACACTATTATGATGTTCTCTGAAATCTGTTCTTATTATCCAAATTTTAGTATTTTCTACATTCTCAGTGTTTTTCATAACAAAACACTATGAACCGAATATGTTTTTTATGTTTTCCTTATTTTTCATAACAAAAAACGGTTTTCAAAAACTATAAACAAACAAGCCCTTGATTCCTATTTTCAAGAACATTTGTTACGTTCTTCCTGTTTTCAAACCACTAAAAACTTATTTGGTCAAAAGGGGGCTTCCTGCTTCGTGTTCTCCATGTTTCCAAAAACCCATATTAAAATATCTTTTTAGTGTTCTCCGTATTTCCAAAAACAGTTTTCAACAACACCAACCAAACAAAGACTTAATCGCCATCGCCTTTCTCATTCAACTCTTTCTAGGCTCAATTTTTTGAAATGGGTTGTTCTATTATAATAATATTAGTGGGGTGAGTTGAGTTTATTTGTTATTGTTCATGAATCTTGTAGTGAGGATGATTTGAATCTTATTTCATTGTAAAAGTAATAAATTAAATTTATTTATTTATTTTTTCATAGTGGGAAAAGGCATCAAGTCTTTATATGTCAAGAAGCACATAGACCAGAGCATGATTAAGGGAATAGAATCAGTCTCCATTGTGAGATACAACCATTTTGAGAATTTTAATATTACTTCATCAACCATAAAGTGTAGTCATCATGAATATCTTCCATTAAGGTAATCGATTATGGAGGTGAAATTAATATAAGTAAGTCAAAATCTTATAAAGACCATAAAAAGTGAATCTCTATTTGGAAACAATGGATAAGCACCACATAAACAAGACATATATGATATAAATATAGAACATAACCAACCTTTTTCAAAAAATCATTATACCAACCTTTGTTTTATCATAAGATAGAATCAACTTATCTATCTCGATTCAACTATTCAAGTATAATAATCCAGATATATCCCACTAAACTAATCAAGTGTATGAAGATATCTTACGTGCAGATGTAGATTAGATGAGCTTTATTGGTTATTAATACCATTCTAGTTGTTTTGCTGATTTTTCCAATGAAGGGTGGTTTTTGGCCTAAAATCACCATTTTAATATTTTTTTTCACGATTTGTGACTCTCGAATTTGCTCTTTCGAAGTTTTGCTCGACCTAAAGACCCCACTAAGTGCGACTTTTGTGAAAAGAAAAAAATATATATATATATATATATATATATATATATATATATATATATATATATATATATATATATATATATATATATATATATCTATTTTGGTAGAGGGTGGCTAGGCCGTTAGGGTTTATTGGCCAAAATAGGATATGTTCCGCCTGTGCATTACCAAATTACCATACTAGGTTTATTCACTATTCTAATGTACTTTGTAATATCTCTAAAATTGAGAAAACTTTCCTCGCCATTTTTCATAAGGGTCATGTAAATCTTATGTTTTTTCTTTATTTCGTATTTTTTTATTATGTCATTGATCGTAACATTTTTTTCATAATCGTCTTATTGCGGCATGTTATTTGTGTTACTTTCGTTGGTTTGTTAGATGCTAGGTACCAGTGTTTTCGTTTACTTAAATGACAAAAATATTTAATCAAACATAGACATCAATTCATAATTAGGGTCGTAGCTGCAGAATTAGAATCTTATGAATCATAATCATCATAGAATTTTCAAATATATAGGCTTTGTGCCAAGGTTGTGTCATTCTTTAGTGTTTTTAACAAATTTGATTTTGTGTCTTAATGTATTGTTAGTCTGAATCAATAAAATTTTTATTTAAAAAAAATGGCACGTAGATCGAAGTCTAATGAAGATCTAACTTAACATAAGCTAAGTAGAGTTTTATGGAAATATTAATTTCAAAATAATGATAATGAATCCAAGATCATAGAGTAATTAACTTCAAATCCCCTTTTGCACAAAACATCTACATACATAACATGTACTTCAGAACTTCATGTTACATTAATTTAAGATGCAATTATGCACTACGGCTTTTACCAACACTTTATTCGTAAGGCTCTGACGGATCAAAGCTCCACCTGGAGGCTCAAGTATTCTCAATATCGAACATGAGCTCGAGCCACCTACCGGTTCCTACTGCGGACTATCCAGCCACGCAATGGCTTCCAAGATTTATTACCCGGGCACATCCTCTTCTAGCCGGTTGACATCTCTAAGAAGTTGGTCAGCCAATGATTTCCCGACTGATCCCTCGTAGCTCAAGAACACATCCTCCCACAAATCATGCACATAACCGCCCTTAGAATAATCAAACAATCCTTGAGACGGAATATTTTGGTGACTTGGTTATCTAAAAGGAAAAACGGTTGACGCGCAAATAAAGTGCATTCCTCATTTCCATTTCAAAAACGAATCACCCACTTTCCATAAAAAGTTGATCATCCTCCTCCTTCATAAATAAGGAATGAATGACAATAGAAAAGTATGTGAAAAATACTTCATCAAAACGTACATTAACGCTCTCATTTCTCCGTCTAACTTAAGATCAAGAGTTTGTCAAGACACCACCGTTTGCCTTGTTTGTTTTATTGTGTCCTAAATTGGTCGGGTCCATGCCCCGACGACCCGAGACTCGAGGAATCTGCAGACAACAAAGAATTAGTCTTATTAAAAGAAAACATTTTTATTGATGAATTAAAATGTTCTTTTAAATCCGAAAAAAATCTTTTAAGATTTGATTGAGAATGTTTTTAAAATAGCTGATGTTTTTCTAAATATATTTAATAAAATAAGATGTTTATGAGGTGTTTTAGTTCCTAAAAAAACTGTTTAGTTATGATGTTTCATTTTCAATTATTTTTCTATTATATAATTATTATTTTTAAACTATCTTTTTTTTTTTTTTTTTTTTTTGACATCAAAGCAAGAACTAGCATTAAGAATTAATAGTATCAGTACATAAACTGGTATGAATGACAACAGGAGGGTCATTCCAAACCATGAAGTCAGGGTGCCTAATAGCATTTCTGGCAAGAATATGGCAACAACATTGTTTTCATTTCCATAAAAACCACGTAAAAATAATGTTCTCCTTGTGTATGAACAAGTAATCCTTGATCAAAGCCCAAACTCACTAAACAAAGATGCTCTGCTTCGCAAAGCTTGTACTATGAAGTGAATCTGTTTCAAATATCACTCGCTTAAAACCCAACTGCTTGATCCAAGACAATGCTTCCCGTAAGCCCATAGTTTCCAGCTCCCTGACGTGGAACAAGCCATTCACTACCCGAGAGGCGGCATGAAGAAATAGCCCTTGTGAATCACGAACCACAATTCCCACCCGATTCGCTTCCTCGAAGACTCCACGATTCTATATTGCATTTTACAAAGCCCTGTAAGGGATCGCCACAATGTCATTAACAGTAGGTGAAATGACTTTGGTCGACAGTGCTAACGCCCTTTAATGTAGATCCAATCAAACAAAAATTCAAGAGCCAAATAAAACCGTTTCGCTGTGGATTCATGTGGAACTGCTCTAAAGATCGACAGGCCACGTTGGATCCATATAGCCCAAAGCACAACACTGATTTTTCCTATAACCTCTTTGTTTTGAGTTTTTATCAATTGAAAGAACCATTCTACAAGGCTTTCAGAAGTTTTGGCCATAGAGTCAATCAAATCAGACACCTTCAATTGCGACCAACAGGATGTAGCAAAAAGGCATGAAATAAATAAATGCCAAGCATTCTTGAGGCTATTCGCACGTTACAAGAGGCGTGAGACATCGATACCTTTCGATCGAGCGTAACTGGTAGGGAGAACCCTACACATTCTCCACAAGAAATTTCGGTCCGAGGGGGCCTTCGCCCGTATTGTCACACTCGATCCCTACCTCGAATTCGATCAAGTGATCGAACCTAAGTCCGAGGCGCGATACTATCTATACTATATATTGGACTCATCGACTGCTCTTTCTCGTAGTCAGATTACCTATCGTGCACAAACAATTTCGCACAACAAAATCATTTGTACATGTACAAAGAACTACCACCGGAGTGGTGTCCATCACAATTTATACGCATATAAGGAGTCCCATTACTTATACAATTACTTATATATAAAATATTTAATAGTGTTCAACATTTACATCGCTTGCAAAAGAAACAAAAAGACTTATACATTATACAAAAATCTTCCAATGGACTTATTGATGTGTTGACTCTACCGTCGATGTGGAAGGTTCCGCCTCTAGCTCCTCTCTTTCTGGGCACCTACACTGATTGAATTCGTGCTAAGCTTTACGCTATAACATAAGCATGGACAACCACCAACGCGACCGTCACAGTTTATACATATGCATTATATATATCTAAATATTTCTATAATGTAATTCCTTATCATCCGACATTCCTATCACATGTCAATCTTTTCATTACATGTTCTATGTCTTTAGCATCTCCTTGATTTATACTTTTTCCTCAGATTCCTATTCGAAAGTACTTTACATATTCCTATACTTGTCCCGTGGTTCATCTTTCATGCTTAATATATGCGTCTTTTCAATGTTCCTATTCTTTGTCCAAGTTACATAGCATGTCTCTAGTCTATATCTTTTCATCTTTCTGGCTTCAAGGATTTATTTCATTCTTCACTTTCATACTTGTACTATTGTATACTTTCCTATTATAGTGTTCATCTTGTACCGTTCATATCCCGTTATCCCGTACTATTCCTGTCTTTCTCGCTTTTTATACTCATTTTCATATCAGTGCTATAAACGTGACTTTATTCTCAGAATCGATCAGACTTTCATCGTATGCTGTGTTACGCTTCATATCATATCGTATTATATATACTTTTCATATACATTTCCTTTGTGTATACTTTTCCTTTTCTTTTATTTTCATGTCGTGAACACTTAGAAGTGGATTCAGAAATAACCGAAAGTGTACTGGCTGGGTACCATCACCGGCATCGGCACAGCGATCTCTCCTCGTTAATACCGAAGGTACTACCACACGCACGAAGGATTTCTATCTATTTGCGGGTGACCCCGCGCCACCGATCCAAACGGATCTATATCATCGACCCAAACCCGGCCTCAATATCTGTCTAAGGAATATGTCGCAACAACCTGTGATCTTCCCTATGTACGCCATTCATCCTACCGTGCTCTAAGCACAATCACTTTATTACATTTTATGTACATATCTCAAGCATGAATAAATCATTGTTATCATAATTGCTTATGCATATATAATACGTCATTTTGCCTAGATAGTTCTCATAACTCCGTAGCTTCACATTTCGGCTCTCATATATATCTATATAATACATATATTCATATTCTTTCTATCATTTAGTTTATTTATCATATATTCCTGGGGCGTGTTCCATCTTTACTCTTTTCTAGCATGTCTATCTTATACCTACATCTTTACTTATTCCTATCATTTGTTCTAGCATGTTCTATCTATTCATTTAAGTATCTATCATATAATCCTTATCATACACGCTATATTCATATTTCATTTACTCTTATATGCATATGTGCCTATCATTCGTGGTACTTTAGACTATCATATCTTAGTGACATGTTCTATCATATCTTATTATATTTTATGACTTATACCTATCATATCTTATGACATATTCCTATACCTTTCTATACTTGTACATTAAGTGCAACCTTATGCATTCTATTCTCTATGATTCTACTCTTTATTTAGAAATTGAATCAATCCAATCGGATCATCCAAACTAAAGTTAGCAGATTTTCATGCCAACTAGTCATTTTACAGATTTTTCTAGCGACAGTTTGTATTACTCATTTTTCCGGGGTCTTAACTTTATATTTTGACCCTATGTCCTTATAATCATTTAAAGCTAAGGTACTAAGGGTTCTATTCCAACTGGAATCACCCAATTCGGAGCACCGGAACTCAAGTTACGTTCGAAACAACCCGGACTGCTCTATGTTCAACACTGAAACCAGAATTTGGTTTGCACATGGTCCCACTTTGAGTGTATTTTTGGGCCATTTAGGATCATAATTTGGCGATGCCTTCTCTTTAAGTTTTGTTCTCCTGAAGTTCATTTTGACTGGCCACTTGAATCACCCAAATTCCATAAGAAATGAGTAAGTTATGGCCAAAATACTAAAACTTAATAAACCTAAAACCAGAACAAGTTGTGGCCGGTACAAGCCTAAGTTGTACTCTGCACAACTTCTGGCCAAAAATGACCAAATCGAAGTTGTACCGGTACAAGTTCGTTAAAAATTGGTACATGTCACCCGAGATGCCCAAAATATGTGTTTTCTCCTTCCATAGTTTTGATCCTCAATTCAACTCTATACTTCATCTCACTTCAAGACCACTCCATATGTCCTTTCTTGTAAACTCCTTTTCTACCAATTTCCTCTTTCAATATTTCATTTTCTTCAACAATTTATCCTAAATTACTCCTCAAACCCACTCTAATACGTTACTATCCATACACAACCTAATCATGATGACAGTTAGCTCTGTTCTAAACCCTAACTCAAGGCATTTACTACAACCACATGAATCTTAACCCCAGCCGGAGGATTCTATACTTTGCTTGTACTCTTTGGGCGTTTTATTCACCTTACTTTCCATGATTATTTGGCTAGAATCGAAACCCTAAAGAAACCCTAGACTCGGCATAATCTAATAACTATACAAATTACATGGAAAACCATTCAAAGCTTTAAAACCCATGTAATCCATACCAAAATCCAAGCCTCCATACCTTAGCTTAACTCAGTTTCTTCTCCTCTTCTTCCTCTTCTTCTTCTTTCTTCTCTTTTTCTTCCTCTTCTTCTCCCTTTTGGCCTCACGTTTTCTTCCCTTGGAGACCACTTTGATCTTAAATCCAAACTTCTTTAGTTAAGGCCATAGTTTGGGGCCAAGTCAAAACTCATTTTTGACTTAAGTTTTCATAATTACTTTGATCCCCATTTCTTTTTATCTCTATTCCATATTTTCTATATTTGCCTTTAATCCCCATCTCTTATTAAATTTTTATTTTGCATCCATCTTTTAGCTCTATTACCTTGGGTCCTAAAGGTAAATTACTACTTTACTTCCTTGGCTCTCGAATTAATTCATGGTCTCTACTCTTATTTCCGAAAATTCCATTTAGTTTTTAATATACCCTAAACAAGTCCGACAACCGCAGTATATCTTGGTGTTACATGTATATTACTCCAATCTCTCTCTCGAAAGCTGGGGCTATGAACACCCAATAATTGAGTAAATACATGATACCCCCGTTTTCACTGCGGTACTTCATGCACTTGTAGCGCCATACATTACTGACCAACAAAGATTGAGACAAAAGGTATACTTTGTATTTCAAGAATACCCTGAAGCCACAAGATTTCTCAAGCAGTTCCACATCCCATTCCAATATGCCTGGAATCAATAAACTATCTTGAAAAAGTGAAAAGTTTCAAGTAAGTTTAAAGGGTATTCTTCAAGAGTTAAAAACATATTTACCAGTGAATCACGAAATGTTACGGTTATTACATATGATTTCTTAATTTATACAGAAATAATTCGTGGGATTTGTGGAATTAGCATAACTTGTACTACATTTCCTTAATTTTTCCATGAAAACTGAAAAATCGAATCTTAAGGCCCTGTTTAGTAGGTGTAAAATTTTTTGTTTTCTATTCAAACTTTTCAAAACAGGTTATCGCTACATTTAGACCTGATTAAAAACAAATTTCAAAATGTTAAATGACTACTATTTTCAACATTTTAGTAACGACCGAAAAACTATTCTCATAGCTATTTTCCTCAAGCTGAATTAAATCAAAACAAGGACTCATTGACGATGAAACTAAAACACAGTGATTCAGAAATTTATTTTCTTATTTTATTCCCATTTCGCTCTTCCACTCGATTTTCTTTCTCATCATGCTCACGAAACACCTTATCGCGAATAAGAACTCCGCTTAAACATATTTTCATTGCTTTCATTAACTCATTTTCGTTAAAACGGTTTTACAAAACTGATTTCTTATTATTTATTTTCAACCAAATTCAAGACGAACTTATTCCGAAACGAAACTAAATATTAATACATCGAAAATTTTCATATTCAATTTCTCGATAGCTAAAAATTTTCGAACTAAACGGGCACCTAAATCATTCAAGACATACCTCCAACAAAGTTTGTGATAATTTACTTCAAGAATTGTAATAAACATGGTTAAGGTAAAGGTAATTAATTTTATGACTTGTCTCGTATAGGGATGATCTAAATATGATACTTTGAACCCTTAGTCTCTTTACCAATGAAATTTTTTTGTGATTTTAAATTAACATAAATGAAAATTATGATCAAATTTTAGAAAATTATTTACCCTACAAGTGCACTTTCACTTTTTTTTATCTTTACCTTATGTAATTAAAATTATGACTCATATTTAATACTCTCTTTTTATCTTTTTATTTTAAAATTAAAAATATAAAAAATGAATCAATAAAAATTTATTATTCAACATTTGTTAACATATTTTAGATTGGAAAAAATATCATAAAAACATAAAATAATACTAGAAGTACAAACATATTTATACTTTTTTTAAAACTAAAAATAAACAAATAATAAAAGGAGTCCTCTGTTGGGCTACAACCACATTTGAAATTACCAAATAATTAAACATATGGAATATAAAAAACACATAAATCAAAAGCAAACCGTTGAATCTTGAATGTCCGCCCAAGTATTTAAACCTCGTCCTTCAGTTCGTTCTATTTTCAAGAATAGTAGGCGGCAAGCGGCACCAAGCTTTGACTTTCTATATATATATATATATATATATATATATATATTGTCATATTTGTTTCATTAAAATAATAATAAGAAAATAATAATTTTTGTTTTATTTAATTAATAAAACTAAGTACGGGTTAAAAGTAGGTGATGGGGGACAAGGCTTTTCCTTTGGAAAACTCTAATTTATTCCTAATTTTCATCCAGCTTCTTGAAATAAGAAATGATTTTTTGATCTTTCTCGGTCTAAAATCACAATTTCTTATGATTCATATACTCATATTTAAGTTTTCTCTCTCAATAAAGTGATTTTTTTCATCCGAGTTTTTATTTAATTTTTCTTTATTTTTTTATGCTTTTACGCGGGCTATTCATTGGCCATATTAACGATCTATAAGACAATGCTACTTCGATAAGATAGAGAAGTCACGTCAAATCCATGTTTCTCGGGTCTTGAGTCGTTTCTTCTTAGTATTAACTTAGATTTTGTGTCTACCCGACTTGAGTTTTCATTTGATTTTTCTAATGTTTTCGTGTGGATGATTCAGTTGGCAACGCTACTTCGATCCGACAAATAAATCACATCAAATCCCTATTCGTTAGGTTTTTTTTTTGTTATTAACTTGAATGTTGTGTTATCCTTTAATGTTTTTAACAGTTTTATTTTTGTGTTCAGATATAAAGGTATTAAGGAATAAATGAATTTTATTTTTCATTGTCAAAAAAATTATGAGTTCAATTAGTTAAAATTCTATACAATATTAAATAAAATTAAATTAAAATATCAAAATATTTTTTACAAATTTTCTAATGTTATCTTTTTATTTTAACATCATTTTTCTTTATATTTTTACCTCATATTTTTCCAAAACTAAAGAAATATGATAATGAGGATTTTAAATCATAAAGATTATAATTCAGATATAAGAAAATTTTCAAATTATAAAGAAAACTACTACATAATAGAAAAATAATGACTGAGATATATCCACAATATAAAATTTTTATACAATGTTTTGAATATATTATTTATTTGTTATTTCCAACTTTATATCCATGTTATCTCAAAAAAAAAAAAAAAAAACTTTATATCTATGTTAACTTCCATTAAATATTAAAAATAAAAAATATTAAGGATATACTATTTTCATATTTGATTTCAACATAAAAAAAATCACATATAATTTTTTTTTTTTACCGTTATTAACTTTGCATTACATCACCACTTGAGTTAGGTCTTATTGTAAAAAACATATGGTTAAAAATAATTAAACATTTATGTGATTTTACATTATTTAACATTTCTATATAGATGGTTGTCGTCATGATACGAAGCACATTTATTTTGTATAAAAAACGATTCAAATAAAGCTATATATCCATTAACGATGTTAAATCAAATCACCTGGCCATTACTACGCTTATGTATCTTTAAATCATAAATATTCTAATTACAATAATAATATTAAATCTACAGACTCAACTATCAACTGTATAGGTTTTGAGTCGATTTATTATGCTATTAACCTGAATATTATTTTATCATTTATGAGTTTTAGCAATTTTGATTACATTTTTATATCGCTAGTTTAAATCAATAAATTATTTTTTCCTTCAAAAAGACATTTATGTATAATAAAGAAATAATTAAATTAAGGTAAATTAGTTTATAAAAATAATTTAGTAATTTAAAACAAAATCTTCATATATATATATATATATATATATATATATATATATATATATAATGATTATTTTATTAATTTTGATAATTTTAGTAATAAAGTATAATGATATTTTTATTAATTTTGATTACATGTTTATATGGCTAGTTTAAATCAATAAATTATTTTTTCCTTCAAAAGACATTTATGTATAATAAAGAAATAATTAAATTAAGGTAAATTAGTTTATAAAAATAATTTAGTAATTTAAAATAAAATCTTCATATATATATATATATATAATGATTATTTTATTAATTTTGATACTTTAATGTTTTGTGGGTAATATACAAAATATACAAGTGAATATATGGAAAAATAAAATATAAAATTTTACTTTTTTTAAAGGATAATAATTTTATTGATTCAAATTATTAATATATTTGATAGAAACAAATAATCAAATTCGCTAAAAACTTTAGAGGGTGACGTAATATCCAGATTAATAGCATAATAAATCGACTTAAAACTTACATATTTGATAATTATATGATGATTATAAAACATATGAATCCAATTCTTCTCAGAAGATATTGACGATCACGACTGACTCGATGTCTCGATTAAACTGCTGCCATTCGAATCACCTATATACTGTAAAAATGCTCTGGTCAAAGATCTATTTTAATCCAAACCACCGCATTCAGAACGATTACACAAACTATACGCTGCAATAATACGACGATAAAAACACATCAAGGTGAAGTATTTTTATTTAAAAATGCTATGATTTCTGCGCTAAGAATTTACAAAAAAATCACTCATATTTGCTTAATGAAAATGGTCTAGAAAGAACGAAACGAGAGAAAGAAATAGGCTAGGGTTTTGGAGATTTTTAAAATTTTAGTTTATTAATTTAGTAATGAAATAGATGCTTATTCAGTTATTCCCCATATATCGCCATCGCTTTCTCCCGAAAAGAAGTTCACCACCCGCGGGCCTTCTACCTCCACACGACATTACTGCCAAGCTACCATTGGCGAAATTCCCCACTACCGCCCCGTAGGAGTCCGGGCCGCGGTCTCGCCCCAGCAGGGCCGGAACATCCTCCCGACCACGCATCGAACATCGCCTTGGTGTTATCACCACCAACTACCTAATCGCACACTCCAGCCCCTCCTCGTGCACCTCCTTTTGCTCCTCAACCTACTTCGGGCACAAGAACCGCTTCCAACCGCTGCTCCACCCTAAGGGCGTGTTCTACGCTACTACTCACCCGTCCGCCCACTCGGAACACTACTTCCCCGCATCCGACTTGCATGCATGACGTCATTGCTCATCCCGATCTAGGATCGAATTTCCATGAGATTCATAGCTTGCATTACTTATAGCCTTGTTCATAGATAAAGCGGATTTGGAATTGTCTTTCATTCCATATACATATATATATATATATATAGCATATATATATATATATATATATATATATATTAGAGGTTGTTAATTGTAGGAACCGGAAGGATCGAGAACCGCAGCGGATCGATCATCTGGCATCATCACTGCCCATCAGGTTCAAACGTCTCTCCCAAAAACTCTCTCTCCTCTCGATACATTTCAACCTCTCTCTCTCCATTTCCGTTACTCTCTCCAGCCCTAAATCCTTCCATTTTCCTCCTCTGATACCTTGAATCGACCGGTTTCTGGTTGTGAATGGAGGCAATCAGAAAGCAAGCCTCCAAGCTCAGAGAGCAGGTCGCCAAGCAACAACAGGTACTTCTTCTTCTTCTCTCTCTCTGTATCTTCATATATACGAGTGTATATGATGAAAAAGTCATGGCATGATTTTGGACAAGAATTTTCCAGATCCATCTCCATTTCAATGTCGACAAGTTAGATCTGTGGTAAACTTCCGGATATATGGTCAATTTTTGGTGTTTATGGGCTGTATGTACGGGTTTAGGGTAATTTGATTGAATGGAACATTGAGCGATAGTGGCTTCGGTTTTTTGGATGATGTGATGATCCTGTATGTTTCTTTTGGGTTGGAATGAGTTGAATTTTAGGTCATCGACTTTGAATTTATTCTGCGAGGATGCGAAATTGGTGTAGAAGTGAGCTGATGGATATGGTGGATCTGTCACATTGGTGAGATTTTGGAGTGTTAAAAATGGGGATTTGATGTAGTAATGGATCCTATTGTAGAATTGGATTCGGTTTTGTTTTAATCAGCAATACGAAGGGTTGGTTCTGTGTTGTGTTTAGGAATTGAGATGGCGTTTAAGTATTGAAGTTGTAGGAACAGATCAAAAAAAAAAAAAAGTATTGAAGTTGTAGGTGACAAGGTGAGTGCCGGCTTTGGTTTGTTTCAAGGTTGAAGTATCTGCTTGTATGGAAGATGGCGTTTTACATTTGGACTTTATATGTACCAGATAATCTGACACTGGTCTTGATTATCCATAGTGTATTGGTTGTCATGTATATATCAAATAAACCAAGGTTGACACCGATGCTTTTAATTGTTGCCTGCATCCAGTTCTCCTAAAGCTTACGTAAAGTGCTATTGATCCACATTTGATTCGTCAATGTACTAATAAATCAACCAGTCTATCTGGTTTGTTCAGATGCTAAATAAGCAAATAGGCTGGTGATAATTGGCTGGAGGTGAGTCTTAGAAATGTACCACTTTGAGAGGCTTCCTTGAATGGACCTTGAAAAAATTTATGGTTCAATCACTTCCTAACACAATGTGTCTATACATAATAGAATAGCGAGATCATCCTGACCATTGTGCTGTAATGCAGCCAAAAATAATGGTTGGTGGCAAGTCTTATATATATATATATATATATATATATATATATCTATATATTGTTAACTTATTTAACTCTTGGTTTGTGTAACTTTGCTAGTCACTTAATATGATGTTCAAACGCATAAGAAAAGTAGTCTTTCAGAGTTGAATCAAGTAGTGAAGGATTGCAGTGGGCATGTAGGAGGCTTCAGGTTTAAGGCCCTGCAAGAACAAAAAAGGGCCTCTAAAAAGTATATAAATAGAAAAGAAAGTTAATATTTAATGCCAATAACACATTACAGAAAGGTAGTCTTCTGAAGGCTTTTATCCAGAAGGCTTTTGGGACTTGGAAAGCACAATGTTGAGAGCATTTTTTAGATCAGAGAGAATAAAACTATTTAAGCAGATGTACTGACTCTTTTGTACAATTTGTTACTAGCTAAAGATTTGAGTTAGGTAGATTTGTTGGTTAAGGGTGACTTCACTATTCTTAATTTGCGGGTGTTGAAGAAGAACAAAGATCCATGAAACTGATTTTTGATGATCCACAAATTGTTAACGCTTCTAGAGAGTTGAGATGTTATTTCTTTTTCTTATCTCCTTTCTTTGGGGCCTATCAATCCACTGCTCCTCCACCAAATTTTCAAATGAGATTCTAGGTTTTACTTGGTCTTGTCTTCTTTTAACTGTGCAACTTGTATTGCTTTCCTTGGGAGTGGTTTAGCCATGCTATTCTTTTTTTTATCAGTGTTCTGCAAATATTGGTAGCATTTCTGATTCTTTTTACTTCCTAATTCAGTGCAATCAACTGGTTGGTCCTTGAATTGCATGACTTACATTCTGGTCTCTACTTTTATGTTCTGATTTATAATAATAACAATTTTCCTGAGATGTAGTGTGTTAATTTCATTGAATGTTACTCAGGCTGTCCTTAAACAATTTGGTGCTGGGGGGTATGGAGGTTCAGATAATGTTATTACTGATGAGGCAGAGCTTCAGCAACATCAGAGACTTGAAAAGCTTTACATATCAACACGTGCTGGAAAGGCTTTTCGTTTGACCCTCCCATGGTTCATTTATGCATCAATTTGTTTATTTCCTAAACTGATAAATTTTTTATTTCATTTTCAGCATTTTCAAAGGGATATTGTTCGTGGTGTAGAAGGTTATATTGTTACTGGATCCAAACAAGCCGGAAATTGGTGTGTTGCGGAACTTTTGAATTTTTTTTTCACTGTTATAATTCAAAATGAACTTCAAAATAGCTTGACTCTGTTTTGTTCTACCTGGTCAACTTATTTTACAGGAAACAAAATTGTCAGAAGATTGTAGGAAATATGGTGTTGATAATACTTGTACCAGTGGTAAATACATTATCCAAAGCTGCTCTGAATTATGGACGGTGACGTGCTCAAATTCAGAAAGAACGTGGAAATCTGGCCGGAAAGCTTTGGGTACATGAGGGTTTGGTCAATTTCTTCATTTTCCAAATTGTAAAGTTCTGTATGATAGGTGCTTCAATTTGTTGTAGCTCTGGATATTTCTTTGAATATGGGCATTCCATTTTGAACTCTCATATATTTTTTGGTCATTTCTCCCCCTCTAAGAAGGGTTTTTTTTTTTTTTTTTTTATATCAGAAACAAAACATGTATTAATATTAAAAAGTGAAAGGATGAGAAATCCTTCTCACTAAGTACAAACATGATCAAGTAAAAGTATACTTACGCTTTACAAGGGCAATCTAAAACAAAAGATGAACCCTAGAAACTTTAGGACAAAAGACTCGCTGGCGAGGTCACCTCTCAAATACAAGTCAAGAGCCAACTAAGGAGAATAGAATTGAGTGGGACTCCTTTAAAAGGAGTAGTACAAGAAGCCCATAAAGAGGCATAAAAATGAATAAGATCCCATAACACCTCTTCCGTTCTACACCTCTCCTCAAAAATCCTTGCATTTCTCTCTTGCCATACTATCCATAAGACTCTAAGAAGGGTTTTTTCTAGTATGGAATCTCATTGAAAAAGACAACTGTCTGGGAATGGCTGAACTACTAGTGTAATATTTATTGAGACAGTGGTGCACTATTTATCTTGCTTCTCCATTTACGTTGATTAGATCCACAGTTTGCCTTAGATGCTATGATTCTCAATGCTAATGGTGACTAGATATTTTCAATTGTCCTTGCATACGATCTGCCTTTGCTAGATTAGTTGCATTGTATAATCTCATGCATTTC
The DNA here is from genome assembly GCA_016808115.1 of Tetrastigma voinierianum. NCBI lineage: Eukaryota > Viridiplantae > Streptophyta > Magnoliopsida > Vitales > Vitaceae > Tetrastigma > Tetrastigma voinierianum. The sequence continues at coordinate 188,232 of JAEQBH010000802.1, forward strand.
CCCTCTGATTTCAGGAGTGGAAAAGTGGAAATGGATCCAAGGTTTTAGTGTGGGACCTTATTTTTGTTTCTTGCATGGTTGCTTCATTTCATGTCTTCCATCTGCTCACTGGGAGACACATAAGTTTTGGGTTATAAGTTAGTATTTAATATAGCTAGAATAAAGTTCATTTAATTAAATAGTTACAATAATGGTTCCGAAAGACAGCGTCATTGATAGGCAAGAGTTTACAAAAGTGAATCAAGTTAACTCAAGCACTATGTGAAGGCATGGAGATCCTTGAATGCATCTTTATGCTTTCAATGCTGTCTTATCTTATCATTGAAGCTTTTGATTTCTGCTTCCCTTCCAATGCATTGGGCCTCTGCCTAATGTTTCCTGCTCCATTGAGCCTTTCAAGTAATTCTTCATTTCAATTATTGTCTTTCCTATTTGTTATCACAGGCCTTGTAATCATGTGCTCGATGTGGTGCTCAATGCCTTGATTTCTAGGTTGCAGAGCCATTAAGAGCCATGGTAATGGGTGCTCCATTGGAGGATGCTCGACATCTTGCTCAACGCTATGAAAGGATGCGACAAGAAGCTGAAGCTCAGGTATTCTTAAACAATTTTATTTTGTTTTTCAAATGTGTGCAATTTTTACTTAAGGGTTCAGTCATGTTTAATTTGTTTTTTTTCTTTCTTTCCTTCCTTTTTTTGGCTGAGTTTTTGTTTCAATTAAATTTCTTCCTTCCAAGATTGTCTTCTAGTGGAGATTATTGTTTTTTAGTGTAGCTCAACTTCTAATCTACATTTGCTTGATCATGTTGTGGTTCAATTTATTTGGGGGAACTCAAAGGTTATATGTGAAATTTACTTCATCAGTTGACTTTCCGCTCACAAACTTGTTATTGCATTTTGTCTTAAACCTAGACAGGCGATCGAAGTTTCCAAACGCCAAGCAAAAATGAGGGAAGCAGCAGTTAATGCTGATAATGCTGTGAAACTGGAAGCTGCAGAAGCAAAGTTGCATGACCTGAAATCAAACATGGCAATATTGGGGAAGGAAGCTGCTGCTGCAATGGCTGCTGTCGAAGCTCAACAACAGGCTGACACTCCAGCGACTTATTGCTACTACAGTAAATCAATTTCCCCCATGATCTAAATATAGTTCCTTCATAATGCAATTTCTGATCATATTTGGAAAATTGATTCAAAATTTATGATTTTGTCATTATGCTTCTGTTTTGAAGGTTGAGTCTGAACGTGCTTATCACCAAAGGGTCCTTCAGATACTTGAGCAAGTTGAAAATGAGGTGTTGGAATCATGTCACCAAGTTCTTTTTCTCTTACTTCAGTGCTGTTGCCAGTGGATCTATAATTTGTCTTAAAGTTCAATGCTTTATGCATTAGCTTATGGTTTATATTCTGTCTCTATTGTGATCGGTAGATGATTTCAGAGCGACAACGAATTGAAGCACCTCCTAGCCCTACTGTGGAAAACAATATGCCCCCACCTCCATCATACGAAGAAGTTAATGGTGTATTTGCTTCTCAAACACATAATGGAACTACTGACAGCATTAGTTTCTTCTTAGGGGAGGTTAGTAAATTGGTCTGTCTTCATTTGATTTTTTGGGTTTCTTACTAAAACCTTTTAATCTTTATAACGTGTTTTGAATGGCTGTTTGGCTGCACTTTGCTATCCTCTGCCGTTGCAGGTTATGCATTCATATCAAGCTGAATCTGATGTGGAGTTGAATTTGTCAGTTGGCGACTTTGTAGTTATCCGAAAGGTTTACTCAATTCTCTCTTAGCATAATTTCAATGATAAATTGTTTTATGTCTATTTATAGCATGTACCAGTCCTTTTTGCATGTTAATAGTAGTAATACTAACTCAACCAAGCCTTATGCTAAAACATCTCTATCAAATTGAAAACTTGTCAAAATCTTAACAAGAAGGTGAAACATAGGGACATCCAAACAGAATGTTCCTTGGTTATCTTTTTCCTATTCGTCCTGAAAGCTATTGAGAATGAATAATAACCCCATCCCAATACTATATATTCAGTAAATAGCTGAGTGGATGGTGAATTAATGTGCAATCTTCTAAAATTGCCATTATTATTTGGAATATTTGGACACAGAGAAATCAAGTCGTGTTTACGAAATTCAAATCCAATCCCTTCCTCATTATTGAGAAGACTACCATAACTTTTCAAAATCTTCATGAGTTTATAGGTCACTCTTATCTTAACAACGAAGGGTGTAATGTTCGTTGTAGAGTTGAAAAATAGATTTGATGGATTCCTTCGATCAATGGAAGATTCAAATTAAATTTCGATGGTTCAAGGATTAACAATATAAGTGCTTCAGGATGGGTTATTAGGGACTCCAATGGATCTATTAAGATGGCGAGAAGCGTACATTTGTGGCAATGCTTCTCGATAATTACTATAGAATGTGTAGCTTTAAGAGATGGTATTGTAGCTATAAAATACAATGGTTTTTAAAACTTGAATATTGAAGGGACTCCAAAGTAATCATAGATTATTATAATAGAAAAAGTAGTTTACCTAGTTCATTTATTCTTCTAATGAAGGATATATGGAATCATTCTCAGGATCTAAATATCTATAATTGTTGTCATATTTATAGGGATTCATATAGAACAACGAATTGTTTAGCTAAGAAAGGTATTTGCAATACTGATTCAAATATTTGGTGGCCGAATTTCGTGATATGTTAGAAAATTTGCCTTTGAAGATTATTGTGATCAATGCTTTTAATCGCTTTTGTAGGTTTCCTTATACGTAGTCTTCTTATTAAAATCCTGAACTTTTATATCTTTTGCATTTAAATATTGAACCAAAAGTTTGTTTTTTAAATATAATAGTTTTCATGAATTTTGTTTTTATATCCCAACTTTCATTTTAATTGTAATTCTAGCATCAAAACGACATCTTTTCGTCGTGTCATGCTGGACATGGTAGAAGTTCGGAGTTTTAGGGATATAAAAACAAAATTCATGAAAGTTGTTATATTTAAAAAAAACAAATTTTTTGTTCAAGATTTAAATGCAAAAGTCATGAAAGTTCAAGATTTTAATTCAAATTTTCCCAAAAAAATCTCCAATTGATAATGCTGAGTCATCATAATCCATTATCTTATTTCAACTCTTTTTTTTTTTTTTTTTTTTTTTTTTTTTCTGATCAATAAAAGACAGTATATTGAACAAAAGAGAACTAAGGTTCCGAAAAGTACACATGTGGTATACAGAAAGGAACCAGGGAGGAAAAAACAGCAAAAAGACTGCTGCAAAAACCTACCAACCAAAAAACCTACCAGCCAAAAAACTAAGGGCCAAACTGACAAAATCACACCAGCCCCTCAACTTGCGGCCCACCCAATCTAAGAAGCCTATAAGTGAAGAAATCTCTTCACCTATGTACAAACTATTCCAATTTATAAGTTATAAACAGAAGAATGCTTTAGTTTTTGTGTACATCTATAGTCCCATCTCTAAAAGCTATGAGATTACGCTCTTTCCACACTGTCCAAAAGGTGCAAGGGGAACAAATTTTCACATATTTCTTCTCTTTTTTCCAACAAAAGAACCCTTCCAGTTGAGTAGAGCATCATCCTTGAAAGTTTTAGAAAAGACCCAAGAGAAGCCAACTAAGGAGAAAAAGAGATCCCAAAGGTGGCTGACCACCGGACAGTGCAACAAAATATGATGGACAGATTCCTCATCACAACCACAAAGATAGCAACGATTTGGGAGGTGCCACCCCCTTCTTTTGAGCTTGTCCAAAGTTAAAATCTTACCTCAGGCTGCTTCCCATGCAAAAAAGGCTGCTTTGGTGGTAACACACTACTACCAAATGCCCTTAATGAAAACAGGGTAGTTGCACTTATTTAGGCACTTTGACGGCCTCACTTGATAGAAAAGGTAAAGCCTGCTGGGCCCTTCCCAAGAGATCTTGTTCAAATCAAAGGAGACCTTTCTTTTGTTGGGAATTAAGAAGGGCCACAACCAAGTCCACTTCCCAGTCATGAAAGCCCCTAGAGAGATTAAGTTTCTAGCTGCCCTTCCCCACAGTTTGATCTTAAACATCAGCCACAGTCTCAGATTTGTTAACTGCTAAGTCAAATAGGGTAGGAAAGGAGTGTCTAAGAGGAGATGTACCACACCAAGAATCCAACCAGAATCTTATCCTGGTATCGTTGCCAACAATGAATCTCCAATTCTTTTTAACCTAGCTGGATTCTTTAAGAATCTCCTCTGGAAGGTTCACCCCAAGGGTCCATTGGCCCTTGTTTCAACTCAATCTCGCCATGCCCGCCATCTTTGCCTGTCAATTTTGCTTCAACAACCACATTAGAGATCAAATAAAAAAGTTCTCACAAAATAGACCTTTGGTACTAAACTCGAGACTTGCCTTTGCCTCATATTGGAGTGCCATCACTTGGTTATAAATCACTATTTAATTCATTCACTATTATATAAAAGAATTTAACTTTCTAATTTTTTTTCTTAAGTTGTGTTAAATTGTTTCTGTTTCGTGAACTGGCTATCAAGTCCGGCCACATAAGTTTGAGTTTTTCCCATGAACTTGTCATATAGGGCTTGTTTGGTTCCTCTTTTTGAAAACACAGAGAACATTATTTTGGCGTTTTCTGAAAACTATTCTTATTATCTGAATTTAATGTTTTTCGTGTTTTTTTTTTCATAACAAAAAAGAAACTCACTGGGAACCAAACTTGTTCTGCATGTTTTCCTTGTTCTCCTTGCTTTTGAGAACAAAAATAGTTTTTAAAAATAAGAACAAAACAGGCTCATAATCTCTGGACTTTGATGATCCTATATACTGTTCTTGAAGTTCCTTAGGGACTGTTTAGGTCCTGTTTTTGAAAACTCTTCTTGATAACAGTTTTTGAAAACATAGAGAACACCAAAATTGTGTTCTTTGAAAACTGTTATTGTTTTTAATTTAGTGTTTTTTGTGTTCTCTGAACAAAAAAAATACTGGAAACCAAATTTGTTTTATCTGTTTTCCTTGTTCTTCTTGTTTATAAGAACAAAACAAATTTAAAAAACAGGAACCAAACAGGCCCTTCACTTTTACATTCACCTCCACCACACCAATCTTTTAACATTCCTAGCAATTGCACAATCTTCACTCTTCAACTATATATAACAATCCATATCTTTTATATATTGACTCAAAACATTGTAATAGTTTTTCATACTTTAATACTTTATTATAGGTGTCTAATAATGGATGGGCTGAAGGCGAATGTAAAGGCAAGGCAGGGTGGTTCCCATTTGAATATGTGGAAAAACGGGAACGAGTTCTTGCAAGCAAGATGGCTGAAGTGTTCTAGAAGGTAATCAATCCCCTGCTGGGGGGTTGGGCTTTTGAGAAAAAAGAGGATTTTTTGTATGTGTGTATTTTTTGCTCTGACAAAGAAGTAGGGCATGGATTTTTGTTCTCACAATTAGAGAGAAAGAATGCATAACCCTTACCTTCTTTTCAATGTGATATAGATACCAAAAAATTTCTTCTGTATTCTTCTCAGCATTGATTTATACTCTACTCTTGTGTGTCCCCTTTTTTTTTTTTTTTGTGTCCAAGGACGTGACAAATGACCATATCTTCAATTTTTTTTTGTATTTGCTATTATATTACGAGTAAAGGAAAACTTATAGACGATATACTCTGCTTTCTTGTCCTGTTACAGTTTCTGACACTTTCAGCTAATTGATACTAATTGCTAATTGCTACTTTCAGCTAAATGGTAATAAAGAGGGTCTTTGCTTCTTTTTTTTGTGTATGAGAAACAAGGCTTTGTGAAGCTAGGTATTTTTTTTTCATTTTTCTTTTTGACATCATTTGTGAAGTTGGTTGTTGTGGAAATCGAAATTTTGCTCTAGTTTATTTGAATGTTCCTTTTGCGCATAAGGGCTTTGAGGTTATCTTCGGTCCTCAGAAAAGTTTCATGGAAAATGTGTGGGAAACAAAAGTAAAAGCTAAGCTAGGAAAAGAAAATCACTTTAAATTTTAAATGAAAATAAATGTTTTGAATATATATTTATAAACTTTAATAATAATAATAATAATATATATATATATATATATATATATATATATATATATATATATATATATATATATATATATATATATATTTTATTATTTGAGAATCACATACTATAAAGCTTTAGGCTTTAGGTGTCACATATTATTTATTAACAATCGTTGTAGGTGATTTTCTACGTCTAGTTATGATGTACATATAATCATAACCTAGACACCACGAATTTAGACGAAGAGTTGGTCTAGGCTTTAGTTAGACACTTCTTCCAAGGGCATGCAAGTCACCTTTTTCTTTACTCCATTGTCAGCTGAATATAGAACGAATATAATGAATTCCTAGGTTGTCGTAGCTGACGGGAACTCGAGAAGAATGATGAAGGATATACCTGAAAATTAAAAATACCCTTTCTCTCTACTGCTTCTTTATTTAACCTTGGTTTACCCTTTCTTTTATTGAAATGGGAGTAAACACTGTTCGAAATATTGTAAAGAATAGAAAGATTTTGACAATGAAAAACCTATCAAAAGAATATTACGGACGTTTAGAAATTTAGCATAATGTCCCTAATTAAAGTGTCAAAACCACTGTGTTTCGAACATTTGGAACTGCGCTTCTAGACATTTCCCCGATAGTCGGAAAGAGTATAATTCTTGATGCGCTATCCAACTTGAGAAGTTTCTCTGAAAGAAATGCCAAAAGAGAATAAAAAATAAAAACCTTATCAGTTTTAAGATCTATCTGACAAAGTTTCCCTAGTATTTAGAAATTAGATGGAAATCGATGGAAGAAAATGTAAAGAGTTGATGTCCAAACTAGTCTTTCACCCATAGTAATTTTGCTCTAAAATTTTTTAAACTCTTTATATCCATCTTTATTTGTTTCAAAAAAAATTATAGATATAAATTAACCAAATTACACTCTTCATAAACCTTTAAATCCCACCCATCCAAAATCCCTCCTCCCATCTTTTCTGTCATCCTCTGATATCGAATCTCCTTTTTTCCTTTTCATCTTTTCTTCTCCTTTACATTTTTTCATTATCCCTCTAACGAATATTTGTAGGTCATGGAACTTTTGGGAAGATCATGATTCTCCTTTTCCCTTTTAATCTTTTTTTTTTTTACCATTCTTCTGAAGGAGATACGATGGAATGGAACTTCTGTGAAGTTAATAATGCTAGGGAAATGGAACTTTTGTGAAGATAATGTTTGAGAATAACAACTAAACAAATAAAACAGAGAAAACAAACAATATAATGATTTTGATACACTGGCTCATGTGAAGATTAATGAGTTGTGGGATAATTAGAGAGTTGCACAAACTGAAGACGGGTAGGGATCACATTAGGTTAGAGATGTGTATGGAAGTTTGCTTATTCATGAAGAGGAGGTTTGAAAAAGGAGATGGAAGCATGCCGCCGATCTCTACCGTTTCATGTGAATATGTGAATATAATATATGCCTACCAAATGAGTAATTTCATGTAAATATAGTTCAATATGATTGCTCTTATTTCAGCATTACAACAGATAGATATAATCCACAGCTCAATTCCTATAGTGAACAACAAAATGGGGAGCCCATTTCATATTTTATAGAAGTCCTTTAACTTCTAGGGGAGATACCTAATTAGACATATCTTGCTATTGGATTTTTAAAGAGTCAAAGCATCACCCATAAAATATAGTGTATGTTAACACTAGGAAACAACAGAAGATCCTCGGAAGAAACCAAGCAGTTTTTTGTACCCATCCATTAATACCTACAGGAAATTCGAGAAACCCGATTTTGCAGAAAAGGAACCAGTTAGAATCTCCCCCCTTTTTCTTTTTTTCTTTTTCTTTGGGATTTTTTTTTTTTGATGCAAAGTGATTGTGTATTTCACTGGTATGTAGGAGTCTGTAAAGAAAATAATTGGTTTCTACTCAAATAAGACTTACCTTAATTATTCTGGCGGTTGGCAGACAGATAGGCGAAAATGATGGACAGTATAATGAAGAATGCCATAATCTGCATTGAGATTAATATAATCAGTAATCGGAAGGGATTCTTCTGTGAAGCCGAAAATATGAAGTAGACAATTAGCATATAGGCTTACCAGAGCTGGATTGTATCTTGGTTCGCTTCTTAGTATAAAGGATTTCCTATTGAGAAACGCCAACAAAAAACAGTCAGACAGAAAAATCGGGTTGATAGAGGATAAGTGTAAGCTCCTTTTGGAACCTGGAAAATACTAAGGAAAGAAAATAATGAGGAAAATAGAGATGAAAGAGAATTTGAAGGAAACTTATTTTATTTGTTTCTTTCTATTATATAAGAACCAAGAAATTTAAAATGGTGTAAAATTCTTGATTATATTTGATTTGATTTTTATATTTCCCACAGTAAACCAAACATGAGAAAAATAATTTCTTAGCATTTTTCCATTCCCATTGCTTTCCGGGACCCAAACGGAGCCCTCTTCCTAGGACTTTGACAACAAACCTTTTGGCAAGAACTCCAGATTCCCTGCAAATTTTCTGTACTGCTTCTAGCCTGCTCAATGTTTTTGTAGCATTTGGATCATTGTTGCCAACCTATTGCAGCCAACCACAAAACTATCTTCAGTGAATAAGAACACCAGTGTATATCAAGAAGAACAATGAATGTATCATCTTCAAAAGCTGAATACCAACTAAGACTGGGGAGCGGCGTTTGTTAATTCTTAACGAACTAAAATAATTTTCAGCATTAGTTCGCTTGTTTTTAAAATTTTCATAATTTACTGAAATTTTTTAAAAAGTTCCGAATAAAAATAAAATATTCTGCTTTTCTATCTATAAAAAAGTGAATTTTCCACAAAAAATAAAAACTCAATCATTGTCCAATATAAGAAGAGCAGAATATACACTACTAGCATGACAACTGGAGGGTTTGGGATGGGTGTCCTATCCCCACCCAAATTCTCGCTTATTTTTTCAATTCCAAACTGGTCTCATTTAAAATTAAATGTAAGGTATGAAATGGAAAATTCCTTTAAACTACATAATATTTTATTTTTTTTATTTTAATTTTAATTTTAATTCTCAAACAAGTGCGACTTATTATTATTATTTTGGATAATATGATTCATACATTTATTCAAACTGCTTCATTCCGAAACAATTTAGTTTATTTTCGCCTGCTTTTATTTTAAACGAACTTAATTTCAAGCTATTTCACTTTTTGATATTTTCGTAAAACTAGCCCCCGAATCAACGCAACCTGGTTGCCCCGTAAAATCGGAAAATTTCGCTTGTCTCATAATTCAATTAAACTTTTTCTCGTCACTAGATTTCCTCGCTTTGTGACGAATTTTAATCTGTAGTTCATTCTCGCCATCCGAGATCTAGAGAATTTTCTAAGCTTCCCTGAACCCTTATAGAAATTTATTATTTTTATTAACATTTTGCCATTTTTAAAAATTTCTAATTTTCTCGGGTTTTACAAAGAGTAACAATACTGAACCCGTCTCGGATTTGAGAAAATAAACTCAAACTCGTTAAAAACCCGATTAAAATTAAATTAAACCTTTGCAATTAAGAGCGAGGCGGGTCGGGAACCCAAAATAATTCGTCCCGTTGTCATCCCTACTCACTACCTAATATTAAAAAACAAACAACTTAATACTCTTAATGCGCTATTCAAGCACTTTCATTCAAAGATGTCTCAAAAGCCTATTCAAGATTGTTAAAAACAAACACCACCTAGGTGGCATTTGTTTTTTTACTTTTGCCGAAGGTGCAAATAGCTTCTTAATATCTGCCATTTGTTTTTTAACTCTTGATTCCTTATTATTGAATTTTAAACTTTTTGTTGAATAAAAAAAGTTTAAATATTTACTTTTAGGCTTTTCTAAGCCAAATATTTCAATATTTGGCTTTTTGGCTATTAAGAAAAAACTAAATATTGAAATATGAGAAAATCGTATACTTTATGATCCAATTAAAACTCTCATAATTTCTTTCATGCTAATTAAATAAAATCATATGTATTGTTAATTTTTTATTTAAAAATTTAGGTAAAAATTAAAAAGCTTTATTCTTTTAGAAAGCAACACCTACGAGTTTGTTTTTCGCTTGGTCGGAAGTTTTATTTCATCTTCGCTTGTTTTTAACTTTTTTACGACTTTGTCACGAAATTTCTAAATCTGAATGTAAAAAAGCCAAAATATTTGGGTTTTTCTATTCAAAAAAGTCATCTTCGAAAACAAGAAACACCACTCTTGCCCAACAAGGAGGAGAGCTAGCACTACTTAATACCCAATATTAAAAAACAAACAACTTAATAAGCACACTATTAAGTACTCATTTTACCATTGTCGAAAAAGTTTATATTTAAAGATTAAGTAAAAACAAACGTCACCTAAGTACTTAATCTCTATGTAGCACTCATTCAAAACAAAAGTTCCATTCAAAGATTAAGTTAAAAAAAAACAAACAAACACCACCTAGAAGAGTTCTCTCCATTTCCAGACAAACTGTAATTGGGTGCTGATTAAAGAATAGCCACTACAGTTTGATTTTATTGTTATGGCTTGGAACTATCATTCTATTCTTTCTACTGCCTTTCCATGGAATTACTATCTTAAAGATTTATTGAGCCTCTAAAATTATTTTGGTAAAACTAAGCAGAATGGTATATTAATGTCAACTATATTAAGTTGAAGAAAAGCATTTTCTTCTCCTTGCTGGCTAATGCATCTTGCGAATATGAGCAGGTACCATACCTTGGATTTTAGAATACAGGAAAAATCGAAGAAAGCACCATAGACATCAGACATCGTGTTTGTTCTGTCAATAATTTTGGCAGTAAGACCTAGAAAAAAAAAAAACCACCAAAGTGGACAGAGAGTTAAACATCAGTTAGCATGGCATAAAAAAATTATATCAAGATAAAGGACAGCCCGCATTGCTATCCGTTATGTTCTATCAGAAGGAATCACAGTCATCCATAGAATAAAAGATGGGAATCAAGGTACCATCCATGATATTCTATCACAAGGAACAACAATTGTCCATAGAATGAGAGAAGGGAATTGAGGAGGGGATGTATCGTACTAAGACAACTTGAATGCAGGTGCAAACAAGATTTACTTGTTCAAACATTTGCAAATCTATCAAATATCGTAAATTATTCAGATGCGAAAAGAAACATCCTTATGTAGGATGGACTTCAAGAAAGCGGGATCACTATCACTCAGACCACACGTCCACAGCTATTACGCCCAAAAACGGTTAATGAGCCGTTGGTTCAGAGCAAATACTCCTTTACGTTCTAATTCAAACTAAAATCACATCATTACTTATTTATGAAATGCAAAACACAGTTGAAGAATCCAAACATCAATACAGTTCCAAAACCATCAGCAATTAATATTAGCAATATATGGTGAATTGTAAGTCTGCAATCGCAAAGCAATCCAAGTTTAACATTGACAGGCATCCATGGAACTGGCCACTCAAGGTAAATTACTATTTGGCCATTCATTACCTTCTCATGGAGGATTTGAATTGATCTTTTTTCTCCGTCAATTGATTTATAATAGTATTATCATCCAATGACAAAAGTGAAATGGAAGGTGTAAAGGAAGTGGAACGAGCATAACAAGAAACCAATGGAATAAATAAAGTTTCTTGGTTACATGTTCAATAGTCCAGAAGCAAGGAAACCAATATCCATAATTAGCAACTTACCATGCCTTATAATTAGCAACTTACTTCACGCCTCATTTTTACTACTCCTCTAAAGATCTCAATGATTGTTAGCATAAAGCTAGTGTCCCAATGGCCATGATCTAGTAAAAATAGCACAATATCATATGAGATGATGACCTTCCATGGTAACAACTGATAATTGTAAAGAGTTTGAAAGCTATTTTATCAAGTGAGAAAGGATAGTAGAAATAGCAATATAGAAAAGAAACAAACTAATCCCAACTTGGGACAGAATGACTAACTCAATAAACTCAATACAGACAAAAAGAAGAATGCCATTTAGCCAATGGATAATGGAACATATCATTCTATAACCAAACCATCAGGTGGGAAGATGCAATTGTCTACTCCAGATAGCTACCATGTGGTTTAACTTGTTCAGAAATTTTAGCTTTGCATGCTCATCTTACACAGTCCAGATTTTCCTAGGTTTCTGTCATTATTTGTTGCTGTGCTATAACAAAATGTTATTATGAGTCCAGAAGATGAAATACAATCATTAATTACTGGCTAGAGTAACATAAGTAAATTATAATAAGCTTTCTCCAGACTCAATCTATCTTCAAATTGAACAATAGAAGCATAGTATAAGATTAATGTGGGACAGCTCAAAGGAGGCCCAGGAAAGAACCATAAATTTGGAAGTAAATAGAATGATGGGCTGCATTCCAAATAAAAAGAGCTATATCACAACCAGTTACAACAATATTGCCATTGCTGCTCCATGCTTGATTTTTGAGATCTCTTGAAATTGCAGAACTAATGAACGCAACATAATGGCAAAAGTCATTAAAAGTGTTTGTCTACTACCAGTAGTATTCTTTTGTGCTCCTTTGATGATAAGTAGAATGTAACTCCAAAATAACCCTGCCTTGCCAATCCAGAAATGGTTAGATTTAAAATAAAAAAATTCTTTTTCATTTTTCTTTGATCAGAGAGATTTTATTTAGTCAGAGACTACAATATAGAAAAAATATAGCATGATAGGAAAGCTAGATAAACTGCAAACCTGTTATCACTGTGAGGATATTCATTACTCTATTAAGTGAATACAAACAGGCTAATTTATGGCAAATAGAGAAACCAGAATTTAGTAGATAAGATTTAAACCTGTGATAGCAATAAAATCAAAATATTGCAGGATCCCAAGAAAGCTGACATATGTATTTCAAGTAATCTTCCATATGGGCTAAAGCATTAGTACCATGTCATCTGGGCATTGCACTGCCTTGATTGAGTTTTTCTCCTCTTTCAAGTCCTGAGATAAATATTTTCAGAATAGGCAATAAATAAGTGAATAAGCCTTCATCACAGATAGAGATATAAAAATTCTTTATATTTTGGAATCCAATAACCACAATCAAGATTATAGTATGCTACATTACATCATGAAAGAATCAAAATGACAGGTAAACTCATAGATCCTACTATAATCTGAAGATAAAATATATGAAAGGGACACACCTCAAGTTTGTTGACATATTTACTCCATATCTCACGGGGCCAAAACATGCGTGACTTTGGGATCTCAGTTATATCCTCCAGATAATCTCGGATGATATTTGTTTTCTGGGACTCATGAGACACCAAAAGTTGAGATGGGGGATGAAGCATATGAGTTGCAGCGCATATCAAATTAGTACAACTATTACCTGAAGAAATAAACCCATTGAATTAGAGAGTTCATCAGAAGCCAAATCTTCCAACTTGGCGGCATGAAAAAGCTTGGACAGTCCTAATCCAACAAGTCCTGCTACATAGTGGCAATATTCATCATAGTCATCAATAGTTTCGACCTGCAATATGAGTAGAGTTATCAGCATCACACAAGAACTACATTTTCTTTTTCAATAAATATGGGCATAATCCAAATATGAATTTGGTTCTAGTGCTATCTAGGATGCCCATTATATACACATTCTGGAAACTAACATGTGTTGGAAAACTTCATGGAAAACATATTCTCAAATTTAAAGGAGAGCGATATTGTCTGAATTTTTCCAGAATTTTTTTTTTATAGGTGAATTTTTCCAGAATTATGGTTGTCTACTAGCACAATAATAGATGAACGAACAGAGATGTCAAGGCCTATCACCAGATAGACTGCAATTCATAGAATGACAGCAATATCTTTTTTTTTTTTTTGCCTATTTACATTTTTTTTAATCATCCAAATAGCTGATTTATGATGTTATGAGATCACCAAAATGAAATATCTGAGAACATAACAATCCACATATCGCTGTTAATAAGAAAACTATAAAATACAAGCCCAAAAGCATGATTTTACACAATTTACAATATAAAATACTATCATTTCAATAAGTATGAGCTTGATTTTATTTATATTTTTTTTCAAATGACAGTTTCTATCATGGCATGCTAGTTAATTGAATACCTACAAAAAGAGAGAAGATAAAGGAGAAGAAGCAGTACGGATGTGATGTTAGCACATGCTCATGAAAATTGAAATTGGGAAATAAGGCTATGTTAAGTAAGGGGTCATAGCTGAAGATTTCTCTAGCAAAATTTTCAATATTTTGGTTTTGTGGGCACATCAAAAGTAATTTCAGAACCTTATTAGTCAACTTAATCACACTGATTTCACCATCCTACACAACAACACAACATTGTATTCTTGACAATAAGTGACTAATTAAAGCAAACAAAAACAAAGATAAAAAGTTCAGAGCCAATCCTCCTTTCTCTCCTGCATTATACATTCATTATAAACCTCTTCTATTTTTATTTTTTTGATGAAAAACAAACATTCCGCTGACAGGAAATAAGAAAATACAAAGAAAAGGCACCATTGGCTAAACCCTCCTTGCAAATAAATTTCGCCCATGCCTGTCCCTATTCTTTTGGGTGATCTCTCTCTCACCCTGCCTCTTGATAACTGCAACAAATTTTTGGGTAAAACATATTCTTATATTTCAGACAAGCAAATGCATACAGCAACTCCTTAAACTAGCAAGCACATTGGTTATATTCCAATGCAGCTGAATCTGGTTTGGTAAATGTTAAAAGAAAAAGAAAAAACAAATTTGATACAAAGAAAAAGTAGAAAACATTTTATTGCTTTTAAAGACAAAAAACATGGTGTTTTTTAAAAAAAAAAACATCTTTTGATGTATTTCACTAATTTTGTAGGGATTGTTATAAAAATAATAATTATACAAAGATGGAGAATGATAAAAACACACTGAATATAAAAATTATTTTAAAACATATTTAAAAACGTAGAAAAAAAGTTAAGAACACTTTAGGTTTCCAAAGATACCATTGTTTAAGTAAATACCAAAGAATAGTTTCGAAATTTTGTTCTCAAAAACCTCTTTTCATAATTATTTCCAAAAACACCTGCTAAACAAAGCCTTAGTATTCATTAATAATACACCTAGATATAGCCCAAACTTAAAAATCCCAGATAATTTAGATTCCAGTGACTCAAAACTAGAATGTCTCGACTCTGTTTAAGCATCATAACATGAAATAACAATATATTGGAAAAACAGTTAGCATCACCTAACTAAACCATAATGATTACCTATTCATTTCTTGTCCAATGACCACCAATCATGAGAGAGAGAGAGAGAGAGAGAGAGAGAGAGAAAACAAAACCTAGACATAGAGGATCTGATACTGTAGCAAGCATCCTTTATTATAGGATTCTCAACAAAGAGTTGCATTACTAATCAGTACATGTCATGCCAAGATGCTCAAAGAGCCCCCAGTTATTTTGGAGAAGTGAAGGGTCCCTTTAGAATTCAAACTTGCATGTTTCTATCAGTTACTAGATGCTCCTGGATCCTATTTCATGAAACAGCATGTCATCAACCTAGAAGGTATTTAGCTTTAGTGCCAGACCAAGTGTCAATGGGTGGACTGCTGAATCTCTAAAACTCAAGCAACTCTTTTTATTTATTTATTTGATAGGTGATAAATTCTGGCAGATATGCAGTATAAAAATATTAAACTGAAGTATAATTTTAAATATCATGCAAGATTAAGTCAATATGAAAGAATTTTATTTCAATCATATTCTAAAACAATGCTCCTAAAAATTACAAAGTTGATATTCATCTATAATGATGACATAGGTGATCAAAGGGTAAATGCAGACATTACAATTAGCTGATTTTTTAAATGAAAAGATTGCAAGTTTAAACTCAGATGTTTTTCTGTTTGATATCACAGATGCTTTCAGCAAATTAATGTTCCTTATGTTTGATACAAATACATTAAAAATGGCAGTTCAGTCATTGCAGACCCAAGATAGTTAAATTGACATCAAGAAGTCCCCCACATGTTACCAGCTACAAATATTTCCAGTACATGGTTATTTTCCTTTCCTTAAAAAATTTCCTTCTAGTGACTACTGAGGTAAATATGCAACCAAGAACTTGAAAATTTGAAAATCTAACTTGTCTAAGAGCCTTTGACTGCATCCTCATAACATTAAAGATGGGGGAATAAACAGAAGATGCAGTTTCTGATCAGTAAATGGTTACAAGAGCTTTAAAATGAATAATAAGAGAAGTAGTATTCATAGATAAAACCATTCAAGTGTTTATAAGAGGAAAAGTGCAAAAAATAAGAACTAACCCTTTTTCAAGCTCCAGAAAAGCAGTCGAAACATGATGGAATTGGTCCATGAGAACCTTGTAGTTCTTTGTACCACCTTAACAGAAAAGAAAGAGGCACAATTAGAGAAAAAAGTACATAAATGTCAATACATAAAACTATATAACGTCTACTCTACAGAAATATTTTGTAATTTTGATCGAAAAAGGTTTTCAGTTTTTGCTTTAAATGGTATAAAAACACCATGTACTCTACAGTAATACTGTAATATTTTGTAGTTTTTGAACAGAAAAAGGTTTTCAGTTCTGGCTTCGTATTGTACAAAACTATTGATATACAGAAATGTCTCACCCTAGCTAAAAAGTATTCAGACTCACACACACAGTAGGAAATTCCAAGAACACATAGTGAACATTCTAAAGAAAAGGACATGTGCAACCTTTTAGAAAAATAAAAAGCTGGTCCAGTGGTTCTATTTCAATCTTAAATCCAGTCTTGGAAGAGTGACATATTTCTAAATGAACCATATTAGATATTGCCCTGAACACGTCCAATTGTCAGGATGCTGAACCAATCAGACATATGGTATGTTCTCCAGGACTTTACTTCTCTCTATGTTTGATATGCTTAACAGGAAAGCTTAGTTTAAATATGAACTTCTGCAATGAAAATTCAGAGCTTTGCTGCTATTCATTGAAGGGTTGATAGAGAATTTACAAGTTGGACATAACCAGAGAAACCTGGCTGTGCCTGAACTCTCCAGAGAGCAGGAATTAGAACACAGAATCTAGCCAAGCTAACTATCATGAACACAGCCTAGTTTCTGCATTTTTCAAAATTGAAACAAAAAATATGAAAAGAATTTAAGGGACTATATTTTTGAAAACAAAAAAAAACCAAAACATTCTCCAGTTTGTAGAACCAAAGGAACTACAAATATGAAACATGGTTGCAAAAGAGAAAAAATACAGAGAAAAGAGTTCATGATCCTCACATGCAAAATGCCAGTCACGATCATATATATGATTATGAAAAGCTATCAGAATAGGCACTTTGACATCTTGTGTAGGTGGTATGCTTGTATCATCCTCTGTAAAAGAAGCATAGATGAATTAGGAGGGTTAGTGTCTCCACATGGTAACCTGGTATAAATGACAGTAAGGGATAACAAGAACTTTTGAAATAACACAAACATGCCCCAGTTAACCTTCCAAACAGTAAGTAAAAGAGAACCAACTCAAGAATAAGGTGGACAAGTTGGGTAAAAGGTCATGCGCCAGCCAGAAGCATTGAAATGAAATATCCACACACACTAAACACAATATAGCACAAAAAGAAGTCTAAAAAATCATACTACAAAGAAATTAGGGAAGCAGGGTGGAAAATCTCAGTGGTAGCAGGCAAAAATTTGAAGGGCTAGCATATTTAGGATTACGTTTTTATTTTATATAGGATTAGGATTAACCCTAGGATTAGGTTAATTATCTAAGCAAGAGGGCACCTATGCCAATCAGTTGGAAATTATATATTCTAGCATACAGAACATACAGAAAATGAGTTTAAAGATAATAGTAACAAACCAACAGTGTCGAGTGCTCGAAGAACCAAATAGAAAATGCATATCTGCAAAAACATAAAAGAAATCATTAGGAAAATCTAAATTAGTGACTTTCTTGTTCACTTGTGGAAACCTAATTTACTTTATGGAAAAAAAGAAAAAGAAGTCCAACTCCATTAGCTTGATGAAATATCAGAAGTCACTTTCCCAAAGGTTGTAAACTTCTGTTCTTTTTTTTTTTTGGACAAGTTTAGAACACTGTATGCCAGTGAAGAATTTGTTGTTGATGAAAGAAAACGAGAGAATTTAATACCTATCCTCCAATCATTCAAATATAATCAAAACATTCAAAAAGTACATAACGATACATCCACAAAATGCTCGAAGAATATCCAGCAGTTTGATGTCTATAAAAACAATCCAAAGTTCAGAGAAATCTGTGATTCATTTCAGTTGTCAACGATTTGCTCGGAATAATTTCAGTTGTCAACAATTTGCTCTATTCCTGGACTGACTAAGGAAGAGATGAGAATACCTAATACAGTAATACTTATAATTCCATGAAGCGAAAAACTACTAGTTTTTAGGAGTTGCCTGCACTCTCTGAATCACACTTCACAAAGAGCAAAATTTAACAATTTTAAGAATATTTAACGCTTCAATATCTAAATCTAAAAGTAAAAAATTATTGGTAATTTGATCTGTTCTTAGACTCGATGGAAGAAGAAGAAAGTAAGGGGGAAAAACACCTAATAACCATTAATTAATGTAGGCACTGGTTAAAAATCCATATCGCACTCAAGAACACATAAAATCTCACACATCTATTGTAAAATTTAGAATGCCTTCCCACTAAACTGTTGAAATCGCACCAAAAAAAACCATCCAAAAACAGAAAATCTCACCCATCTATAAGAAGTAACCATCGGTTCAATATGCGCAAGAATAAGATACAATGATCGAACATTCAAAGAAACACCAATTGTCCCAAAAACATTTAAAATATCAACAAACTGTTCTATTCTTCAGGTCGATTGAATAATAAATAAATAAACCTAATAAATTCGATTAACTAATCAAATTTAGGATTTCTCTACAATACACTGTCAGTATCGCAATTACAAAACAAAAATCTCGATTCCAAATATTTCGAATGAAAAGGAAAAAAAAAAAAACTTACGGCGTTGCGGAGCTCGGTGCCGAGCTGTTGAATGACGAGACTGAAGCTGCGAGAGACCTTGTGAAGCATAGTGTAGCAAAAAGCCCAGTGCGGCTCCGGCGGGATCTGCTTCCCGGCATGGCGTACCGCCATTTTCAGCTTCAGCATCGGATATATGTCATCCGGATGCTTCAAAATCGCTCCAATACTGCTCATTTTCTCTGTATTTCCAGACCTCAAATTCGAGATTTGGAAATGGAAGAACCGATGAGAGAGAGAGAGAGAGAGAGAGTTTGAGAGAGACGGATTTATGAAATCGGTGATGTTGTTTTCGGTCTGGTCCAAGTCCAGCTAAGCGCTTCCAAGAATGGTGAGCATTTGATGAATATAAAACTATTTAGTGGTGGGAATTCCTTGAACCTTCCATATATATTGTGGTATTCCAAATTTTTATTTTTATTTTTTTGAAAGAATTCCAAATTTTTATTATGCCTGTCCTATGTCTGTATGGGGATTTTGTGAACCACATTTCTCATCATTTTCAAATTTATAAAAAAATTTAGTTTATGAATATTACACTTGATCTTTTATGTTTCAGGAATGATAATATCCTGAAAAATAGTTATCAAAACTTTCAGGTTTGTTCATTAGAGATGGTGATGATATTACGAATTTTTTTTCGTATGAAATCACCATTGTTTTCTTCAAATATTTGAGTTTTTTTAATAAATAAAATAATTTTTTTTTCATAATCATTCGTTTCTATTTTTTTGCTTTGCTTTTTTTTTACGTTTTATCACACCTATTACGTATTTGCTTATCGTCGACTTATCATATCGGAGTAATAAGCACAACAACGATACTTTTATAATACGTTCATGCTATAAAATTATTAGATCAAATTTAGTTTATCGGTATGTTATAAATTTATCTATTTAAATATTTTATTATATTTAAAATATTTTATATATTTTTTATATATTTTATATATTTTATATATTTTTTTATTATCAATACGTTAGCTTTTAACTAATCTTTTTTGGTATTAATTTTGATAGATGATGTGTCATAAATTTATCTATTTAAAAAAAATATAAAAACAAAATTTTCCTTCTAAAAACAACTCATAATTTTTTTTTAATAAACTCATAAACTAGTTTTTGAGATTTGCTTATAAAAAAAAGAATGTAAGCTTTTATTTCTTTATTCTATTTTTTTTTTTTTTTGAATTGGCGTAAGCTTTTATTTCTAAAAGCACTTTACATGTCTATAACTTTAGATTAAAACTTTTTTTTTTAATCGTACTTCCGATTAAAACTAAAGTTACAATATTTGAAATGTAATATTAGTATATTAAACATGAAGAAGTTTTTTATAAAACTTAAAAAATATTTTTGAATTCTTAAAAAATAAAAAATCAATTTAAAAAAAATTCAATTCAATTTTTTTTGAAGAAATAAATTAAATTAGAATTTAAAAACCATACTTTCATTGTATTAAGTTTACAACCAAAGTTCCATAATGTCTTTTACATAGTTATAAATTGGAAGACTTACGAATATATAAATATGAATAACGTTAAATTTGTATTAGGTATTTTGGGGAAAAGTCAAATAACAAAACCAAGATAATGGTCCATCAGTTTTCCCAACATATTTTTTTAATTATTTTAAAAAATAATCCACAATAAAACTTACAAATTAATTTTATTTTTTTAATACAAAAAAAAAAAAGTTAACAACTCTATAAGTTTCCATCTACAAAATATAATAAAAACAAAATTTGGAAATATTGTACGAAAAAAATCAAATTTTCTACAATAAAAAATATTTTTAGTTGTATATTCTAGAAGCTCTTATTAACTATGAGCAAAAAAAAAAAAAAACTCATTCACTTAATCCAAGCAAATCCAAACCTACTGCGATTAAATTTTACATTTTCTTTTCCTTGTTTTGAAGACTTGGTGAAAATCTTGCTAAGCATGATCAATACATAATTCTTGATGCAATTAATATATCATTAAAGTACAAAGACAACTTAGGGTAGGAGATTATTTCCTTGGTCACATGTAGAATAGTGAGAACACAAGCAGATATTAAATTGGGGGAGATTAAATATCTTAGCCTGTTTACTTATTTAAAATTTTCAACTCTATCAAAATTCAGACATTTAAAATTTCAACAGATATAATCTTTGGCCATTTCTTTAAAATACGTCAGATTGAATTCAATAAAATATGCCATTTTCAACCCATTCCGTATTAATTCCATTAATTTAATTTTAAACAAGCGAAAAACAATTTTTACCCGCTTCGATTCATATATAAACGTCAAAATAAATAATTCATTTTATTTGCTTTCAAAATTGTTGCCTTATTTAATTAAAAAACAAGCCTTGCTGGAAAGCTAATGGTAGTAAACATAAAATTTTCTACCTACTAAATGCGCCTTATTTTTTTTCTAACCTATTTCTTTTTTGTCATATTTTATACGATGCGCTGTTTACAGAATCTTAATACGATATATTAGTTTTCATCATCTTACGTGGACGCTTTTGATGCGACGATTCACACGATAAAACAATTGACGTTGTTATATCGAAATAAACCCATAAATACACATTGTCAGGAAATCTGAAATGCCATACATATTATAATCATTATAAAATTATCAAATATATAAGCTCTGAATTGATTTATTATACTAATAACCTGGATATTGTGTTATTTTATTAAGTTTTTAGAGAATTTGATTAAATATTTTTATCGAATGTATTATTAATTTGAATTGATAAAATTATCCTAATTTCAAAAATTTGAGATGGAAAGTTACAAAGGTTAGCTCATTTTTTATGGCACCTTCTTTTTAGGTTAAGGTAGTATTTGGATGTTCATGCTTAGAAATGAAAATGAAGAAGATTTCTCTTGTGGCTCAAACATTTTTCTAATTTGTTGGAGTTAATGTGTTTTATTAATCATTTGTCAAATCGTTTGATCACGAGAGACAGACATCGATGTAATATTATTCAAACACCAAAACAAACGATAAATATATTTTAAAGATATTGTGGACTCTTAACAAGAATCGACTCTCATCTGATCGTCTCTTTCTCAATTTCAATTTTTAAACTGAATTTTTGTGACTATTTTACGGGTAATATGCTAATTAAAGTTTTTGTTGTGTTGTAGAGTTACACAAACTTGTATATATTTATTCAAATTTATTTTCTTTGTTTATTTTTATTACACAATGACTAAAAAATGTAAAAATATGTCGAATTTGAAATTTTGATTATATTTAATTTAATGTTATATTTTTTATCGTGTAAGAAAGTGATAATATTTCATTTTTTTTAGTAATTTTCAGGTTAAAAAAAAGTCAAAATAATAATGATTGCGTCAACTTCGGTGGGTGCATACTTTACACTCGTCACACACTCAAAGCCAGTCACAATACAAATCACAATTTAATAAAATGGATAGACCTTCAAGATTTTTTTTTGAATACGACCTTCAAGATTTTTTATATTTTTAATTTTTTAGTGGGGAAATTCTTGAAGTCAGATTCATTCCCTATCACCCATGGATAACAATGAATCTGTCTTTATTATTGGTTTGAAAAAAACTTTTCAAATTAAATAGTTTTTAAATAAATTTTATGTTTTACCATAAATAAGCCCTACTATAATTGGTTAAAAAGCGATAAGCCGACATGATAGAAAGGACCAGGATTTGAAACTGTAGAAGGATTGTTGCATTGTGTAATTCAAAGTGTGATTCAAATTTTTCCTAAAAATTTGTAATTGTTGCTATTTCAAAATTAAAATTTTATTTAAAATTAAAAAATAGTTAGTGTTTATAAAGGTATTTTCCATTTCAAAACATTTTATAACAATAAAAAATAAAGTACCTTATTGTGGTTTAAAATAATAATATTTTTATAAACATTTAAAAAAATTATTTTATTTTGTAATTTTGCTAGACGTACGTGTTTTTGACTTATTAAACTGTTTATTATTTTAAATAATAAAAAAACTACTTTCAAATTTGGTTAGAAAACAATTTTCTTTATTATAATTTTGAGACTATTGCCTATAAAAATCATTTAAATTATTTTATGATTTATCCTCTACAAAGACAGTGTATGCTTGTATAAAGTATAATTTTTAAAAAAGTATTTTTAATATTTTTTTTATTATTTCTATGATCTTTTATAAAAATTATTTCAAATATTTCAAATTTATCTTGACAAACATTTTTTTTTTAAAGCTGGAAATTAATTTCCAGAATGACACTAATATTTTCAACAATTTTTATGATTGGTAATTATTTATTTACTTGTTTATGATATTAGCATATAGAAATGGTAAATGGGTCAGTTTAACCCATTTAGGGTTAACCATTCATTTGTGGGTGAAATGGATTAATTTATGTAATGGAATTTGTATTGAAACCCCCTAAACCTATTATCTCTTATTACACATTACAATTCCATGATAAGCCCCGAAATTAAAATAGGCTAAAATCTTTAAAATGCTAAAAATATTAATTTTATAAATTTATCATTCTTCTAATAAAATAAATAATATATAAATATATAAAATGATTAAGTATAAGCAAATATATAATATCTTAAACAAGCTTAAATAAATAAATAATAATGTTATAACAATGTTATAATCAAAGTACCAAACAAACTAGTTAAATAGTAAAAAACAATAAAGTAACGATTTAATAACGTATCTTGAAAAATAACCGTAATATCGAATGAATCTGTGTCATAGTATATTCGATTCTATCCCTTAGGTATATCTTGTAATAACATGTGATTTAATTTAGAAAGATGTATATACTTCGATGGTGGTTGAGTTATCATCCCCATTAATTAATTTAGAATGTTATAATGTCATTTCGTTTATGTTTTGAATAAAAAATATTTTTAAAAATGCATTTCAATGAGTATAACGATGAAATATCGAATTTGTTTGAAAATCTATCTTGCTAAAAAATATAATCATATTAGGAAAGAAATTAATATATAATTTTTGTTAATTATTTTTAAAATAACACTATTTTGTTATTAACACTAGTTTAAGTAATAAAATTATTTAAAATATACTAATAATTTAGTTATTAAAATTAATTTAATTTATAAACTATTACAACTTCATTTTATAAAAAAAAAGCATATAAGATTGAATAAAATTTGAGATAAATAAAAAATTGAAATTGTAAATATTTAAATATGATTAATGAGATAAATAAAAATATATTTAATATTAAAACTATAATTTTGTTTATTATAAATTTTTATATGAAATTTTTTAAATGTTGAGATTATCAAATATATAAATTATATTAAAAAATATATATATTTAGAAATTGAAAATAAATAATTAAAAACGTAAGAAAATTTAATAAATTAATATATATTATAATAATAATTATATTTTAAAATCTACATCTTTCTGAAAAGAGGTATGAAATATTAAATTTATAGATGAATCAATTTGAAAATACCGATTCTTGGTAGTTCTTTAAAAATTAAATAAAAATTTAGGTTAATCAGAATTACTTAAAAATTGACACCATGGAATTCTGATAGGAAATGGGTAGAGAGTAAAATTGTTGGAATTTTTATTCGGATGTAAATTTACCATCCGGTCACCAAAAATTGAGAACAAAGTCAGTGATCGTCAGGTTCAACGCGTATTCTCGCCTTATTCGCATAGCATGTAAGCAGCTACAAAGCTTTCTTCATACTTGTGGTTGATGTGATATTTACATGGAAATTTTGGAAGAGTGTGAGATGCGTGGTTGGGGAAATCAACATCATAGGAGTATCTTTTGGAAGAGTGCGATATGCGTGGTTGGGGGAGTCAACATCATAGGGAGTATATCTAAAGTGTGAGCATATTACACATGTCCGACTTTTTTAAGAGTGGATAGTGATACGATTCCATATCGGCTATACATGAAATTGTAGAGTGATATTTAAGTTTGAAAAGTTAAATGTCCCCATTAGGTAGTCTTTTGGGTTTAGTTATCATGTGGAACATTATCACATCATTTAGTCTTTTCCATTTAATGATTAAAGTGCGATTAAAGTGAGACAGTTAGAGAATTTAAAAATTTGGTCTTGTCAATAGAAACCAAAGTAAGCGCAGTTTTAGATACAAATTTAAAAGCCTAACACCTTTAAATTTGATAATTGGACCAAATTGCCTTGCAAAGGCTAAATTTTGATTAATTGAAGTAGTGAAACAAATTTGGCTCAGTTCCAGACAATAATTTATAGCGTGGCAGAAACGCAATTAAGGTGAATCGAGTATGCAAGGTTGACCAAAATTGTCACCTCTCTTGTGATGTTCTGGCGAGGATTACTTGGAAGAGAGGGTTCTGCAGTGTAGAGAGGGTTTCAGGAATAAAAATTTATTCTGATATGTGAGCCGTCTGACATCAATGTGATGATTCAGTAAGAAATTATAAAGCATTTAAGATTGAGAGGTTATAACTACATGCTCATCACCTCTCTTTTGGATTGGACAACTCTTGCTATTAAATTTAGGTACCGTCATATATCTAAAGGGCTTTGATGAAGCATAGAATTAACATTATAATACAATGGTCTGAACTTATCTTTAAACCAAAGAGGTCTAGGTTCAATCCCTATTACAATCTAACCATAGGGTTTATTTAGTTACAGTTTTTAAAAATTATTTTTTTGTTTTGAAAAATAAAAGCACAGAGGCCACGATCTGATATATATATTTTTTTTCTGAAAAATACAAAAAATATAAAAAACACTAAATTAAAAAGCAAATCTAGTTTGAAAAATAAAAATTAATTTTGTATGTTTTGATAACAAATTTAAAGAACTAAACAGCAACATATTTTTCTTCCTGACATAGCCGGAGCGTTGCCTTTCCAAGGACCATGAACAATTTGATAATAAATCAACAAGGGACCGGGTCGTATTGAGAATGTTGTTCAGAGGCACCATTGAATATATAGCTGTCAAAAATAATTTGTAACTATCGTAATCAATAAAATTATATTCAATAAGTGATTTTTTAAAAAAATCACGTGTTAACAAAAAGAAGAAAAGAAATTGTAATCGTATCATCCATCTAAAGATCTGGTGGGTGAGGTTTGGCTTCTTTGACTTGCATCACAATATTATTTGTTCAGGGTTATATAAAATGATATTTATTACCCCAGTTTCTGTATTACTGTGTTTGTGTAACACAACTGGTAGGAATCTTGAGACACAGGTGAAAGAGCTAGCTGCCGGAGTGTTACCATCAAAGTTTTTTTAGATCATCGAATTAATTTTTTTGGGTGATCGATGCATGCTATAAAACTGGCATTTAAATAATGTCATCTTCAATTAATCGCCTCTGAATTATGAGGGCCTTTAAGATAATAAAGAAATTTCTTACCAGATTCAGAAAAGTGTAGATATCCTTTTTAGTTTGTCCCACATAAAAGTGTCTAGTTCTAAAATAAGAGCATAATTTTTTCCCTAAGTACCTCAATAAATGCATTAATGGATGTTTGTTCAATATTATACATTTAATAATACTTCCGCGTATTTCCAATGCACATTAGTAAAAACACCTATATTCTACCAATGCATGCCTTAAGTTATAAACTTTGTTTAAGTAGGACTTTCACATACTGCAAGAGACATGGACAAAGAGAAGAAGCGTGGATTACAGGCAGTTTGATTCACTAAATGCGCATACGTAGAAAAAGAAGGCTGACAAATCTTGCATTCGGCTTGTAGTAGCAGTTCGTGACTTTGGTTAAATAAGTTTCGATGAAGAAACACAACCTTATCGGGATGAGGGTTGAATCAAGTGGTTAGACTTATATTTAAAAGCTTATCTTATAAATTTTATTAGGTTATATTTGTTCATGCGTAGTATGTCGTTAAACTCATTATAGACTTTTGTTAAGTCTGTCATCTTTTAAACTTTTTTACTGCAATTTATGGTTTATATATGGCTTTACATTGCATTGATTAATTAAATGACGTTTTAGTCAATATTTTAAGATTACTCGTATGTTCATATAGTACATGCTGATTGATTGATGAAAATGAAAGGTACAATTAGAGAGCAAGAAGATGGGACACAAGTATTTGTTCAAAAAAATGCCACTTCTACTATATTCCATAAACAAAAAGACAAAATTTCACTTAAATACTTTCAATGGAAATAAAGTGTTAGACCAACAATCAACTTTTACGTTCATGGTCACATTTCACTTAAATAATGAATAACTTCTTGCACCAGTTCATGGTCACATTTCATCTGGATAGGAAGTTGGCCTCTATGTTCAGGCCCCTTTCTTCATATGTGGAGGATGGTGCTATTCTGACCTTTTACCTTCATGATTTCTATCATGGTATTTTCTGCTTGTCGAAATGTAGTTGGACTTTACATTAGGAAAGCTGGAAATGAAGTCTCAAGCTGAGTAACAAGTTCATCAAGCGTTCGAGAACACGTCTTTCTTGTAGGGATGTAGGAATTCCATTAAAGAGCCGAATCGCATTCCGTCGAGGAGAATTTGCGAGTTGACACATCAAGCGTATGTGAAATCCATCTAGCGTAGCTATTTGTGAAATTCTTGATCATCGAGCGGATATGGACTCTAGCATTGTCTTGTTGAATAAATATTGGAAAATTGATATCTTCTCTTAGCCATTTCATTTTGATATTAGGCAGTAGTAGGGTGGCATGCCTGCAGGCAGGTTCAAGCCTGGGCCAGATCGAGTCGAAAATCATGGTCGGCACAATAACCGAAGAGAGGTGAGTGTCGGTTCGGTTGGCAATACTAAGGAAAACCGGTCATCGGTTGACGGTTCGGTTCGGTTAGTGTGGGCTAGAATTAAATATGGACCCATTTGTAATTATGTATCGATGGTGGGCTTTGCCAAATTAGTGAAATGTATTGCACATATTTTAGGCCCACCCCGTCAAGCGGGTAATGAGTCAAGCTAGTTCAAGCAGGCTAGATGTAGAACGATCGGCTCACTTAGGAGCAGGTAGTTTCTTCACAATTTTTATCACAGGTTCGGTTTACTGTAGAATCACAAGCCAGGCCAGTTTTCATATACCCTCCAACGAATCGGCCGAAATATTTGTTGCTCACTGCCACAGCTAGTAGCACCTTACCAGTATATATGATCTCATAATATCTCTTGTTATTGAAGTTATCGGTTTTGTTTCCTAATGTTCCACGACTCGTGCATTATTTATTAGCTGGCGGCGCTTTTTGTGAGGGGAAAGCTCACCTATCTTTCCTGAAAAGTTTCATTCCTTGTGAATCAATTCTCGGGCGAGCCTAAAGCCACAGAACATGACTTTCTCCAGTAGTTTTTGTTCACACATATGCGTGATGGTTCTTCTTCATTTGGCAACAAGTAGTAGGTCTTGATCTTTTTAAAGTAAAAACCACTTCTCATCTATGTAGACAATGTTGTGCAACCCTTGAAGATTTGGATCATCGGGTATAGTGCTCGTTAAGAAAGCATTGATAAACAGAATTTTAATCGAGGCTCTTTTGTGTTTCTTCTTTTTTAGAAAGGCACAAAGCATTAGAGTGTCTCTTTAGAGCTCCTGATTTTACGAGCCTGAACAATGTACTCTTGCTGATGTTAGCTGAATGAGCCATGTAATGAAGAGTAGTTCGTTGATTTAAGGGTATCTCTTGAATTCTAGTTAAGTCAACTTGGATTCTCTTGGCACCACTGTTCCCTGCCTTTCTATTATTTGTGTTGTGCTCATTGTCTTTTCCTTGTTTCCAAATGCGAGTAACAGTGCGGCTAGAAATTGAAAACTCCAGTGCAACCTTTGCTATCATCCCTTTTGTCAATCCTCCACAATAGCTTTTCTCAAGTAGCGTAGAATATATGGATCTACGTTCATCATTGGACAAGTTTTTCCATCTTGATCTTTGATTTGGTGGTGTCACGTTCACAATTGGAGAATCTATATTTTCTTCTAATTAATTGTAAAGAAAATTAAAAAGCAAAAAGAATAGGACAAAAGAATAAAATAATTTAAAAATAATGATATACCTGCATTAGGGTATGTTTCCACTTGTGCCTGCGATTCTATGTCCACATGTGTATCATCATCTTCTGAAAAGGGCACTTGGTTTAAGTCCAACGATACATTGCTTGACAAATGAGTTGTTGGAGTCTCTTCTTGTCTATCTCCATCATCAGTGCCAGTATCTACAATTATACATTTAAATCTATGTCTATTAAGACATTTTATGACTTTGCATATAGTCTTATGTAAAAATGAACACCGTTTTATAGAACTATCTTAGTGTAGAAAATTTTAAATTTGCATTTTGTAGAAAAATTTTAAATTGCATTTTAATTAGGAAAATTTTAATTAGATTTTTTGGCGCATTGTGAATTCACATTTGAATATACAACTGTTTTCAAAAAAAAAAAAAATACAGCTGTTTAAAATTTTAAATGAAGAGATTAATATGGAGTGAAAGTTACGAGGAGAATTATGAGTACCAATAGCCCCTTTGACAAATTGTATAAAAGGATAAAATTGTCAATTTACGCTAGAATTTACTAAAATTGATGAGAATCCAATGATTTCTTAAACTGTGTGAAAAGTGATATTGGACACTTTTTCTGGAACGGAGGTAGTACTATATAACATATATGCATTCTTAGGACATGAACTCAAAATAACTGATTAAGCTAAAAAATATCTCAATCATCTTATCTATATTTGCAGTGAAGGACGGCAAATGGGTATATTATTGTAAATGCAGATGCACCTGAAGCTTTTTTCTGAATATTATGAATGTTGAAATTTGTAATATTTATGATTGTAGTATTGATAATCGTCTTGTAATTTGTTGGAAAAGAGTATTGCGGGGTGCGCATAAAATCCCACATAAGTTAGAAATAAGAAGATATAAATTAATAAGAATTGATAATATCGAATTGGTATGAGGTCTTTTGAAAGTGAAGCCTAAAAACAAAACAATGAAGGGGGCATCGAGCCAATATCCAATTAGTGTGGGACACTTTTGAGGCTTGAATGCGCGCGAGGAGGTCTCGGACTCAAAATAGATAATATCATCTGATATGAAATAAGAAAGAGGTTCATGAGATTCCTTAACAGTGATATAAGCGAGTGAGCTTAACCATGTGAGTGGATGAAGGACCACAGGTCGGTGGTGTTTTTAAGTAGACGTGTCTTGAATACGAGTAAAGGCAGAAATCGGATTTGAGGGAAGGCTCGACGAAACTTTGTTTAATTAAATGATTGTTGTGTATAAGTCCAAAGTTCCATATCTATAAAAAATGGAGCCCAAAAACAAAACCACATCCAACATTTATTAGAAATAAAGACAAAAAAAAACCTATGGGCACCTCAAACCTAAAATGGACAATATCATATAAATATAAAAGAAGATGTTCATCATGTTTTCAACAATTATAAAAGTCTAATTTTGAAAAAAAAAATGTTTTCTTGTTCGTGAGCTAAAATGGGGTGAATAATAAAATAAGCTAATAAAAACAATAAATCAAGTAAATTAAGAATGGAGAGAAATCAACCACCAAAAGTTAGATGATGAATTTTTAAATGGAAAACCCTTGCCAAAAGAGTTAAAAAAAAAAAGGGGGAATCATAAGCTATTTTCTTTTGTCCGACTATAAGATGTCCTAAGCGGGTTGTGTATATATGATAGACACCTTTAAATTATACCATATTCAGATTAATCCTTATATGAATCAAGAGAAACTATAAAAATGATAAAATTTTATCATATAACGTAACTTTATTTCCAACGCTCGAACTCAAAACTATTCATTAAATTAGGAGAGTCCCCGATCACCTAGCATATACCTTGGTAGTAAAACCATAAGGTACTTAAAATCACCACAACCTCTTTTCTTTTTTCTTTTAATAGTTATATTCGGGGTTTTGCCCATTTAATGTTCAGCCCAGAATCTGGACTTACCATAATTTATATGGGATTCAGTGTTGTCATAGATCATGGTGGATCTTATACACTGGCAGAGGCAAAAAAGTGGGGTAGGACTTGGGAGGAATAAAATATAAAAACGAATGAATTTGATTGGTCTCTGTGTAAGCATTTTTTGGCTTTTTGGTTGTTCAAATTTAGGATTTCAAGAAGGGTTTTTCCTGAATCCTGAGTATATGCTGGCACGACAAGTGATCTCATGATTCATCATTTTAGATACACTCGAATCAAAGTAACGATAAAAAAAAAAAAAAAAAATTAAAAATAAATAAGTTTTATATGTTCTCAGTAAAAATAATATTAGATACAAAATATTATTTTATAATAACCATCATATATGTAGGTGAGATAGTTATTATATTTTCTAACTTATCCAGTGGTCTTGACTTACTCTGGACACCTCAAGATTGTAGCGCCCCTTCTCATGATTCTGACCCAGGTGAGGGGGCCACAAAGTTAGTATGTTATTTTTCGACATTATTTGGGAATTTATTTCAGTATAGATTTATAAGTGATATAGCTTGTTTTAGCTAAAATTATGAAAATTTTGGCTTCATATCATACTTATATTAAAACTCACAGCGTAGTAGTGTTTAAAAATGTCGTAATACATATATGCTTGAGTCCATAACTACTTGTAATTCATACAAATTTTACTCAAACAAAATATTATATTTATATTTGTATTACAAAATCAAGGACCTATATAAGGTGGACTCCTAATGCTGTGTTGGTTTTGGTCAGCGCGGGATGTCCCTGTCGACTTCTTTAGAACCTACACTAATGAAACACTTATGCTAAGCTTTTAGCTTAGTGGGAAATAGAATAACATATATGACTATTTACAGTAATCTTCAATTATAGTATACATGTAGGTGTAAATGTTTCACACATCATTATATTCATCTCTCCCATAGGAGTACTTAACAGAGATTTCATAACATAAGGTACCCTTAGGTACACTATAGTATAGAACAGAGGTATGCCTTAACATCCGAGCCGATTACTTTTCATACTTTTAAGATACTTTTCATATAAATGATTGTTTGCATAGACCAGTAACAATGAATGAGAGGATGCGCGATAGGTGCAGAAGGTGCTTGTACAATATCGAAACGAAGTCTTGAGAACATTAAACGGACGTGCAGCCCGAATCGAAACATGAATGTCGTGTATTTGTGCGGAAGTGTCGTGGCAGACAAGCGGTGTCTATCACATGAAACAAAAGTGTTGGGTAGCACTAGATAGGAATGCCGAATAACATTAGTCCCTATTTATTCACTATCCAGTCTTAAGCAGACATATAATTATATGTGTTTCAGAGCATTTTATACTGGTCTTAATAACATTCATGTTATATTCTTAATAAATTATTATGATTATATTTCCCTCATGCATAATGGAAAGTTTATTTCCAACTACAATTTCGATCCAGTAAACGAGGTTTTTAGACAAAGTGGTATTCTAACACAATGTTTCCCTATATCTTAAGTTTCCAATGGCTCAGAATCAGGTCATTTGAACCTTTAAATTGAGGGTATGGCTAAACATTCGAGCTATCTTGAATTTGTTTCTAGGAACATAATTGTGTCCTATATTTGAAAATTAGCTGGGAACGATAGGGGCATAATTTGACCATACTTTCTTCATGAAAGTTAAAGCCCTAGGTGTCTAGTTTAAGTTGAATTTTGATTCACCTCATTTGGATCAGTATAACTCAAGATATGGTGCAAACAACATAAACTACTCCCGTAGAGGGGACATAATCTGTATTTTCTTGTAAAACTCTTTTTAAGGGTTTGTAAAGTAGGATTTACATCTTCGTATCTTCTAGATATTTGTAGCTTTGGTTCTTAGGTTTCATCTCCAACTGGAATCATCCAATTTGGAGGTCCATAAGCCAAAACAAAAACACAGGTTTTAGGGAAATTTGGACAGCACCTCTTTACACAATTTTGGTCCTTATCACCGAACAATTCCAACCAAAACCAAAATAAGATCAAAGCGTGCTCCAGGCAGCCTTCCAAGGAACCCTGATAAAAACAAAAACAAGGGAAGAGTTAGGATGTGTTTTTTTTCCTCACCTTGATGTCTTGAAGGCTTCAACTTAACTTCTCATTTCTTCATTTTCTTCTCTTCATTTCCTCTTCCAAGAAGATCTCCCAATCAAAAAGGAGAAATAGCAGCTTGAAATTGGTTCTTCTCAAAGCCAGTATGCCTAGACCCCAAAGCCACAAATGGAGAATTTCTCTTATCAAAGACAATTTGTTGTCTTAAGGTAAATTTGGCTCAAGTTTTTCTCCCTTTTCTATTTAGTCCCCCCTTAATATTCCTTAAGTCCCTAATTTGACAATTTACCATTATCCTCTTTACTTCTTTAATAATTCCGGTTATATATATATATATATATATATATATATATATATATATATATATATATATATATATATATATATATATATATATATATATATATTTTCATTTAACTATTAAAATTTCGAAAAACATAAATTTGACTTCTATTATATTCTAAACATATCATAAAACTATTAGGGTATAATTTAGGGTGTTACAAGGACACCTCATCTATTTATGCCTGCACGACCTACTTTGGACACCTCATGATTGGATAAAAAAAATCATACAGTTGATTAGAAATTTTAATCTAACCAATAATTATTTTCTTATATAATTTTATACTAATGTTTTTTTTCTTTCTTTGCTTCGTTTATAAAATAATGGTAATAAGGATAGAAGAAGAAAGGAAATAAAAAAATAATGAAGAAAATGAAACAAAAGAAATGGAAAATGAAAGAGGACAAATATTTGAAAGATAATGTTAGAATGGTCCATATAATTGAATTTTAAATTCAAATTTAAATCTCCTATAACACCTCTTCCTCAACCCTTACACCTCTTAGGGAAACCGTGATAGCTAATCATATATAAAAAATTGATAGAGGCATTTTTTTGGTCTAAGCTGCTCGGATATCTGGGAAAATTATCAAGTTATTTTTTTGAGAAGGGTTTAGAAGAACCAAAAGTGTATTCCTAGTTCCTCTGTTTTTACCAGCCCAGTAATTTGGAGGTATATGCGTGCGGCATTTTATACGCATATGATCTGATTATATTATTGGTATCTTCATATGATCAGATTACTTGATATTACATTTGGTATCAGAGTAGTGTATGACCATTGACTTGTTTAAAAATTTTCCTGGAGGTTTAGGAAAATTTTTGTTTGCAAACTGTATTGAATGAAAGTAAGTACAAGACTTTTGGATGAAACTTCTTATATGAAACCATTATCATTTAGATTTCTTATTTTTCAGTGTTTAAAAGTGTATGAAGTTTGGTGTTTAAACAGTACTGCATGAAATTCAGTTTTGGGTGCCTTCAAAATTAGAATTTTGAATATATTTATTCAATATGTTTATGGGAAAACCTTTCATTTCCCTTTTAAACATGGCTTATGGACCAACAAATTAAAAAAAAAAAAAAAAACTGGTGTTTTTTGGGTAGAAAACGATTTCCAGAGGTTGAAGATGTCCAGAGGTTGAATATGATTTGAATTGTAAGGCGGATTTTGGTACAGGTTATGTATTTCCTACGGGCGCCCGAGAGACTGGGTTGGGCTTGGGCCTTATTAAAATTATGTAAAACAATGTGGACTAGGCTTAGGCCTTATTCAGATTAAAAAAAAAAAAAAGGGTGACAGAATGGACTTTGTAGGTTTCAAACCCGTGATCATCTAATATAACTAAAGGTAGTTAACCACTAGGATTCATGAATCTATGGATATTCAAACATATTTGTCCAGTTTGATTCAAGGGAATGTTCTACCTTCATGCCTGGTATGTTTGTATGAGATAGTGCGGATCCTGCCTTTTGGGCGCGGGGATAGTCGGTGCATTATTTTGATGCGGGGACATCAAGGGCATTTAGGACCTTTGTTGGATTTAGGATAAATCTGTATGTTTGGCTGCATAGATAGCCATCAAATTCTAAATTCATAAAATTTGTGTCTAAAGGGATTTGAACCTAATAGTCAGTGCTTTATTTGGATGCAGGAACATCCAAAAACGGTTTAGGACAACCTATTTGGATTTAGGATAAATATCGAATTCTAAATTCATAAAATTTGTGTCTAAAGGGATTTGAACCTAATACCTATAGTCTTAAATAAAAAAGGGTTGAGATTGATGGCTATTAGCAAAATTTATGAAAAAGGGTTGCTGGCTTGAATTAAACACACAATAATTCAAACTTAATCGACACACACTCTACTAATGAACTGCATGTATGATTGATATTAGATGTCAACTACAAATGATTTTATGTTTAAAATATAGGAATTAAATTTCCTATATATTAAATTTATTATGATTATTTGTATGATACAATTTATAAAATTAATTGAATGATAATCTTATTATTTAAATTTACTTAAAAGTTTTTGTAATAATGTTTAATTAAAAATAGCATATGCTTCATTTTTAATTGAATTAAAAT
This sequence comes from Tetrastigma voinierianum, assembly GCA_016808115.1. Taxonomy (NCBI): domain Eukaryota; kingdom Viridiplantae; phylum Streptophyta; class Magnoliopsida; order Vitales; family Vitaceae; genus Tetrastigma; species Tetrastigma voinierianum. Next base: position 223,899 of record JAEQBH010000802.1, read on the forward strand.
CGGGGAACAAAAATCGGATTTTCAGTAGATTGCTCCTAGCTAGAAAAAAATAGGTTTTCGGTCGATTTATCGCTGAAAAATCGGTTTTCGGGCGGCTTCAAAAAAATTTGCACTGGGAAAAATCGGAAGAAAAAAAATTGAGAAAAAATGCCCGATTTTCTAGAAAAATCGATATTTTAGTATTTTTCATAATTTCAAAAATATGAAAATTTGCTTGATGGGTTTAATACCAAAAATGCGGAAGTGGCCCATATTAATAGAGTGGGTGGTGTAGCTTATTATATATAGTGCAAAACTTATATTCTCTTATTATTTATTTGTTCATAATCCCTTTTTAATATTTTATTTTATTTTTATTTTACATTACTCTTATAATATTTTAAATCGAATATTAATTTGAAAAGGAAAAGAAATAAAATATCATTTAAAAATTTAAATTATAATATACAATATTTTGAATCTCCTCATTATCTACATAATATTTATAATAATAACAATAAAAATAATAATATTTCTTTAACATAATAATATCTGAATAATAATATATTAAATATAACATATTTAATTTAATAATTACTAATCCATTTGATTTTAATCTATCTTAATTAAGATATGAATCATTTCTTATAATCTATATAATTAAAATATGAAGAATTTTTAATAGCAGATATTTTTGTAAAGTATCATAGATATTTGCAGATATATTTAGATATTTAGAGATATTTAGATATTTGATATTTGCAGCAAATTCAATTAGAATATATCAGTAAAATTCAATTAGAATATGGCCGAAGTGTTCTGATATTTTGATCCTTGGTTAAAATTATAAATTAAGTTTTAAGATCACATTTGATTACATTAATTCTAATTAATCATATGGAATGTGGTAAATCTATGAAAACCCAAAATAATGCAAAACGATATAATATCGTCATAAATGGACGGTAACTTTAGAATTTTCTCTGACGTGTGACGGTTTTTAATAGTTGAATTAACTACCATGAAATCCCAGATTACCTTGTGAATTTCGTTGAATTCGAGATAATGAATTCGCGTATTTGAGCGTTTGGATAAATTGATGTGCGTAGCGTGATAGGCGTGTCTTATGTAATGACTAGAGTGGGGGCAACAACATGGGTGGGCTAAGTGTCGTGCCCTCAAACCATGCATGACATGGGTGGATGAGGTTAAGGCATGGAAAACACATGGCATTAGTTTGAATGTGTCAAGGTGGTTGGAATTAGGTGTCCTACACCTAACTCAAACCAAACTAAGTGGAAGGGGAGATCAATTCGGTGGGTAGAGAAGGAAGGAAGGAAAGAAAGAAAAGAAAGAAAGTAAATAAGAAAAGAAGAAAGAAAGGAAGAGTAAAGGAAGGAAAAGAGGATGAGTTGGTCTGCACTCCAACAGGTAGGTTCTTCTCCTACTTGGGATACCCTTGTTTAGGGGCCATTTAATGGCCATGGAGCTTAGCCCCAACATGGGGGCTGGTTCAAAATAGTTTGGGACAAACTATGGTGTGTATTTTAATTTGCTTTGATGCCTAAAGCGTAGTTTTGTACCCAGGTTGAACACACTGAGTACATGTATGGTATCTTTGGATTTTGTGTGTTGCTGTTCTTGTTTTGAAATTGGAAAAATTTCCAGTTTGCATGTGTTATATTATTGTTTGAATAACATGCAGATTTTGGTGTGAAAAATACTCATTTGCATGCTGTTTTCTGAACTGTAAATCTAGAAAAAAAAAAAATTCTAGTTTGCATGTTCATTTTCCTTGTTTGATTACATGCGGAATTTTCTAGGTTTTAAGACTGAAAAATCTAGTTTGGTGTGTTATTGCTTGAATGAAAAACATCACGAGAATTTTATAGGTTTAAGGCTTAGAAAATCCGATTTGGTGTGTTGTGCTTGAATGAAAAAGCATGCAGAATTTTAAGGTTATTAGTGAAAAAATCCCGGTTGGTGTGTTATTATTACATGTAGAATTTTAAGGTATTAAAACTGAAAAAACAAAAAACAAAAATAGTTTGGTGTTATTGCTTGAATAGAAAAACATGCAGAATTTTAAGGTTTTAAAGCTGAAAAATCGATTTAGTATGATATTGCTTGAATGAAAAACATCACGAGAATTTTAAGGTTTTAAAATTTGAAAAATCCGTTTGGTATGTTATTTAACACATGTAAATTTTTTAAGGTTGTAAGGCGAAGAGAATCCGAGTTTAGTGTGTTATTGCTTGAATGAAAAACATGCAAATTTTTTTGGGTTTTAAGACTGAAAAATCCAATTTGGTGTGTCATTGTTTACATGCAGAATTTTCTGGGTTGCAAGACTGAAATTGGTTGATAACATGTAAATTTTGTGGGAAAGCGGTGTTATTAGTGCATGTAGTTTTATGAGTTGGAGATATGGAAAAAAAAAACCCAGTTTGTATGATTAATTCTTGCTTGAATAACATGCAGATTTTGGTGTGAAAAATACTCATTTGCATGCTGTTTTCTGAATTGTAATTCTCGAAAAAAAATTCAAGTTTGCATGTTCATTTTCCTTGTTTGATTACATGTAGTTTATGTGTGAAAAATGGTAGTAAAGCATCTTGTTTTTAAGTTAGAAAATTTGGAAAGAAAATCCAGTTATATGTTTACCTTCTTGGTTGATAACATGTAAATTCTATGGGAAAACAGTGTTATTAGTGCATGCAGTTTTCTGAGTTGGAGATATGGAAAAAAAAAACCAGTTTGCATGATTAATTCTTGTTTGAATAACATGCAGTTTTTATGGGAGTAATATTGGTTTATGCATGCATGAAATAAGTAAATAATATGTAGTAACATTGCATTTCACGTGCATGGGGACATCATGTATATCGGGTGTGAGTGCACGACATGACTTTGAACAAGTAGTTTTTATCAGATGGTTGTCCAAAAAAATATTATCGGAGTATGTCTTACACAGTACTATCGGAGTTTGTCCAAATGAAATATATCGAAGGGTTGTCCACAGTACTATCAGAGTCTGTTTAAATGAAATATATCGGAGGGTTATCCACAACATTATCGGAGTATGTCCAAATGAATATATATCGGAGGGTTGTCTACAATACTATCGAATACATCCCGAATAGAAATATCGGAGGGTTGTCAGCGATCACTTATGCTCCAGATGCAATCAGATAGAAATATATCGGAGGTTGTATAGCATTATGGAGTTTGTCCCGATGGAAATATATATATATATATATATATATATATATATATATATATATATATATATATATATATATATATATATATATATATATATATATATATATATATATATATATATATCGGAGGGTTAATCCACATTCATCAGATGCAATACATATGAAAATATCGGAGGTTGTCAAACATTTTATCGAGTACATCGATGAACAGCCGAGAACTAAAACAAAAACCTTTTGTTTTGAAATGGTCTTCGCCATGTGAAAAAAAAAAAAAGCATGTGTGAGGGAGTCGGTGAGGACTCGAGGCATGGGGCATGACAAGTGACATTCATGTAGAAATCTGCATATTTTTACTTGAATGGGTATGAATTCATTAATTTATGGCATTGCATGTGCATAGGTGAGTGTAATATTCGTAGGAGATTTTCTTTGCTAGGCTTTGCTCACTCTGTCATGGGAAAATAATTTTTTTAGGTATTGGAGGTTCACCGGGAAACGAAATAGGTCCAAAAAATTAGTTGAAAAGAGAAGTAGGATTGGGCTTTGTTTTATCTGTAAATTTTGGGTAGAAAAACCGGTTCTGTTTTATGTAAAAGAATAGAGTTGTAATTAAACTCATTTTGTATAAGAAATGCAGTTTTGGTAAGGTTTCACTAGGTTTCATATGCCTTTGTAATAAAAAGGTTGTTTTATACCGAATTTGCGGCGTATAAAAAAAAAAAAAAATTACCCCTGGGAATTGAGGCGTCATAGCTTGGTATCAGAGTTTAGGTATACGAATACATAGGGAGCTTGGGTGTGGGATCCATTGGCATGGTCCTGATACCAGCTTCACAGCTGGGTATTAGAATCTAGGTATATGAATGCCTAGGACTCGATGGGGCACGGGTTTAGATCATACATACACTATGCATAATCGATTGAATTGATGTGTGTGATCTGTGCTTGATTTTGTGAACTTTGTTTGATAAATTGTATAATGAACACTAAGGTTAGAGAACATAACCTTAAGGGTTCGGAAAACATACTAAACATGATAATTTGAAATTAATTTAAATTAACTGATGATTAGTGGTTGTGAGTCACCCGCAATAATGAAAAAAAAAAATTCTTAAGTTGTCATTTGACTTGTGTAAATGGAAAATCAAGGACGAGGACGCAGGGGTCGCCCATGGGGCACACCACCTATTTTTGATCAACAGGCCTTTGCGGCGAGTGAGTGTTCATAGGCTTGCTGCCATTGCACGGGCTAGTCTGGTCGGGGGCCAGAAGTGACCTCTAGGGGTTTATGGCACATGTCGTGTCGACGGGTATGGTAGGAGGGACTCGATTAGAGACTGACCTTGGCCATCGGAGTAGACGATGTGAGGAGCATTCGGGACTTGGATGCTAGTGCTAAAAGGAAGGAGAGTCAACCTTCTTCTAGCTCTAGGAAGAAGCAAAGACCACGTTTCACGGGATCTCGGGACGGGCCATGACCACGGTCGAGGCGAGGTTAATCGTCGGTGGGGACACTTTGGGGCTCCTAGCGGTGGGGCGAGCGTCGTTTTTTCCTTATGCGCTTGGATACTTTAAACGGGATTGCCCTTAGAGGCAAGGATCCCAGAAATACGGGACATCATAGTCCCAATCATCAGTGGGACATGCGCATGACCTTGGTTGTTCCTCACACCTAGCATGGGCAAAGGAGGCGGGTGTCGATCCGGGGTGTTGCACTAGCACCTACTAATTTGTAGACGACCCACATGGACCCGGGACGCCGGTCGAGGAGTCGAGCAAGGTTCACGGGGCCTGAACCACAGCCGGGCCAGGCGGATGATATGCTACCTTGTCGTTAGCTAGGCCTGAGACGGGATTGTCCTTAGGGAAGGATCAGGTAGTACCACGAAATTTGGGCTTGTGGCGATCGGTACGAAGTATCGAAGTGCGTTTTGATACTCGCACTTCTTGTGAGATTATTGTTTGATTCACAGTGCTTCATATTCATGCTCGTTGCATCATGTGTGAAAGATTGGGGCTTAGAAGTAGAGCCTTAGAAAGGCTGATATATATGAGTTTTCTTTCCTGTGATTGGGTGAGGGCCGGGTCGATATGGGCATGAAGTTAGGGATCTTAGGATCTCTACTCACAAGTGACCTCAAGGGCCATGGACATCACCAATGACGTTTTTCTTGATGGATTTAGTTGACTCGAACAATCGAGTTATCACCGATTGTGAGTGTAGGAGAGTTACCGCCTACACGTAGGATGGTACTCGTGTTATGTTTCAGGGGGACAAGCACGATGCTTTGCCTCAGACCATGTACGACTCCAGATGGCACCCCATGAGACTCTCTATGGGAGGCCATGCCGATCACCGATATATCGACGCAGGTGGAGAGCTCCATCACGGTCCAGATCTGACAAAAGACACCCTGGGAAGGTGGGTATGATCCGATTAACGCCTCTCACTTCCGCCAGCCTAAGAGCACTACCGACGGAGGTGATGATCTCTAGAGTTTGAGGTGGGTGATCACGTCTTCTTGAAGATGATGTCGAAGAGAGGAGTGGTCAGGTTTGACAAACGAGGGAAGCTGTCGTCGAGGTATATCAGGCCCTTCGAGAGTCTCAAGAGGGTGGGAACAGTTGCGTTTCGGTTGGCGCTACCGCTAAGCTTATCAGGTTTCCACGAGGTGTTCCATGTCTCCATGTTCCGGAGGTATACCCGTGATCCAAATTCCATGTAGTTGGATCGTGAGACTGCTATCGATGCAAATGGGACCTCGAGAAGGGGCCTCGTGCAGATTTTGGGATACCGACCAAAGTTTTGCGATGCAAGATTGTGAGGCTAGTAAAGGTGTTGTGGCAGCACCGAGGAGTTGAGGAGGCAACATGGGAACGTGAGGACATGATGCATACCAGATATCCTTTCCTCTTTGAGGATGGAGGTACGTGGTTTTAGTCATAAAATGATAAATGACTGCTGCATATGCATGTGATAGTGTGTATATGTGTGTGAATTTTGGGACGAAATTCCTTTAAGGGGGGAAGAATGTGAAAAATCGAAATAATGCAAAATGATAGACTTTCATCACAGACGGACGGTAAGTCTAGAATTTTCTCTAGACCTTGGATGACGACGTGGTTTTCACCGTTGAATTTGTCTCGCGAAATCTCTAGATACGCCAAGCCAACTTCGCCACCTCGAGACAATCAATTTCAATGATTGAGGCATTTGGACTAATTAGAGAGTGACACATGGCATGATAGGCGTGTGCCATGTGGCACTAGAGTGGGGGACACTGGCACATGGGTGGGCCATGTCATGCCCTCAAACCATGCAATGACATGGGCGGATGAGGCTAAGGTGATGGAAAACACATGGCATCGGGTTTCCTGCCATGTGTCATGTGGTTGGAATTAGGTGTTCTACAATCTAACTCAAAAACCAAACTATGGAAGTGGGAGATCAGTTCCTATGGGTAGAGAAGGAACAGCGAAAGAAAGAAAAGAAAGAAAGAAAGAAAATAAGAAAGGAAGAAAGAAAGGAAGAGGAGCGAAGGAAAAAGAGGGAGCATTTGGTCTCGCACCAAATGTAGGGCCGGTAACGAGCCGAGCCGAGCCGAGCTTTGAACATTTCGAGCCAGCTTGTTAATTTACGAGCCGAGCCGAGCCCGCCGGGCCGAGCCAACGAGCTTAAAATCAGGCTCAAGCTGGGCTTGATTTAAAAAAGCTCGGGCTTGAGCCTATTAGGCTCATTTTCCATGAACGAGCTCGAGCTAACCTCGAGCTCAAGCCCAATCCCGAGCCATACAAGTTTGTATCAGAATCAATCCTCAAGCTCACTCTATACCTTTAACTTCAGAATCAACTGGCAACAAATACATCAATTAAGGAAATACTGCGGATTTGTTTACCTAGTTGATTTAGCAATTGATGCCAAAGTCAAGTAAAGCCACCTCCCTTCAACATTTTGTTTCTCGGATTACGAGAATTTCCACCGTCAAAATGCCTTGCAACTCGAAAAATTATGAAATAGAATTAAAAACAAGTAGAAATTGCAAAGAGTGAAGAAATAAGATACCTGAAATCATTGAATAAGAAACATGATCGGGTTTTAATCAATTATCAACAAAGAAATAATATATGAACAAGATTCCGCTACTAAACTCATTAGTAACAACAGAACTATTTGTCAATATATCACGTAGACATGGTTGTTGCCACCACCCTCCCGACTACTAAGTCGCGCATGATTAATTTCCTTCAAGACCCATAGCTTCACCCATTGCCTGACCGAAGATCCGTAATTTGCCCACCATGTCGAACCGATCGGCCCAAATTTTCATACCTAGCAACCGACGGCAGACCCATGCTACACCGCCTCGGCCTGGCAAAATTCCGCATGCCGGCTCCTTGTTTCCTCATGAAACCCCACCCCACGATCAACACCCTCGCGATGCCTTTACCCATACCCACACCTGGGATGCGCCCGGGTTAAGTCCAAGCATCAAGATCCAAAGGGGCCCCAATACCCCACGGACGATCCTAGCTCATCAGTCGAATTGATCGTGATCAACGGGTCCCGTGCATTTGCCCCTCAATGCTACCTCAAGATCTAAGAAACCTTGTCTAAGCTCATGGCCAGCAGCCTCTATAGTTTCCACAGAGCCCCACACCCCTACATTCGTAATCCGATTCTTGTACACCAAGATCGACCGATCGCACTCGCGGGTCATACCCAACATCCACGCCCTTCCCCGACGTCCCTTCACGGCACCTCTTCACGCCATCCACACCGGAACATACCGCCGCCGACACCTCTTCGCTAGCCATCAAGAACATCGCTACCAAGAAGATCCGAGATCTAGGTGGCTACCCCACCAACCGTGATTCGCCGAGCTCCCGGCCGCCTCGCTGCCAACGCCTCCTTAACTGGGCCATGAGATCTAGCCATCCATACGACCGGATCTGCAGAGTCGAGATCCATTACATCGATATCCGGACACATGACTCCGGCATCACCCTGCCGCCTAAGCCTGGATAGTTAACTGGTGAAGACCGGTCCACCTACGAGACCAGCAAGCCCTGCTCCAAATGAAGACTGATGATCCACGCAGCCGAGCTTTTCTTTTTTTTTGAGCTTGTTCCTGAGCCTATTCGAGATTTATCACATAAATGATAATAAGCTCGCCTCGCTTAATCCACGAGCCGAGCCCGAGCGAGCTTTTCGAGCCTAGCCCAGCCGAGCCCGAAAGTAGCTGGTTTGCTACTGTACTCTACCAATAGGTGTTCTTTCTCTTAATGGGATACCCTTTTTGTTTAAAATAGTCCAATGGCCATGGAGCTAGCCCCAACATGGGGTTTGGTTCAAAACATTTTGAGACAAACTGTGGTGTGTTTTCTAGGCACTTTTGATTTCCAAAAACTCAGAAGTTTTGGTGTAGTTGAACCTTGGCTGAGTACATGTATGGTAAGGCCGATTTTTTTGTGTGTTGTCGTTTGTTTAGAAAACTGGAAAAATTTCCAGTTTGCATGTGTGAAATAATTGTTTGAATAACATGCATATTTTGGTGTGAAAAATACTCATTTAGCAAGCCAAGTTTTTTGAATCAGAATTTGGAAAAAATCCAAATTTTTGCATGTTCATTTTCCTTGTTTGATTACATGCATAATTTTCTAGGTTTTAAGACTGAAAAATCCAGTTTGGTGTGTTATTGCTTGAATGAAAAACATGCAGAATTTTATGGGTTTTAAGACTGAAAAATCTAGTTTGGTGTGTTATTGCTTGAATGAAAAACATGTAGAATTTTTGATTGTAGACCTAAAAATCCAAAGCTTTAGTGTGTTATTGCTTACATGTGTAATCTTGTAATGTAGCATCGAAAAGAAAAAATATAGTTTGGTATGTTATTTTCTTGAATGTGAAAAACATACTGTAATTTTCTTATTTTAAGACTCGAAAATCAAGTTTGGTGTGTTATTTAAATGAAAACATGCAGAATTTTTCGGTTTAAAACTAAAAATCCAAATGGTGTGTTATTTCTTTAATGAAAAACATGCGTAATTTTCTGGGTTTTAAGACTCAAAATCCAGCCAGTATGCGGGTTACTACATGTAGAATTTTCTCGAGTTGTAAGACTCAAAAATCCGCTTTGTGTGCAAGTTATTGCTTGAATGAAAAATAACATGCATAATTTTCTCTGGTTTTAAGGTCGAAAACTAGCTTTGGTGTGTCATCATACATGCACTTTCTAGGTTGCAAGACTAAATCTGGTTGATAACATGTAAATTATGTGGGAAAACGACTTTATTAGTGCATGCGCTTCGAGCCGAAGATATGGAAAACTCTAGTTTGCATGATTAATTCGTTTGAATAATATGCATTTTGGTGAGAAATACTTATTTGCATGCTGTTTTCGAATTGTAAACTGAAAAAACACATGTTCATTTTCTTGTTTGATTACATGCGCTTTATGTGAAAAATGGTAGTAATGCATGTTGTTTTTTCTGGTTAGAAAGCTGGAAAGAAAATCCAATTATAAGTTTACCTTCTTGGTTGATAACATGTAAATTATGTGGGAAAACAAAGGTTATTAGTGCATACAAGCCGAGTCAGAGATATGGGAAAAAAACCCGCTTGGTATGATTAATTTTGTTTGAATAATACGCATGGGAGTAATATTGGTTTATGCATGCATGAAATAAGTAAATAATATGCAAGATATCACGCTTCACTGAATGGGGACATCGCATATCTGGTGTGAGTGCACAATATGACTTTGAACAAGTAGTTTTCCCTGATAGTTGTCCAACAAAATATTATCGTAGCATGTCCTACACAAGACTATTGGAGCCACCCAAATGAAATATACTCCGAGGGTTATCCACGCACTATCGAGTCCGTCCAAATGAAATATATCGAGGGTTGTCCACACCATTATCGGTCCTGGTCCAAATGAAAAAAAAAAAAAAATATATATATATATATATATATATATATATATATATATATATATATATATATATATATATATATATTTGAGGGTTGTCTACAAGATTTATCGTAGTCCTGGTCCAAATGAAAGATTCTGAGGGCTTGTCCACAAGACGACGAGTCCGGCCCAAATAAAATATATCGAGGTTGTCCACAAAGATTATCTGAGTCTCCGTCCAAATGTATATATATATATTTTGGAGGGTTGTCCACAGTACTATCGGAGTCTGTCTAAATGAAATATATCGGAGGGTTATCCATAGTACTATCGGAGTCTGTCCAAATGAAAATATCGGAGGGTTGTCAAACATTTTATCGAAGTCTGTTCAACGAACCTTCGCGAGAACTAAAACAAAAACCTTTTGTTTTAGAAATAATTTTCATACATGACAAAAAAATGCATGTATGAGGGAGTCGGTGAGGACTCGAGGCATGGGGCACGACAAGTGACCTTCATGTAGAAATCTGCATATTTTTACTTGAATGAGTGAATTTCGTGAACATGGCATTGCATGTGCACTTGTGCCGTGTACTTTAGAGATTTTCTCTCATGGGCTTTGCTCACCCCGTCGTGGGAAAATCATTTTTTCAGGTATTGGAGGTACACCGGGAAACGAAACAGGTCTAAGAAATTAGTTGAGAAAAAGGCCAGATTTGGCTTTGTTCTATATCCTGCGAACATTTATGATTTTAAGAGTGATATTCCCAAACTAAGGGGTGATAACTATAAGGTATGGAAGGAGAGAATTCTTCTGCATTTGGGATGGATGGATATTGACTGCGCTATAAGGAAAGACGAACCCGACCCTATTACTGAAACCAAGATCGCAGGCTGTCCGCCTTTATGATAAGTGGAGGTCCACCGCTTCATGGTGTTCATAAAGACCAAGATATCTGTTGGTATTTGTGTCTGCTGAAAGCAAATTGATAAAGTCAAACCACTTCGAAAGCCATCGACGAAAGCGCTCAGAACTTCGACAAAGCTCTTCGCTAGTACCTTAATTACGCACTTTCATCCAAAAGCTTACTTCAGATAACTGTGACGCCCAAAAACCCGGGTCCGCGACAACCTCGTCAACTCATGAATACTCGTGGAATACTCCACCCGACACTACTCATTTAAAAACGGGCGCAGTCTCCTTTGTAATGCAGGAGCTCTACCAAAGTACATAACTTGTCCCAAAATTCACAATGACCTCACAGGTCCAAGCAAATGCGAGTAAAATAATGGGCCACTGGCCCCCGTATCAATACTACAAATATATCTAAACTAACTATCTCACGTGAGTTCAAGAGTTAATAAATTACTTAATTCAAAACATATATTCAAATTACAACATTCTAATACATGCGTCATATAATAACATCAAAGCCACAAATCTATTTCTTCATATGTGCGGTCCCGAATGCGTGGTCGCACCTGGCCCGCACCGACCAGACCGAAGGGGGTCCCACGACGGGGATGAGCAAAGCCCAAAGAGTGATAATCTCTACAAGGGCTACTCCCACCTAAGTGCATGCAATGGTCACATAATCAAACACATCCAAGTGCAACATACCTATGTTCAATCGACGTCTACATGCCATGAATGAGACTCGACCACCATGCCCCATACCGAGCTCGCGCAGTTCCATCACTCAATATGTCATTGAGTAATATATCCCGAGTCACCACCGACTGCCTCATATGTATATGCTAATCGATAAATCACACGGTATTACTAATGACCCAAGTATCGAGCCACCGCTCCATTACCCAATGCAAGTGTCAATGGGCAACAAATTCCAAGTCAATCCCGACCCATCACACAACCCGGGTCTATGTGATAAATATGACCGTGTGCTGTCTTCTTTTTCAGCAACATAACTTTCTAGTGATACCCGCATGTCTCACACCCATACAAACTATGATATCGCGGCCCTTACACTCCATACGCCCCGAGTTCTCACTAACTCCTGCCATGCATTCCGCCATGAATGAAAACCATTTCCAAACAAAGGTATTTGTTTTTAACCGTGACAACCCTCCGATATAAATAGTGATGCATTCGATAATCTATTTCAGGACAACCCTCCGATGCATACTAATCAAGACTCGACGATTGATATTATATGGACAACCTCCGATGTCGTAGGGACACACCCGATAAATAATATTGTTGGTCAACCCGAACAATTCCTTCTCAAGAAACCACTCACATGCACTACTCCTATTGTTCTTAGGGTGCCCCAAAGGCATATGAAATGCAATGAGCCATTTCCATTTTCTTTAACCCGTGACTTATTTCGACGCCGCCTTATTAATCAAGCCCACTAATCAACACCCTACGCGGTGTTGATCCACAACCGTGTACTCACGACACACCATCAAACACCTAACACAGTGTCGATCTCAACTATGCACTCACACCTAATTTCTAGGTTACCCTAGTGCATATGGAATGCATGATGCCAATTCCAACACATTCATGCTAATATATTCACATGCATATATATTAACATAATTAAATCACATAAAACATGTTATTCATTTTCTAGTAATAACACACAAAATGACTCAAATCTCGGACCCATATAAAAGAGGGCACCTCATTCTCTACCTGCTCATCACCGAATATTGTGATACCAAAACACACTACAAAACCCGAAGACATCAGTCCCGGGATCAAAACCAAACTCAACATACCCAGACTGTCAATAGTCCCAAGATCATTATGATCATAGGAAATGTTTCTCATAAAAATTCACCGACCTGTTAGAAAAATGGGCCCCGAAATTAAGCTCTGACTGCCCAAAAACAATCCCGAAATTTCTAAAATTCCTCGTACTAACTAAAAATTTGAGAACTGAAATTTACTTTATACATTTCACGGCCCTAAGTCAATTCCAAATCCATTAAATAAATTCTTAGCGTAAATAACACAAGTAGAGTACTCTACCCCGTGGAATTCCGACGAACTCCAAGATTTTGTGTCCACGCCGTGAGTTTCCTGCCGCGTGATCAACTTTTCTCTCTGCCTCGATGAAAACCTCGCGGCCCGATTTTCATAACTGGTAGTGCCAGCTAAGAGAGAAAAAATAAAAACTAAAAATCTCCTCGCCGACGCTCTCTCCTTGCGAATTTGTTTTTCCTTTTATTATTATAATATTATTATATTATTATTATTTTATGATTATTATTATTGAATACATAACTTATATTGTCTTATTCAGAGCCGCTTTCCCGGTAAATTTTTATTTCTTTCTACTTAATTATTTTAAATGAACTTTAACTCAAGCCATTTTCTCACTTCCGAGATTTTCGTAAAAATCTCGTTCCTAAAGTCACTGGCGATTTATCACCCAGAAATTCATAAAATATTCTGATTGTCTCAAAATTTGACGAAACTTTTTTGGGTCACTAAATTTCGCGAGACGAATTTAACGGCGTAGTCCGTTTCGTCATCCGAGATTTAGAGAATTTTCGATTTTCAACTAAATTAATTGCTTATCTCTTTTTCGTAAAAATTGAATTTTTCCTGCCTTTACAATACCAGGAGTAGAGTGATCTATCATGAGCATGAGGGATATAGCGCCAACTTAAGTCAATAGGTTACCATGCTCGATTAATTTTCCTTGCTCATTATATATTGAACACTCTGCCCCAACAATACAGTCCCTTCAAATTCTCTTACAACACACATAAGGATAAATGATCAATTAACGAATTGCTGACTATGTGTGTGCAAGAGGAGGGAAGGTTAATAATGGAAGAGGGCGAAAAGGTTAACTTGACCACTTTTGGAAAGAAAAAGAAAGGATCAAGCTAAAAGAAATTGAAAGATTCATGTTCAACCAGGCATAAAGAAGGAGTTATGTTTTTTTCAGAAGAAGTTATGGACACATGAAGTTAATGATTTGCTCAAAAATTTAAGATATACCATAAGAAATGTATCTAATTCTTTCTTTTGTCCTGTTATGAATCTAATATGGTTAATGTTAATCATAACACATAGGGGATTGATGCAGTTTCTACAATCTATGTTTCAAATACCCTTACAGTATACAAAACCTAAGGAAACCAATGGGAAGTAGACAATGCATCTATTCGAGGCGACAAGATGAGTTCCGTGTAGAAAGCTTTTGACACTTAGACCTTGTATTAAGTAAGCGGTTCATTTTAGAATTGGAAAGACATTTTATGTTCCAAGTTTCTCTAGGAATTTAATTTAAATTTCAGACTTGTACCTTTAGAGTTTCCTTGACTTTTCAAATTAAAGTTCGATTTATCCAATAAATCTAAAGTTATTGGTTATGATACGTGTTAATACGATGGTCTTTTCCATATTCGATTTACAAAATGATTTACTTATAATTCTATACGTATTGCATTGGATTAAAAGATGTGTTATGAATGAGGAATCTTCTATGTTATGACACCGAAGATTGGGACACATGTCCATTGAAAGAATAAAGAAATTGGTTAATGATGGGGGTACTTATATCGCGCCGAAACCACTTCTGATGACAGAGATATTCTTTGCTCAGCGGAGAGTGAAGTGGAACAACCAAGCATTACTGTATAGCTTCAGAATTTTTACCAATTATCAAATATCATGTTCGAGTAGTACAAACAAATTCCCACAAATCTCAAATATCAACTTTAAAAGCAATACATCAACCCAAGTATATATCCAAATAACTCGAACTCAGGCCTTCCAACGAAACTAAACTTTAACAATATGATATAGAAGTTTAACAAATATTCTAATAAAACCATTTTCCCGTCCTTAGTCCTCCTACTTAGAACCAAGGATACACGAAAATTTTAAAAGAATAAAGGAGTGAGCTCAAAGCGATAAGGTACACTAATACAATTTCATGGATCGAAAGTTTCTAATATACTTCCCATTAGGAGATATAGGGAATAATAATTTTTCTTATAAAATATTGGAGTTTAAACATTCTAATACAAAACGAAAGCATTTCACATCAATTCCAAATCAAAACATTCCAAACATATTTCTCTGATTACCAAATAACAAATGGTGCCTAGTTTGGTGGGACTTTACAAATGGGTGGCTAGCCTCAAATTGTTCGTTTTTAAGGTGGACGGAACCAAATACTACTAGTACTAGTAATCTCTAACCAAATTCCTAGAGGCTGGGGTTCAAATCAATTACATTCCTCACCAAGAAAATGTAAAAGTCAACTATTATATCCCGTTGACAAGGGCCAAATATACCAGAGTTTTTTTTTTGCATCAATTCAAATTTATCAAACAAAATATTATATCTCTAAAATTTTCCTTTTCACAAGCAAATAAAATTATCAAACATACATTTCGTGCAAAACATGCATTTGACCCATGCATAGAAATATAAATAACCTTTTTCGTAATTCAAAATAACATATAAAGCAATTAATTTTTTTTTTCTTTTACACAATTTGTCTTAATTTCCCTTACAGATTATAATAAAAAAAATTATTTCTTTTTTTTTTTTTTTTGAAAATTTAGGCTAATGTCCCTACTCTAAATGAAGTTCTCAAAAGCCTTGGAGAAAAATAATTCAGAAGGCCTACTATTCACCTAACATAGCACAAAATAAATAATTATTATTATTACTTTAACTAATAGACTCGATTCTAAAATTTTAGGTATTCAAATTAAACTTTTTTTTTTTTTCTAAACCAATGCTCCTACGGCATAACCAACTTATTATTTTTCACAGCCTTTTAGACATATTCTTCTAAAAATCTCAAATTTTCTATTTTCATCTATTGAACAATCTAAAACTTATAATTTCAATAGTTTAACCCAAAACAATTAAAATAAATTAATCCTAACTTCAATCGATTCTTCCAAAATTTTAACTTAAAAAATTTTAATGAACTAACTTGAATAGAAAATTTTATTAAAAATATCTAATGTATTCAGAATTGACTAACAAATATAAAATATTAATCTAAAGTTGGATTTTACCTTTAAAAAAAGTCTGAACTTCAAACTCGATTCTCCTGTGTCCTTTCACGCCTCTACGCTTCCAATTTCTAATTTGGTTGCTAAATTTTTTAGAATGGGAAAATAAGAAAAATCTCTATTTATACTTAGGTTTTAAATTGTAAAGACACTTTTACCCTTAATTAAATTAAATTAACTAATTAATTAATTTATAATTTACAATTTTACCTTTAACGAAATTTTGGGGTGCTACATTCTCCTCCCCTTAAATTAAAGTTTAGTCCTTTAAACTTGACATACTTGGGTCTTGAAAAAGGTATGGATGTTTTTCTTTCATCTCTTCCTCCAATTCCCAAGTGGCTTCTCGAATACTATGATTGCTCCATTGGACCTTCACCGACTTGACAACAGCACGACGTAGTACCTTATCCATCATGTCCACAATTTGAATGGGTACTTCCTCATAAGTCAAGTCCTCATAAATCTGAATAGGCTCCAACTTCACAATATGAGAAGGATCAAAAACATATTTCCTCAATGTCGAAACGTGGAAAACATTATGAATCTTAGATAGGCTTGGAGGCAAGGCCACTTTATACGCCAAAGTGCCTACTCTTTCCAATATTTCAAATGGACCAACAAAGCGAGGACTAAGTTTTTCCTTTTTCCCAAATCTCATCACGTACTTCATCTATGGGAAACTTTAAGAAAAAACATGATCACCTAACTCAACTCCAAATCTCGCCTACGATTATCTACATAACTCTTCTGTCTACTTTGAGCTGTTCTTAATCTTTCTTTAATCAAAGAAATCTTTCACAACTACTGTACGTTCAGCCCCAAAAGTTTCCTTTCTCAAATATCATCCCAACAAACAAGAGATCGACATTTCCTACCATATAACCCCTCAAAAGGTGCCATCCCAATGCTAGCTTGAAAGCTATTATTATAGGCAAACTCTACTAAAGGTAAATGATCATCCCAATTGCCTTTTAGGTCTAAAGTGCAAGCTCTCAACAAATCTTCCAAAACTTGTATTACCCTTTCCGATTGACCATCAGTTTGAGGATGGAGCAATACTGAAACTCAACTTAGTACCTAGCGCCTTCTGTAGACTATGCCAAAATTTAGAAGTGAAACGAGAGTCTCTATCAGATACAATAGAAACAGGTACCCCATGCATTCTCATAATCTCCTTAACATACAACGAAGCCAAACGGTCCATAGAGAAGTTGACTTTCATTGGCAAGAAGTGAGCAGATTTTGTTAATTGATCAACAATCACCTAAATAGCATTATTACCCTCTAATGTTCTTGGTAGTCCTGTTATAAAATCCATAATAATATGTTCCCACTTCCACTCAGGAATAGAAAGTGGTTGCAAAGACCCTTTTGGTCGTTGATGCTCAGCTTTCACTTGTTGACACACCAAACATTGAGCCACAAATTGTGCAATATCTCACTTCATACCCTTCCACCAATAATTATGTTTCAAATATTTGTACATTTTTGTCCCTCCTGGATGGATGGTAAGCCTAGAACAATGGGCTTCCTCCAAAAGTTCCCTTCTCAAGTCTCCATCATTTGGGACACAAAGTCTAGTCCCAAACCTCAAAATCCCATCATCTGAAAGAACAAATTTAGGCTTACAACCCTCAACTTCTCTTCCATGTTGCAAAGAATTGCAAATCATTCTTTCAGAGGCCTTTTAATTCTTCCAACTAAGTCCGGCTAGGCCTTGAAACTCGCCACAAGTGCTCTTGAGTCTGGAACTCTGAGATGGACTTGCAAACTCCTCAAATCCTTTATTAATTTCCTCTGACAACCTTTAATAGCTGCTAAGGAACCAACAGATTTCCTACTCAAAGCATTAGCTACAACATTTGCCTTCCCTTGATGATACTGAATGATACAGTCATAGTCCTTAAGTAGCTCTATCCATCTCATTTGCCTCATGTTCAATTCGTTTTGGGAAAACAAATACTTCAAACTCTTATGATATGTGAATATTTCACAAGTTTAACCAAAAAGGAAATGTTTCCAAATCTTAAGTGCAAAAATCACCACATCTAACTCCAAATCATGAGTGGGGTAATTTTGCTCATAAGGCTTCAACTGTCTAGAAGCATAAGCCACAACTTTCTCATGTTTCATAAGAACACACCCCAAACCCTAATGAGAGGCATCACTATACCTCCTGAACCTTAAGGGATAGTCAAAACAGGGGCTGTCACTAATATGTTCTTTAACTCTTGGAAGCTACGTTCACACTCATTAGACCATTCAAACTTAACCCCTTTCTGTGTCAGCTTAGTCATAGGTAAGGCAATCTTAGAGAACCCCTCAATAAATCGCCTATAATAACCAGCAAGTCCCAAGAAGCTTCTCGACTTCGGGCCACGCACTAGGTCTCCTCCAATTTGTTACAAAGATCTACCTTCTAGTGGTCAATGTAAATGCCATCCTTAGTCACCACATGCCCAAGAAAAGAGATTCTATCTAACCAAAACTCACATTTCTTCAATTTGGCATACAACTTCTTGTCTCGTAGGGTCTGCAACACAATACTCGAATGACGCTTGTGCTCTTCTCTCCACTCCTTGAGTACACCAAAATGTCATCAATAAAAACCACCACAAATGTATCTATAGATAGTTTGAATACCCTATTCATTAAATCCATAAAGGCAGCAAGTGCATTAGTCAAACCAAAAGGCATAACCAAAAACTCATAGTGTCCATACCTAGTTCGAAAAGCAGTCTTAGGTACATCTTCACCTTTGACTCTCAATTGATGATACCCTGCATCGAAGACTGGCCACGCCCGACATTCCCTGGCCCGACCCGGACATGGATCCGAACCGCTTCCGGACGCGAGACTCGTGGATCACGGGACTCTTTACCTGATTTTTTTTTTTAAAGGCCAACTGGTACCTGTGGGTATGGCCCACATCTTATAAATGTAATCAAAATTATATACATATAACTCGAGTCCCATTTACAAATACAAAAACCGAACTTTTACATTACAAATCGAAGATGGAACCTACATAGTGAACCCTTACAAGTGTGTCAGCCCAAATTCGTATGCGTGTCTTCGATGTCTTCCCCGTACCTACACGGATTAAAACCCGCGGCTGTTTTTACGCTTAGTGGGAAACATGTATCTTATGTATATACACATTTAATGCATAAACACAACATAATATAAATTTTATGTATTTATATTAAGTGAACTTATACTCGGTACTTATTCTTATGCGTAACTTATCCTATAATGCACTTTATGTGCATTCAGGACTCCCGTAGGAGTTACAGAACTTATGTTTATGCTACGGAGTTTAACTTATTCGGAGGTACCCGTAGGTACCACAGAGATTACGGAACGTATACTGGTATTTCGGAGCACATACTTGTCTTACGGAACTTATACTGGTCTTACGGAGCTTATACTGGTCTTACGGAACTTATATATGTATTTCGGATACAGAAGTACCCGTAGGTACTACAGAACATTTTACTGGTATAAAAGTACCCGTAGGTACTCAGCGCTGCACGTATTCCTTATACTTTATAAATTCGTGAGGTACCACTCGGACTTCTATACTTATCTTACTGACACGAGTACTGTAGAGAAGTACTGGGCGTAATCCTGTACTTATTTACCGATACAAGAGTACCCGTAGGTACTACCGAACTTAATCAAATACAAGAAACTCAGAGTGGCTCACTTCTGAGCTTAATCGCATACATGATGTAACTTACTCAAGATGTGAGTACCTGTAGGGTATCACCGAACTAAATCAAAGACAGACATATTCAGATAATGTATTTATCGATACGTGAGTACCCGTAGGGTACTACAAGTAATGACTGACAGCAAGACATAATTTATTCAGATATGGGACTTATTTCGATATCTTGAGTAATCTCAGAGGTACTACAGACTATACAGACGTAACTTATCGATACGTGACTTATTCAACATGAGTACCCTAAAATTACTAAATTTATTGATCGGGACTTATTCGTATATCAGGAGTACCCATAAGTACTATTATGGAACAAAAAAAAAAAAAAAAATCGAGACGTAACGTAACTTAATTAAATACGTGAGTACCCGTAGGTACTACGTAACATTTTCGTGATACGTGGAGTACCCGTAGGTACTACGTAGCTTAATCGTGGCACGTGAGGCAAACCTGTAGGTACTCGTAACTTATTCGCAGACAGACTTGTCAAATATGTGAGGCCCGTGAGGGTACTACAGACTTATCGGATACAGGACTTATCAAATACAAGAGTACCCGTAGGTACTACAGGACTTATCGGATACAGGAGTACCCGTAGGTACTGCAAAACTCATTCAGATGCAGGAGTACCCGTAGGTACTACAGGTCTTATTCAGAGACAGGCTTATCAGATACAGGAGTACCCGTAGGTACTAAGGTGACTTATACAGAGACAGGACTTATCAGATACAGGAGTACCCGTAGGTACTACGTAACGCATCAGATACGTACGAACTTATCGATACAGATATCAAATACGCGGAGTACCCGTAGGTACTACGTAACGCATCGATACGTGACTTATCTGGACAGAAATTTGAGGGAAAATTCGCAGAAAACCGGTTCAGATGCTAGAGTACCCGTAGGTACCACAGTCTTATTCGTGAGACAGTTTATCGATACGTGAGTACCGTGAGGCACTGCCAGATTTATACAGAGACGTGTGACTTATCAGGATACAGGAGTACCCGTAGGTACTACGTAACTGCATCGATACGTAACGTAACTTATCGATACAGGAGTTATCAACACGGAGTACCCGTAGGTACTGGGCTGCACGTATCGATACGTGGACTTATCGGATACGTGGAGTACCCGCAGGGTCGCAAACTCATTCAGATGCGTGAGCACCTGTGAGGGTACCACAAATCTTATTCAGAGATTGTGCTTATCGGGATATTGTGAGTACCAGAGGTACCAGACTTTATACAGAGACAGGACTTATCGTATACGAGTACCGTAGGTACCATGCACGTATCGATACAGTGCCCAGTGGAATTTTTATCGGGGATACAGAGGCCCGTGAGGTACTACAGAACATATCAGATACAGAACAGAATTTATTCAGATACATGAGTACCCGTAGGTACTACAGGACTTATTCAAATACAGGAGTACCCTCTGTACTACTTAACTTATCGATCGTGACTTATCTGTAGACAGATGTTCGCAGGTACTACGTAACTAAATCGTGAGAAAGAAATGTAAATTAACTTAATTAAATACGTGAGTACCCGTAGGTACTTCAGAACATTTTCAGATACAGGAGTACCCGTAGGTACTACGGACCTTATTCAAATACAGGAGTGCCCGTAGGTACTACAGAGCTTATACAAATACAAGAGTACCCGTAGGTACTACAAACCTTATTCAGAGACAGGAGTACCCGTAGGTACTACGGAACAGATACAGAGGTACATTCAGATCTTTATTCAATGTCTTATCATATGTCTGTCTGACTACCTAGACCAATTATAAGAAAATGAGCAGATTTAGCGACAATAAGTATCCATGGTACGATACATAAGATCGGGTGCCATAGCACCACCGTGGAGTACCAAGTATCGAACAGAGTGCCGTAGCACTAATCAGAGTACCGGCACTAATCAGAGTGCCGGAGCACTAATCGTAGAGTGACTAAGTACTAATCAGAGTGCCGAGCACTAATCAGATCGCTCCACTCATTCATTCTTTGGTCCTAGGTAGTCATATGATCATATGTCTTATATATTCTATTCCTCTATAAATCATCTTTACTCAGAAATTGAATCACTCCAATCGATTGTCCAAACTCAAGTTATGGTATTTTCATGCCAACTAGTCGACACCATTTTACCGAGGGACAGAGATTGAATTACTCATTTTCCGAGGTCTTAACTTCATATTTTGACACTAGGTCCTTGTAATTATTTAAAGCTAAGATATTAAGGGTTCTATTCCAACTGGAATCACCCAATTCGGAGTACCGGAACTCAAGATACGTCCGAAACAACTCGGACTACGCTATGATCAACTGATGCAGGAAATGGGCTTGCACATAGCCTCACTTTGAGTGGGATTTTTCTCGACCACTTAGAGTCAGAAGTTATGATACCTTTCTGAAAGTTTGGTTCTTGAAGCCTATTTACGTAGCCACTTGAATCACTCAAATCGGATAAGAAATGAGGACGTTATGGCTAAAATACGAAAACTATCGTGAACCTGAAAACCGCACAGTCCTACCGGTAGACTTGGCCAAAATCGACTAGAATCAGCTCTACCGGTAGAACTTAAGTCCTACCGGTAGAAGACACCCGAGAATGCAATGTAGTAATGGGTGTTTTTTTCTCCCCATTTTTCCATATGTTTGATCCCCAATCACTTATACATCCAACACACATCTAACTTTTTCCAAATCACCTTGGAATCACTTTTCTATTCCATTCCTCTTTCAATTTCATATCTTTCTTCAAAAATCCATCATGACTCTTCCAAAACCCCTTCTAATATGGGTTATAACCCATACACAAAAAAGACATGAGGATTAGTTAGGGTTTATTCTAAACCCTAACTCAATTACTCTCCATTAACCATGGATTCATCCTCAAGGAGAGGATTTCATGAGCTTCTTGAGCCATAGCGGGGGTTTTACCTAATCTTTTACTTGCTATCATTTTTGGGTTAAGGTGAAACCCTAGCAAAAACCCCATGCCTGGGGGACAAACTAATAACCAACCAAGCATGACAATTCATAGATAATCTCTTAGAATCCATAGCCAAAGTTAGTTTCCATACCTTGCATTTGCTCTTTACCTCCTTCTTCTCTTCCTCTTCCTCCTCTCTTCTTTCTTCCCTCTTCACGCTGAGCTCTCCCAAAATGAGACCAATTTGGTCCTTTAAATTCATATGTTATTCAAGGCCTTGTTTGGGCCATCAAAAACCCATTTTGGGTTAGCTTTCACTTGCCACTTAGCTCCTTCAACTCATTATTTTGGCTTTCAATTTACCATTATTTCATTTTGGCCCATACCTCTTCAATTTATGACTTTAAGCCCCTTTTTGGACCAATTACAAATTTACCCTTCAATCTTGTAAATTTCCGTGTCTCTCGTTCCCTAAGCCGCATTTAACTTATGCAACAACTAAATTAGGCTTACTAAATAACTAAACATGCTTTAAAACGACTAGGGTATATTTCGGGTGCTACAATTCTCCCCTTATAAGAATTTCTGGCCCTCGAATTACACTCTAGTGCGGTGTGCTTGCTCTATATCAGATCCTTTTCTTTTCATATCTTTGGCGTAAGCTGGAGCGTGATTCTCACTGAGCCATCAAAGTCATCGAACCGCATCTCCCGTCTTAATCTTTCGTGAGCCGATTGCACCTGATCATTCTAGCCGATATACGTGACTGTGACACTGCATAAAGCCAACACATTACTAAGTGTAGTGTGCATCCTTAATCCGAGACTTATCCGTAAACGCCAAACCTAGGCTCGATACCAACTCGTGTTGGCATCATATTCCCAATGGGCCTTAGGTTATCGGGATACCTATGCCTCCGATACCAACTTGTCACGCCCGATTCCCCTGGCCCGACCGATTGATCTGATCCGACCTAGCTTCCGGACGCGAGACTCGTGGACTGACTCCCACCCGATTTTTTAAAGGCCAATCGGGCACCTGCGGGGGTATGGCCTACATCTTATAACGTAATCAAAATTATATACATATAATCGAGTCCCATTTACAAATACAAATCGAACTTTTATGATTACAAATCGTGAGCATGGAACCTACATGTAGTGAACCCTTACAAGTGTGTCGCCCGCCTGTACGCGGAAGTCTTCGTGATGTCTCTCCTCGTACCTACACGGATTAAACCCGCGGCTAAGCTTTACGCTAGTGGAAACATGTATCTTATGCATATACACATTTAATGCATAAACAATAATGTATAATATAAATTTTATGTATTTATATTATGAACTTTATACGGTAATTTATTCTGCGTAACTTATCCTTATACGTAATTTATGTGCATTCAGGACTCCCGTAGGAGTTACAGAACTTATGTTTATGCTACGGAGTTTAACTTATTCGAGGTACCGTGAGGTACCACGTAGAGATTACTTCGAATCGATACCGTATTTCTGAGCACATACTTGTCTTACTTAACTTATACTCAGTCTTACTGAGTTTATAATCGGGTCTTACGGAACTTATATATATGTATTTCTCGGATACGTATACCCGTAGGTACTACGTAACATTTTACTCCGGTATGTGCACCGTAGGTACTACATAACAGATTCCTTATATGGAGGTACCCGTAGGTACCACTGGACTTATACTTATCTTACGGATACGAGAGTACTCGTAGGTACTACAGAACTTGTACTTATTTATCGATACATAAGAGTACCGTAGGTACTCATCGAACTTAATCAACATACAAGTAGCACCAGAGGTACCACGGAGCTTAATCGTGATACATGATTAACTTATCAGATATAGGAGTACCCGTAGGTACTCACCGAACTAAATCAAAGACAGGATATTCAGATACGTGGCTTATTCGGGATACGTGAGGCCCGTGAGGGTACTACACGCATCAGATACGTGACATAATCTTATTCGATATGGGACTTATCGATACAGGAGTACCCCTCCTCCGCGTAGGTACTACAGACTTATACGTATCAGTAACGTAACTTAATTAAATACGTAAATAGCATTCGTAGGTACCATGTAACATTTTCAGATACAGGAGTACCCGTAGGTACTACAGAGCTTAATCAGAGACAGGAGTACCCGTAGGTACTTCAGAACTTATTCAGAGACAGGACTTGTCAAATACAGGAGTACCCGTAGGTACTACAGGACTTATCGGATACAGGACTTATCAAATACAGGAGTACCCGTAGGTACTACAGACTTATCAGATACAGGAGTACCCGTAGGTACTGCAAAACTCATTCAGATGCGGTGGAGTACCCGTGAGGTACTCAAGGTGTCTTATCCGTGAGACAGCTTATCGATACGTGGAGTACCCGTAGGTACCACAAGACTGCGATACAGACGTGACTTATCGGGGATAATGTGAGCACCGTAGGTACCAGCGTAACGACGATACGTAGCAACAGAACTTATCGATAATAAGAGTTATCAAACATTCCGGAGTACCCGTAGGGTACTACTGCACGATCGATAATGGGATCTATCTGATACAGGAGTACCGTAGGTACCGCAAAACTCATTCGGGATGCGTGAGGCACCGTATGGTGAGCCAAGCAGGTCTTATTCGTGAGACAGGTTTATCAGATACTTATTCCTGAGGTACTACAGGACTTATACGTAGAGACAGACTTATCGTATATGAGTACCCGTAGGTACTACGTAACGTGATCGTGATACGTACGTAACTTTATCGTATACAGAGTTATCAAATACGGAGTACCCGTAGGTACTACAGTAATGCATCGATAATAGACTTATCTGATACGTGAGTACCCGTAGGTACCGCAAAACTCATTCGCATGCAAGGAGTACCGTAGGTACTACAGTCTTATTCAGAGACAGTTTATCGCACATGGAGTACCCGAGGTACCACAGACGAGCATAGAGACGATCTCCATCGTATACGGAGTACCCGTGAGGGTACTACGTAACAGATCGTGATACAAAACGTAACTTTATCGGGGATACGTGAGTACCCAGAGGTACTACGAAATGTATCGATACGTAACAGAATTCGATTCGCATACATGAGTACCCGTAGGGTACTCACAGACCCCATTATTCAAATACAGAGTACCCTCAGGGTACTCACTTTAATCCATCGTGATCAGACTTATTCAGAGACAGGAGTACCCATAGGTACTACAAAACCAACCGTGAGAAAGCAAACGTAACAGAACTTAATTAAATACAGGAGTACCCGTAGGTACTTCAGAACATTTTCAGATACAGGAGTACCCGTAGGTACTACGGACCTTATTCAAATACAGGAGTACCCGTAGGTACTACAGAGCTTATACAAATACAAGAGTACCCGTAGGTACTACAAACCTTATTCAGAGACAGGAGTACCCGTAGGTACTACGGAACAGATACAGAGGTACATTCAGATCTTTATTCAATGTCTTATCATATGTCTGTCTGACTACCTAGACCAATTATAAGAAATGAGTAGACGTTATACACAGATCTATGGTAACACAGCAAGTACTGGGGTGCTGTTAGCACCAACAGAGTACCGGGCATCGGGTCAGGAGGCCGTAGTACTCCAATCGAGTACACCGGCACTAATCGAGTGCCGGAAAGACCAATCGTGAGTACCGGGCACTAATCGGGGGAGTGCCGAGCACTAATCAGGACGCTCCACTCATTCATTCTTGGTCCTAGGTAGTCATATGATCATATGTATTTCATATATTCCTGTTCTATAAATCATCTTTACTCAGAAATTGAATCACCCAACGGATCATCCAAACTCAAGTTATGGCATTTTCATGCCAATCCGTCGATTTACCGATTTTACTGAGGGACAGATTGAATTACTTCATTTTTCCGAGGTCTTGTCTCTGTTATTTTGACAATTAGGTCCTGTACTTATTTAAATCTAAGATATTAAGGGTTCTATTCCAACTGAATCACCCAATTCGGAGTAATCGGAACTTAAGATACGTCCAAACAACTCGGACTACGCAGTATGATCAACTCCGATGCAGGTGAAATGGCTTGCACATAGCCTCACTTGGAAAGTGGATTTTCTGACCACTTAGAGTCAGAATTTGGAGATACCTTCTCTTAAAGTTTGGTTCTTCTTGAAGTCTATTTTACGTAGCCACTTGAATCACTCAAATCGGATAAGAAATGAGGACGTTATGGCCAAAATACGAAAACTGGTCGAAACTGGAAAACTAGAACAGGTCCTACCGGTAGGACTTGGCCAAAATCGACCAGAATCAAAGTTCTACCGGTAGAACTTAAGTCCTACCGGTAGAAGACACCCGAGAATGCACAGAATGGGTGTTTTTCTCCCATTTTTCCATGTTGATCCCCAAATCACTTCTATATACATCCAACACACATCTAATCCTTTTCCAAATCACCTTGGAATCACTTTTCTATTCCATTCCTCTTTCAATTTCATATCTTTCTTCAAAAATCCATCATGGATTTCTTCCAAAACCCCTTCTAATATGGGTTATAACCCATACACAAAAAAGACATGAGGATTAGTTAGGGTTTATTCTAAACCCTAACTCAATTACTCTCCATTAACCATGGATTCATCCTCAAAGAGAGGATTTCATGAGCTTCTTGAGCCATATGGGGTTTTACCCACCTTACTTGCTATCATTTTTGGGTTAAGGTGAAACCCTAGCAAAACCCCATGTTTGGGGACAAACTAATAACCAACCAAGCATGACAATTCATAGATAATCTCTTAGAATCCAGCCAGTTACCTATACTCGCTCGCTTCGTCCTTCTTCTCTTCCTCTTCCTCCTCTCTTCTTTCTTCCCTCTTCACGTTTTTGAGCTCTCCCCAAAATGAGACCAATTTGGTCTTTAAATTCCCATGTTAGCTAAGGCCTTGTTTGGCCATCAAAACCCATTTTTGGGTTAGCTTTCTCTAATTGCCACTTAGCCCTTCAACTCATTATTATTTGGCTTTCTCAATTTACCATTATTTCATTTTCGCCCATAGTCTCTTCAATTTATGACTTTAAGCCCCTTTTTGGACCAATTACACTACCCCACTAGGAATTTCCTGGTCTCTGCTCCCTAAGCCGCATTTAACTTATGCAACAGTCAAATTAGGCT
This sequence comes from Tetrastigma voinierianum, assembly GCA_016808115.1. Classification (NCBI taxonomy): domain Eukaryota; kingdom Viridiplantae; phylum Streptophyta; class Magnoliopsida; order Vitales; family Vitaceae; genus Tetrastigma; species Tetrastigma voinierianum. The sequence continues at coordinate 251,899 of JAEQBH010000802.1, forward strand.
TACTAAATACCCTAAACATGTCGAAAACGACTAGGGTATATTTCGGGGTGTTACAAGATCAATCTTAGAAAACACACATGCACCTTGAAGCTGATCAAACAAATCATCAATTCTAGGAAGAGGATACTTATTCCTTACTGTCACCTTATTTAACTCCTTGTAATCAATACAAAGTCTCATTGAGCCATCCTTCTTCTTCACAAACAAAACAAGAGCTCCCTAGGGTGAAACAATGGGTCTAATAAAACCCTTATCTAATACCTCCTGAAGCTGAGTCTTCAACTCTTTAAGCTCTATGGGTGCCATCCTATATGGAGTCTTAGAGATAGGAACTGTTTATGGGACTAAATCAATGGTAAAATCCACCTCTCTTTCTAGTGGCAAACCCGGGCAAATCATGCGGAAGACATCGGAAAAAATCCTTGCCCACAATGGGTATGTCCTCCAACTTCAACCCATTTTCGTCACTCACCATATAATCCAAAAAGCCTTGGCAACCCTTCCTAAGTAAGGAACTAGCTTGTAAGGCTGAGATCATATGAGTGGTCTATCCATATGCTTCCCCTCTACACTGAACTCAGGTTGACCAGGGATGCTAAAAGTTACCCTTTTCCCAAAACAATCTACAGAGGCATGATAGGAAGCTAACCAATCCATCCCCAAAATTACATCAAAATCCTGAAGGTTAAGAAGTACTAAGTCAACAGGCATTTCCCTATAACCAATCATCACAAGACAATCTCTAAGCATTTTACTAGTCACAATAGAATCTCCCATAGGAGTAGCAACAATCAAATCAAAGTCCATACTAGCAACAAGTATACCCAACAAAGCAGCAAAAGATACTGAAACAAAAAAATGTGTTGAGCCAGGATCAATCAAGGCACTAGCAAACAAAGTGTGGATTTGAATAGTACTCGCCACCACATCAGAAGTAGCCTGAGCATCTCCATGAGTCATAGAAAATACCCGTCCTTGGGCCCTAGGCTTTTGTTTATTATCTTTGTTCTCCTCCTTAGGCTTCCCAATGATGAACCCCTTATTTTCTGGGCAATCCCGAATCAAATGTCCTTGCTTTCCACAACCAAAGCAAGCTCCAGTCTCTCTATAACATGGCCTCCCTCCATGCTTTTTACCATAAGTAGAACAAACCACATTTGAATTTTGCTGTGTTACTTTCCCTTTATTCTGATTTCTAGTAGGAGTAGACTTCTTTTGTGAATGATTGCCCTGAGCACCATCACTCCTATTCCTTTTCCTTTGTTGTTTCCTATACTGATGCGGCTCCTCGTTATCCTTTTCTGCAAAAAGAGCCATGTCCACAACCTCTAGATAGACACCAAGCTTTAGAATAGATATTTTGTTCTTCAAGTAGTGTTTCAATCCATCTTGGAACTTGAATGCCTTTTCCTCCTCTGTAGCAATCAACTGTGGAGCAAAACGTGACAACTCTGTAAATTTGGCTTCATACTGAGCCACTGTCATCTCTCCTTGTTCCAGACGAACAAACTCTCCTGCCTTTTGTCGCCTAACATTGTTAGGAAAGTATTTCTCGTAGAAGGCCTCCCTAAACTGTTTCCACGTTATCAGTCCCTGATCCTCCAAAAGCCTCTTAGTCATATGCCACCAATGATCTGCCTCTTTGTCCAACATAAAAGCTGCATAAGAAGCCTTTTGCTCCTTAGAGCAATCTATGACCTCAAAAAATTTCTCTATCTTAAGAATCCAGGCTTCTGTCTTTGTTGGATCTGAAGTGCCAGAAAAATGAGGACCCTGACCTCTTGATCATCAAAAGGCTACCTGAAAATGAGGATTGTCCATTACCATTAGTTTTAGATGCTCTAGCTTGGCTTAACCAACTTGGCTAAAGTTCCAAGATGCCGAATAAGCCATACGCATTCATGGAGGCAAACCCTCAGCAGTATCATCATTAGCTTGACTATTTTGGGAGGATGTTGGTCTTCTTGGTGCCATGATCTCCTATCAAGCATTAAATATAACTAAATTAATCACTAAGAAACCAATTAAACAATTCAGAACAAAGAGAAGTTTATACTTGGTGAAACTAAAATTTAAACTAATGTGTCACTCATCTATCCCAAATCCAAATCAATTCAAGTTCCTAACAAGATCGTAACCTATTGCTTTGATACCACTCTGTCACGCCCTAAAACCCACTTCTGGCGTGATCATTACCTTAAGCAGGGTTGAGAGTGGAAACAGCTCAAAGCATTCTCATTATGCTTGGAATTTTACCAATTACCAAATATCATGTTTAGGAGTAGTACAGCCAAAATTCTAAATCCTTAAATATCAACTTTAAGAAACCAATACATCAACTTGGTATACTTATCAGAAATAACTTCCAAACTCAAATATTCAAACGAAACTAAGCTTTAACATCCATGATGTCCCAAGAAGTTTAAACAAATATTCTAATAAAACTATTTTCCCGTCCTAACCGTCACTCCTCGCCCGAACTAAGGGTACCTAATTTTTTTTAAAAAGAATAAAGCGTGAGCTCAAAGCCCAATAAGGTACACTAATACAATTTCATGGATCGAAAGTTTCTAATATACTTCCCATTAGGAGATATAAGGAATAATAATTTTTCTTATAAAATATTGGAGTTTAAACATTCTTAACAAAAACGAAAGCATTTCACATCAATTCCAAATCAAAACATTCCAAACATATTTCTCTGGTTACCAAATAACATTTGGTGCCCAGTTTGGGGGGACTTTACAAATGGGTGGTTAGCCTCAAATTGTTCGTTTTTAAGATGGACGGAACCAAACACTATTAGTACTAATAACCTATAACCAAACCCCTAGAGGCCGGGGTTCAAATCAATTACATTCCCCACTAAGAAAATGTAAAGGTCAATTATTATATCCTGTTGACAAGGGCCAGATATACCTGAGTTTTTTTTTTTTTTTTTTTCATCAATTCAAATTTATCAAACAAAATATTATATCTCTAAAATTTTCCTTTTCACAAGCAAATAAAATTATCAAACATACTTTTCATGCAAAACATGCATTTGATCCATGAATAGAAATATAAATAACCTTTTTCATAATTCAAAATAACATATAAAGCAATTAATTTTTTTTTCTTTTACACAATCTATCTTAATTTCCCTTCGAGATTATAATAATAAAAAATTATTATTATTATTTTTTGAAAATTTGTATTAATGTCCCTTACCTCAAACGAAGTCCTCAAAAGCCTTGGAGAAAAATAATTCGGAAGGCCTACTATTCACCTAACATAACACAAAAATAAATAACTATTACTATTACTTTAACTAATAGACTTGAGAGCCCTAAAATTTTTAGGTATTCAAATTAAACTTAATTTTTTTTTCTAACCTAATGCACCTACTGCATAACCAACTTATTATTTTTCACAACTTAGATATATTCTTCTAAAAATCTAAAAATTTCTATCTTCATCTATTGAACAATCTAAACTTATAATTTCAATAGTTTAACCCAAAAACAAAATAAATTAATCTAACTTCAGTAAATTCTTCCAAAATTTTAATCCTAAAATTTTAATAACCTAATTCTAATTTGAATAGAAAATTTTATTAAAAATATCTAATGTATTCAGAATTGACTAACAAATATAAAATATTAATCTAAAGTTGGATTTTACCTTAAAAAAAAAAGTCTGAACTTCAAACTCTGGATTCTCCAAACCTTCACACCTACGCTCTCTGATTCTCTAATTTAGTACATAGGGTTTTTCAGAATGGGAAAATAAGAAAAATCTCTATTTATACTTAGGTTTTAAATTGTAAAGACACTTTTACCCTTAATTAAATTAAATTAACTAATTAATTAAATTATAATTTACAATTTTACCTTTAACGAAATTTTTTTTTAGGTGCTTCTGACTTAATGCTGGATTTTCTTGATTTTGAACTTGTGAATTGCATTAGGGGAAAGCAAACCAACAAGTCTAGAAAGAGATTAAGAGGAGCAAAAACCTATTAGAGATTATACATCGCGACATTTGTTGTCTTGACATGGATGCAAATAGTTAAAAATACTTTGTATCACCTTCATAGATGATTATTCACGATGTATCTCTACTTACTTCGTTCAAAAGGATGAAGCTTTAGATGCCTTTAAAGTTTTTAAAGGGTGAGTAAGAATCAATACGGAAAACATATTAAGATCGTGAGATCGGATAAGTGGAAGTATGGTAAATACATAGAGAATGGAAAAGCTCCAGGTGCATTTGCGAAGTTTCTTTAAGAAAATGGGATTGTTGCCCAATACACTATGCTTGGTTCTTCGGATCAGAATGGTGTGGCAGAAAGAAGAAACCGAACTTTAATGGACATGGTAAGAAGTATGAGGAGTAATACAAAACTACCTCAATACTTGTGGATTGAAACTCTAAAGATGATCGTGTATATATTAAATCGAGTTCCAACCAAGGTTGTCTCTAAGACACCTTTTGAGTCATTCAAAGGTTGGAAACTGAGTTTGCGACATATACGCGTTTGGGGATGCCCGTCTGAAGTGAGAATTTATAACCCACAAGAAAAGAAGCTAGATCCAAGGACAATTAGTGGGTATTTAATTGGATATGCTGAAAAGTCCAAGGGGTATAGATTTTATTGTCCATCTCACAACACTAGGATTGTGGAATCAAGAAATGCGAAATTTCTTGAGAATGACTTAATCAGTGGGAGTGATCAGTTTCAGGACATTGTTTCTAAGAAGGATCATTATGAAGGTCAACCCTCTGGTTCAAGTGATAGATTGATTGTCATTCACACCCCTCAAGTACAACCGAGTGTGAGACAGCATTTCTGAAGTTCCTATAGTGCGATATTAATCCTGTTGATCAAGTTGCCAATGAAGAAATTCTAGAAATTGTTGAACAACCAATTGAGCAACAGGTTGATCAACAAGTTCCTCAAGAGAATGATGAAACAACATTAAGAAGATCTACAAGAGTTAGGATATCAACAATTCCTAATGATTATATAGTGTATTTACAAGAATTGGATTATAACATTGGATCTGAAAATGATCCAGAAATGTTTTCACAAGCCATGAGTTCTAAGGAATCTAACTCATGGAATAGTACTATGAAAAAATAGGTTCTATTTAAATGCTTGGAGTTTTAGGATCTCGTTGAGTTGCTTGATGGTATAAAGCCATTGAACAAATGGGTCTTTAAAACGAAGGACTCATTGGGCAACATTGAGAGACATAAGGCTAGACTCGTTGCCAAAGGATTCAATCAAAGGGAAGGAATCGACTACACGGAGACCTTTTCTCCTGTATCTAAGAAAGATTCTCTTTGGATAATCATGGCATTAGTTGCCCATTTTGACTTTGATTTACATCAAATGGATGTGAAAATGACATTCCTTAATGGTAATCTAGAGGAAGAGGTTTACATGAAACAACCTGAAGGATTCTCCTCTAGTGAAGGTGAGCATTTAGTTTGCAAGCTTAAGAAATCCATATATGGATTAAAACAAGCGTCAGCCAATGGTATTTGAAATTCCATGAAGTCATTACTTCATTTGGTTTTGAAGAAAATATCATGGATCAATGTATATACCAGAAGGTCAGTGGGAGTAAAATTTGTTTTCTTGTGTTATATGTGGATGATAGTTGCTTTGCAACCAATGATAAGGATTTGTTATATGAGGTGAAAAAATTGCTTTCCAAGAACTTTGATATGAAGGATATGGGTGAGGCATCTTATGTCATTGTCATTAAGATCCATAGGGAAAGATCTCGAGGCATTTTGGGTTTATCTCAAGAGACCTATATTAATAAAGTTTTAGAGAGATTTAACATGAAAAATTGTTCACTGAATGTAGCACCCATTTTGAAGGGTGACAATTTGAATCAGTGCCCTAAAAATGATTTCGAACAGGAACACATGAAGAATATTCCATATGCTTAATTTATTTGGAAGCTTGTATGCTCAGTGCAGTACCAGACGACATTGCATTCTTGTTAAAGTATTAGGGAAGATATCGAGGTAATCCGGGTCTCGACCCTTTGGAGAGTTGTAAAGAAGGTAATGAGATACCTTCAAGGAACAAATGATTACATGCTTATGTATTAACGAACAGATAGTTTGGGGGTGATTGGCTACTCCGATTCAAACTTTGTTAGAGCGTATTTGATTCACAAATGTAAATCAAATGCGGTTTATATTTCAAGCTAGCTGATGGAGCTATATCTTGGAGAAGTGCGAAGCAAGCTTTGTGCCCTTCGCTATGGAAGCCGTTTCATGTCTTGTTTTGAAATTTTGGCTTCATGGTGCATGGTTAAAGAGTTTAATGGTGGGCTTAGGGTGTGGATTCTATCTAGGCCATTAAAGTTATCTTGTGATGCTTCGACTGCGGTATTTATGGCTAAGAACAACAAGAGTGGAAGTCGAAGTAAGCATATCGACATTAAATACTTAGCCATAAGAGAACATGTTAAAGAAGAGAAAGTGATCATTGAACACATTAGCACTAAGTCGATGATTGACGATCCTTTAATTAAAGGCATGCCACTTAAGTATTTTAAGGATCATGTAGTACAAATGGGACTTGGTTTCATGATGTAATTTTATTGTACGTACATTCATTATTTTAATGAAACTCTTATTCAATATGATATTTTCTCATATGGTTTTGTACATTTCCGATTATTATTATTTTGAGAAATATCATTAAGCTTGGACCTTGAATAAACATATGGTTTATTTATTAAGTTTAAGGGTTTGTGTTGAGGAACTTGATATATTGTAACCGTGGAAGATACTACTCACTATAAGAGGACCCTATTGCCTGTGATTTATATATTGGTTTTACTGCCTCATAGGTGATGAACTATATGGACCAAAGCGGGAGAATGTTAGAATGGTCGTATAATTTGAATTTTAAATTCAAATTTAAATCTCTAAGTAACCATATCTTCCTCGACCGCTTTACACCTCTTAGGGAAACTAGTGATGACTGGTCTCCATATAAAGAATCGATGAGGCATTTTTTGGTCCCTAACCTTACTCAAATATACAGAAAAAATTCACCATCAAGTTATTTTTTTGAGAAGGGTTTAGAAGAACAAAATTGTATTGGGTTTATACTGTTTTACCGGCAGTATTTGGAGGTAATATGCGTCATAGCATTTTACTTCCACATATGATCTAATTATGTTATTGATATCTTCATATAATCAGATTACTTGATATTACAGATAAGATTAGGGTTTATGCGTAATGAAAGATAAGATGTGAAAAATGGTGTTTTTGTTACTCACACTTAACATTTATTTGAAAAATAAAAACATGTGGATATGATAAGAGTTTGGATAAGGATGTTTGACATTTGTAAACCAAAATGTTCACCAAATACCAAGATGTGGAATTTTCCATTTTCAATGAAAAATACCAAAAAAACAAAAAGAAAAAAAAGAAAGCCAACTCTAATAAAAGTCAACGATTTATTACACGATAAAAGTAATTAAACTTCAAAAAATAAAAAATAGAAGTCAACGATTTTATGAAGTATTATTTTACTCATCTACATCCTTAATCTACATGTGATATTATCTTAAGATATGTATAGATACCGTAATTTAAAATGCATTTATATGTGAATAAGATAATGTTAGACACGACCCAAAAGTGACTTTTATGGAGTGTTTTAAGTTTAAAATTTATCTTCTCTCCATTTTTTATCATATTTTTTTTTATAGCTTATTTTCTTCAAGTAAGAAGGAATGATTTTTTTGTCATTTTTTATCTGAAGTTATAGATATATTACTCACTATTTTATCAAATTTATAGACTTTATGTCGATTTATTATGCTACCAATCTGGATATTGTTTCTCATTTTATAGTTTTTTTAATTATTTGTATCTTGGATTTATCGTTTTATAATAAGTTTAAAATAATAATATTATTTTTCATTTTAAAAAAAAGTTTAAAATATGTTTTTTATATGAGAATCATTTATTTAAAACAAATTAGGAAATATTGTAAAAAATATGAAAAAATTATTTATAGTGTTAAAAAATCACGTGATTATTTGACTTAAATATAAATATTTCAAGTATTTTTAAAGTGTAATGTAATACCTTAAAAAGTGTTCAGGCCCGATTGAAAAGAGTTACGGACCTCATATTACATAAATTTGTCCTTTAAAAAATTTTAAAATTTCAAAATTGGATTGATTTTGAAATAAATCGGTGTGAGACGTTTTTAATAACTTGTGACATAAATATAAAAGATCACGTTGTTTTTTAGGGCGTGACACAGCAAAAAACATTATGATGAACAGCTGACGGGCAAGGGGATGAAGGGTCCTGTGGGATATCTGACCCGCCCCTAGCCTATTGACACAACTTGCCTTCACCAGTTTTTATCTTGGTTTAGTTGTAAAAAGCCCGTTCTAATATGTGAATAAGCTTTATATTATTAGATTTAATTTTAAATTTTGAGATTTGAGCTTTACACCGTTAGAATTCAATTTTATATCTGAAAAAGCTCAATTCAAAAAATAAAATTGAATCTAACGATATAAATGCTCGTTCGCATATCTTGACCGAGTTTATGTCACGAACTATTAGTTCTCAAAGGAGACTTTAGAGACTATGGTCTATTCCTTATTTCTCGTGACTTAGTCTTAACCCTTAACCACTTAGGAAAGCATTATTGACCGTTATGATGGTTGAATCATTTTTTTAGTCAGATTATTAGGTGCTTTGAGCGAATGCATGCACGTATGAAATGTATCTTTAAGTCTATCATAAGCTTAGATTAGTTTTTATCTGTAGTCGAGAAGGGATCCGCAGGCAGGAAAACCATACCATATAACATTGCTATATTCCCGAACTCGAATTATAAACCATTGGTTAAAATAGGTGAGGCACCAACCATTGATAAGTATTAAAGATAAAAAAAACAATTATTTTTATCTGATTGGGTTTAAAATAATAGGCGCGCAGGCCTAGAACACAAGCCAGATGTCGGAGAAACCCAAAGATAAAGAAGTAGGCTGATAAAAGGCACGTAAAAGAGAACCGTGCATGTGCGGAGTCGAACCGCGAAGGACTAGGTCGGGGACCGGTTCACCCGATACGAGAAGCGGTGGCGTAAACATCCAAGACCCATATTAAAAGGAAAGTACCCAACTTCCTAATTAAATCTCCACCAATTAGGGAAGTAGGATATTTCCTAATAATTGTTCATCAATTATCCCTTATTAATCGGTTAACAATAAGGAAAGAAAATCTCTCACCCAATGGGAGAAATATCCGTATCATCATCCAACTAGGAAAGTTACCATGATCATCCATTATAAATACCAGGCCACCCCATCGGTGAAAGGTAAGCACAAAAAATTCATTCACTAAGCAGTTGATTTTCTTTTCCACCTAAAAGAACTGACTTAGGCATTGGAGAGGCAACGAGGCGATCCCCGTCGATCCTTTTGTTTCTTATTTTTGCAAAGGAGCTCGACATCCAAAGTAAGCGGACCGGCCTAGAAATTCTAACAAGCTCCAGCCCAGTTTCGGTTGAAAAAGCATCATCAGTTTGGCGCCGTCTGTGGGAACGACAGTTCCTTTACAAATAAAGTTGATCTCTCAGTGACTGATGGTATCAACTCGGAACACAAGTAGTGTTGCATATAGTGAATGAAATGGATGACATTCAATGAATAATTAATTTCGGAATTCTAAGAGTTTCACTGAATAATTCTTTGTTCATAATTCTATGGATTTCAGTTATATGGAATAATTGACACTCAATGAATGAGATTAATGACATTTAATGAATAATTAATTTTGATTCTAGGGTTTGGGAAGCCAAAGGTTTGGCATTCAAAGGTAAAATCTCTCAGCTTTATATAAATATTTGTCGAGGTATTTCGGGAAGCAGTACAAAGAGGTGATCGAGTCTCGAGTTTCCTTCGCCCCGTCCTTTTGTCGGTGATAGTGCAAACACATCATCGATTCGTAGAATTAGCGACAAAGTACTTTTGTCAGCCAGATTTAAACACCGTTTTTATCTTGGGAGAGCCAGGCGCCCATACCAGGTCTCAAAGCACCCGATGGAAGGCGAATTTGTCTTGGGTATAAATTTCCACGAGACTCGGTTGTTTCTCCAACTTGGTTATATTCTCCCATTTTCTTATTGATTTAATTTATTTTTTGGTTTTTCTTGAATAACCATTATTTTGCAGCATTAAGTTTATGTTGCTTGAAATGTCCAAACATTTGGTTTATGCTTTCCCAAGTTTCTACAACAAGTAGATATTTTGTTGGTTTTATTTATTCTTTTCTTAACTTCTGATCTTAAGACAAATTTTTGACCACGAAGTTGGTGATTGGTTTGGTTGCGGAAAAAAAAAAAAAAAGGGGAAATTTATTTCTAAGATCTTGAAGTGGTCTGTTTTGAGAAAAGAAAAGAAAAAAAAAAAGGATTCTATTTTTAAAAGCTTTGGGCAAATTCTATTTTAAAAGGGAAAAAAAAAAGGTTTCTTTTGTTTTAAGAATTCTGTTGTTTCTATTCAGAGGAAAAAAAAAAAAAGAAAAAAATCTTTACAAAACCAAACAAGCCCCAGTGGTTTGTTGGTTTTACAGAAAAAAATCACCAGTACAAGTACGAGGAAGGGTTTTGAGCCTTAGGCCAGAGCATTCAAATGGGAAATCTTCTACCACTAGGCCACATGCTTTGTTGTGATATTTCTTCAGAGAATATATGATAAGGAGAAAAAGTCTTTTAAGTACAAAACCTATTCTCACTTTGTGAGTTTGTGCTAATTCCTTTGTGGTCTTAGAATTTAGCTACAAAGCAGAGAAGTTATGTCTAGAAGGTTGGATATTAAAGTGGACCGTTTGTGACCCCTCAATCTTTCGCGAGGCTGAATATTCTGTCTAAGGAGTAGTTGATGTTGAAGCGAGGCTTTTCAAGTGGCGACTATTATTGAGAAAGCCTCCTGGCAGAAAAACCCAAAAGCTACACTCAAACATAAGAAAGGAGATGAGCATCGAAGATCCTAGTTATTCGACTTACCGCATCGAAGAAGACAATAAAGTCGAGAGGAAAATGGCACACAATCCCAATGAGGCTAAGGCTAACTTTGTGGAACATGGTCAAGGTTCCAAGTTCAAAAAAGGCAACAACAAAGGAAAAGGCATTAAGCTGGGACCAAAAGGGGGAGTGTTCAAGAAGCAAAGTTCATCGGAAATGCTTCCACATGGGACAAGTCACAAATCTTACGATTGCGAGACTTAGAAGAGAAACAACTCAGGAAGCCCGATGTGGTTGACGACATCTCGAGGATGTGTAAATTGACCTCCTTCAGGTGATCTCTGAGGTGAACTTGGTGGGATCAAATCCCAAGGAATGGTGGATTGACACTGGTGCTACCCGCCATGTATGTTCTGATAAGATGATGTTCTCCACCTTTGAACCAATTGAGACTAGAGAAAAGGTGTTCATGGGGGAACTACGCCACATCGGGATATCAAAGAGAGCGAGGCAAGGTGGTCTTGAAGATGACTTACAGGAAGAGTGACTCTAGCAAATGTGTTATAATATGCCCAGGAATCCGCAGAACTTGGTGTCCCGGTTCTTTCTTGAATAGTCATGGATTTCGGTTGGTGTTTGAGTCGAGATAAATTTGTTCTATCAAAGGCGGGTGTATGTCGGAAGGGTATGAGTGGCGGTATGTGGAAGCAATGTAATATTATCATTAAGTCGAAATGATTAAAGCTAGTTCTTGTTTATATTCTTGAGTCATCTAATATATGGCATAGTAGATTAGGACATGTTAATTATGATACATTGCGTAAATTAATTAGCAAATCATATACCAGCTTTCCAAATTGATCACGAAAGCACAAGTGTGAAACTTGTGTTGAGGCAAAACTAACAGTCATCTTTCAAAGTATTGAAAGACACCGCCCGAACCTCTTGACTTAATCGCTTAGTGATATATGTGATTTGAAGCTCATTACAAACAAGAGGTGGTAATAAATATTTTATTACCTTTGTGGATGATAGCACGAAATACGGTTATGTACTTACTTAAAAGTAAGGAGTGAGGTGATAGAAAATTTGTTCTCTAGCGAGTTGAGAATCAACTCGATAGGAAAGGTGAGATCTTTGAAGTGATCGGGTGGAGAAGTATGAATCGCCCGTTTGTTGGCCTTTGTGCTCAACATGGGATTGTACATGAAACCTGACCTTATTCGCACAATCTAATGGAGTGGGTGACGGAAAAATCGCACTCTAAAAGAAATGATGAATGCAATCTTGATAAGTTACTGGTCTACCACAAAATATGTGGGAGAAGCCATTTTATCTTCCTGAAATTACCTTCTAAATAAGGTACCTAAAAGCGAAAAGACTCCATATGAGTTATGGAAAGGAATGAAGCCATCTACAAATACTTGTAGTGTGGGATGTACGGCTAAAGTGTGATTCCTCCACCCAAAGGTGAGAATATGACCTAAAACTATTGATTGCATCTTCATTGGTTATGCACATAACGATCTTTGCTTATGGAATTTCTTGTTTATGAGTCTAATATCCACGGATATTCACGAATACGATAATGGAGATCGAGAATGCATCGTTCTTTGAGGATGTGTTTCCATACGGATTCAAGGAAAGAAGCTGGTTCATCAAAATGAGTGGAGACTATTCATGAAAATAGTCGGGATAGAATCTTGATGGAGAAGGTGAACCCGGCGCGGTAAAGGCGAAGGGCGGAAAAACATTTGGTCAGTTTTCGACATACATGCCGAAGGGAACTCGAGCCTATAAAGTGGCGTGAACTCTCTGGAGTCTCATGTGGAAAGAGGCAATTAAAGTGAAATTGATTCCATGCTTGCATAACCATACTTGGGAATTAGTAGATCTTCCATCGGGTTGTAAAACTCTAAGTTCAGTGGATTTTAAGAAGGAAACGGAAAGTAGGCAGTCGATAGACAAATCACAAAGGCAGACTTGTGATCAAAGGCTATAGAGAGAAGCGAAGTGCAGTTATTTTGACACGTATTTACTGTGGCGAGAATAAACTCCATAAGGATGGTGCTTGCAATTGCTGCTGCTAAAAAGATCTTGAGGTACATCAAATGGATGTCGAACGATATATAAATGGAATTTGAATGAAGAAACCTACATGGAGCAACCTGAGGGGTTTTCTGCTCCGGGACAAGAAATGAAAGTCTGTATATTGGTGAAATCCTTGTATGGATTAAAATAAGCACCAAAACAATGGCATGAGAAATTTGACAACGTTATGTTGTCACATGGATTCAAAATCAATGAATGTGACAAGTGTGTCTATGTCAAAGATGATGAACATGGCTATGTCATTGTATGTTTGTACGTAGATAGCATCTTGATTGTCGGTAGTGATAGTAAGATGATTACATCTACCAAAAATATGGTAATTCAGATTTGACATGAAAGACATGGGACTTACTGATGTTATTTTGGGGATAAAAATCAAAAGAACATCAGATGGACTCATTCTAAGTCAGTCACACGATGTTCACAATATACTTAGAAAGTTTGATAAGGATAACTTTGGTATAGCCAGAACACCGGTAGATGTAACTCTACACTTTTCCAAGAATAAAGGGAGAGTGTTGCTCAAGTAGAAGATACTCTAGGGTGATAGGAAGTCTAATGTATAATGAGTTGTCTGAGACCAGAGACATAGTCTATACAGTTAATAAAGCTGAGTAGGTACAGTGAATCTGGGCTATGCATTGGCGAAGGAATAATGAGTATTGAAATACTTGGATTCACTCGTGACTATGGGCTGCACTACACAAGATATCCTGTTGTACTTGAAGGTTACAGTGATGCTAATTGGATATCTAATGTTAAGACTCAAAATCCCATGAGTAGGTTATGTGCTTTACCTTTGGGAGGTGCGTGGTATCATGGAAATCCTCAAAGCAGGCGGTTGTGCCGGATCCACAATGGAATGCGAGTTTATAGCACTAGACAAATGTGGGGAAGGCGGAATGGCTCGCCACCACAGAGGACATTCCAAAGGTGGCCAAAGCCGGTGCCTCCAATATGCATACATTGTGACCAGTCAATCTGCTGTGTGGAGCCTGAAAACAATATGTATAATGGTAAGTACAGACATATCCATTAATACCATTAAACAACAACTCTCAACTGGGGTTATCTCTATAGATTATGTAAAATCTAAGGATAACATTGCGGATCCGCTAACCAAAGGGTTAAGCAGTTGGTTGAAAAGTCGTAAGGAATAGGACTAAAGCTTGTAAAAGAATAAGTCGTCACGTGGATACCCAGCCTAGTGGCTGGAGATCCAGATCTAGGTTCAAAGGACAACCAAATTGTAGGCTTTGATACAATCAACGTGGGGATATTATCGTGTCCATTCCTACTTGATGAACGTTGATGCTCATAAGAAGGTTAGCTATGCTTTTTAATGATCTCTAAGCATTGTGAAGAGTAAGCATGAGCTACTCTTAATTTCTGAGAGAGATCACCTATGTAAGAGTGAAGTGGGGCCGCTTCGAGGAGGTGGAATAGGGCACATTCCTATTAAACTCTTGAACCGGTATGTCCATGGCCAAAATGGACATAAAGTGAGAGCGAGTTGTGTTTGGAAGATTCTGTGTGAGAGAAATATGTCATCGATCTCACACAAATGGTAGAATAGTTCAAGGACATCGTGTCTCTTTGTTTAGCTAGTAGAGTAAACATATTTTCACAAGGGAAGGTTCAAAGGGTAACTACCTCTCCTATGCAAGTTTCAACCGTTGCTTCTATCACCATGTCTGTCTCGCCTTTAGTCATCAATTTCGTTCATGTGGGGAATTGTTGGATATAGTGAATGAAATGGATGACATTCAATGAATAATTAATTTCGGAATTCTAAGAGTTTCACTGAATAATTCTTTGTTCATAATTCTATGGATTTCAGTTATATGGAATAAATGACATTCAATGAATAATTAATTTCGGAATTCTAAGGGTTTGGGAAGCCAAAAGGTTTGGCATTCCAAAAGGTCAAGTCTCTCCTTTATATAAAGGTTGTCGGGGTATTTCAGGAAGAACAGTACAAAAAAAGAGGTGATCGAGTCTCGAGTTTTCCTTCCTTCGTCCTTTTGTCGGTGATAGTGCAAACACATCATCAGTTCGTAGGAGTGGCGACAAAGTGCTTTTGTCAACCATTCGACACCCGTTTTATCCTGGGAGACAGACGCCCTTGGAATCTCAAAGTACCAACGGAGAAGGCGAATTTGTCTTAAGGAAATTGTGAATTTCACAAGACTCAGTTGTTTCTCCAACTTGGTTATATTCTCCTCTTTTCTTATTGATTTGATTTATTTTTGGTTTTTCTTGAATAACCATTATTTTGCAGCATTAAGTTTATGTTGCTTGGAATGCCCAAACATTTGGTTTATGCTTTCCTAGGTTTCTACAACAAGTAGATATTTTGTTGGTTTTATTTATTCTTTCTTACAAGTAGGAGCCACGCCAATCCCCCAAGGATGCAAGATCAGTAAGGCAACGTAGATAGTCGACCTCCCGGAGGCACACTAGAAACTCTACACGCCAATGCCGCCCGGATGGGCGCTCGGGTCTCCGCAGACCAACGTTCTTGGGAGAGTTGGAATGACTCACCGGCGGTCTAATGCCCCCGAGGCGCGACAGGCAGAAGGCCAAAACACCATTACCCAAAAGAATAACAACACATCGACCCTCTGGAGCGAGATGGAGGAGACTAAGCTAAGCCGGGAGCATGACCATATAAACCCCTGGAAGATGCCCAATGAGGAGGCATGGTAGGGACAACAGAGGCGATGGACCCATCCTTTATCAACAGGAGACAGGGGAGCGAACGTGGGAGTAGAGTTTCAGGGACATTCAGCAAGAGCTCAGCCATATGAAGGAAGCGGTAAAAGGTCGAGCTCTAGTCTCTATGGCACTCTTTGGGATCAGCTGATGATTCTGATCAGAGGGTGTTGCACTTCCCTCTTAAACCAAAAGTTCGAGGAATCTTGCAGGTAGATCGAAGCGTTCGGCCAGACGAAAGACCTCATAGATCCTCAATACATATAAGGGGAACGGATGGGTTACGGATATTAGGACCCCATATGATGCAGAGCCTTCGCTATCATGCTAAAGGGCCCAACATTGGCCTGGTTTAACAAACTTCTGCCATCTTCAATCTCATCATTCATAGAGCTCTCCATTGTGTTCGTCTCCCACTTTATCGGAGCTAGGACGTACAAGAAGCCAAGCTATCACCTTCTGACCATAAAGCAGAACTCACAGGAGAGCCTGAGGTCATATGTTGAGATTCGATAAGTCGTAAGGTAGATATTCCGGGAGCCCCGAGTTCGCCATCACCGCTTTTAGTCAGATTATTAAGTGCTTTGAGCGAATCTATGCACACATATGAAATGTATCTTTAAGTCATATCACACTTAGATTAATTTTTATATGAGTCGAAAGGGATCACAAGAACAGGAAAACCATACCATATAACATTGCTATATTCCCGGACTCGAACTATAAATCATTGGTTAAGCTAGGTGAGACCCAACCATTGATAAGTATTAAAGATAAAAAAACAATTATCTTTATCTAATTTTTTGAAAAGAAAAATAATTTTATTCATTCAAACTTAATATAGATCATTAAGATACAAATTGCTAAAAATCATAAATAATGAAATAATATCTAGATCAATAGCACAATAAATCATCAATCCTTACTTGAGGAAAAGAGACTGAAAAAAGAAAAACGAGGGAATGAAGCGGCTAATAAGTTAATATATTTATTTTAGAATATTTGGATAAAAATAAAATATCTCTCATTATAAAAACGAAAATTTTTAGAAGAATACTCAATTTTGTCCCTCAATAGCTTTGCATTTATCGTTTAGATTATTACACTCACCCATCGTTCTCCTCTGACACTTAGATTAGGGTCAGCACCCAGAGCTTAGTGGGTCTCAGGGCCTCGGTGGGCTTATATGTGCTACATCGAGTGCGGAAGTAGTTATTGGAATTGTGCCATAGGAAGCAAGTGGGGCCCCCTCGAGGTTTTAACTCAATCAGAGTTTATTGGAGTATGTCGAATTAGGAGCACTTGGGCTTGTTTCGATCATATCTCCCTTATCCGAACTCGGAATCGTGCACCGTTTTTTTTATGGACTCCTTGTTCTCAAGAGATATTCGTAAATTTAAAATTTTCCCCAGCCCAGAGGCTCGACCAGTCCTCAAAGTTTCAGTTTAGGCAGAATTCATTGAAACATATCTGAATTCGGAGCACTTGGGCTTGTTTTGATCATATATCCTTCATTCGAACTCGAAATCATGCACTGTTTCTTTTGTTGGATTCCCTACTCATTGAGGAATTATCTGAAAAAATTTGAGAATTTTTTATTGACTGGATCAACCGGTTGGGAACGGCTCAAGCTAGTTTAGCCAGTTTAAATTAAAGTTCATTTATTGGGCCGAGTTCGAATTCGAGACACAGGCTTGTTTTAGTCATATCTCCCTCATTTGAACTTTGAATCACACTTTGTTTTTTTTTTTTGGATTCCTTATTCTTCAAGGAACATTCTATTAAATTTTCAAAAATTTTCTTTGTCGGCTCGACCTATTGGCATCCGGTTCAACTGGTTCTTCGAGCCAGCTTGTGTGGAGCACTGATTATGGTGGTTTTGGAGCCCAAATCCTACTTGGTTTGGGCCCATAAGCTCCAGATAAGTTCTAGGCATGGTTTGGGTCCAGTTATGGGCCATTTTGTGGGTTTCTTACAACCCACCTTTAGTCCATTTTGGATTCTTGGTGGTTAATCAAATGAGTTAATGTGGCAAACTCCTAACCTCCTGAATAGAGGAGTGTTTATGGAGTTGGGGGGAGTTCCCAGGACTGAAGGTGTGCAAAATGGAGTGAGTTCAGATGTTTATGAAGGAAAAATACAAGCAAAAAATGTGAGGAGGAAGGGGAGAAGAAAAAAGAAGTCAAGAGGAAAAAAGGGAGAGGAGAAAAGAAAGGAAAAAACGGGAGGAAGTATGGTTCTGGGTGGGAGTGGTCTCTCTCATTTTGAAGGGGATTTCCTAAAGTTTTGAGGGAGTTGATACCTAGTTTTGGAGGTAGAAAAGAAGGAAGACAAAGGGGAAGTAACCGTAAATCCTACAGGTATGAATGTTGTATGCTTTTCCCGTTTCTTTTGCACTTATCTTTGCCTTTGATGTTTGCAACCTCGTTTTAGGGCACTAGGCATTGTTTGGGTTAGTTCTCATTCATTCGGAGTCAGAATTGTACACCGTTTGTTATTTTAGATTCCTTACTCTATAAGGAATGTTCTGAAATTTTTTGAGAAATGTTCTCAACCGGTTCAACCGGTTGGGGAACCGGATCAGCCGGTTCATTAGGTTATGTTTTCAAGAACAACAGTTAGGGCACTAGACATTGTTTGGGTCAGTTCTCACTCATTCGGAGTCAGAATTGTATACTGTTTGTTTTGTTGGATTCTTACTTTGTAAGGAATGTTTTGAAAATTTTTGAGAACTTTTCTCAACCAGATTGACCAGTTGGGGAACCGGATCAGCTGGTTCATTAGGTTCCATTTTTAGGAACAACAGTTAGGGTACTTTGCATTGTTTGGGTCAGTTCTCACTCATCTGGAGTTGGAATCATACACCGTTACTTTTTTTGGATTCCTTAATCTGTGGGGAATGTTCTAAAAAATTGATATTTTTTCTCAATCGGCTCGACCAGTTGGGAAACTGAATTAGCCAGTTCGTCGGGTTTTTTTTTTTTTAGGGATAGCATGATTTTAGTTTAATTGGAGCCCATGACCTTTGTGAGTCAAGCCCATTCACTCCAGATCAGTGTACAACTATGTTTAGGGTTTGAAATGAGGTTTAGTTTAGGTTAATGTGGTCCAATTTTGGATTCATAAGAGTTAGGGTCAATATGGGTCAAAGGGTGGTTAGTTAAGCACTAGTAGACTAGTGTTTTGTCGAGCCCGATTCTTTGAGATGAATAGACATGTTTGTATAGTTTCATAAGTGTTGTAGCATCAATGAGTGGCTGAGATGCGATGTATTGTTTCTTGGCTTCCTTTGCTTTTGATATTTAATTTTAAAGAGATTGTTGTATGCCCCAAATGTATGCGATTAACCTTCCACGCAACGGCGTATGACTAGGACCATAGGTATGCTTGGGCTTTGGTATTTGCATTTATGCTGTATACATGGTGTTTGGACTTTGATGTTTGTGGAGCCTTTGGGCTTGTTGGCATTCGCATGCGTAGCTTGGCTAGGGACTACAGTAGCACCTGTGTTTTTGTTTGTTGAGTGTTTGTAAGTATTTAAATCTTGAGTAGGTTAGTGTGATTCGAATTAAATCTTTTAGCCCAGAGTGACAACCAGTCCTTGACCAGTATGCTCCAATGCCAATTCATTTAGTAGAGACAGTGTCGAGGCTTAGGTACTACCTCACATGAAGTACCTTCCCGATACAAGTGGCTTTTGAGTCCAGAACCCGAAATCTAGTTTTTGTGAATTTGCTTTCTTTTCTTAAATTAGATTAGGGTTTTTGTTCTTCACTTGATTTTCCTTTTATAAAATAAAAGCCAAGAAGTAAGTAGCAACTCTAAACAAACCGTTTCTCATTGGGGCCCGGATTTTCGAAACTTCTGAAAATCAACTCACTTTTTTAATATGGTAGTGTGTAGGCCAGGTGGATCGGTGAAGCTCCAGTGGCGACTCCGTTGGGGATCGAACCTAGAATCTTTGGTTTCATAACAGGATCAAGCTTGAACTTGAGTTGGGTATATTGGAGCATGGTTCATTGACTAGTAGACTCTTAGGCTACCTGAATGGCGATGATCCTTACCTCTTTTGATATTGGCATACAATTGTGGTTTGTTTGTGCTTGTGTGTTCACCTGTTGGATTATAGCATGCTTGCTCATGGTTGATTGGTACCTAGCTATATGTTTCTGATTGGCATAGATGGTTAGTTTACGTGGTAGGCTTGCTCTTTGCACATGACTAATTGCTGCATGACTACCCTCTCTCTTGCATGACTGCTTGATTTGTTTGTGTTTGTGGGGCGTACTTGTATCCCCTTGTTTTCGTATCACTAGTCTTGGTCGATTATTCCTTATTGATTGCTTGAGTTGCTTGGGATTCATTCCCAATTGTTTGCCTTCGACCAAGCTAGGATTTTAGAGCAGGGTCTAGCGTAGGGGCTATATCGATGTTTGGGAGCACTATGGAGATGACGGATATCCAAGTAATAAAGACCTGTATAGCCCTGAGCTGGATTTCATGGATACATGTGTTGCCAGTGTGTCATTTTGATTGGTGGTTAGGATCTTAGGTTACGTATCCCATTTGGGTATAATCATCTAGCTCTTAGGACTTGCCTTTCAGTTAATAGGCTTTTGAGCCGCGTACCCTTGAGGAATCACCATCGTAGAATCTCGCTCCTTGCTTTGTGAAGCCATATATCGATTTAACTAGTAATGACACACTGTTGTTAGTTGAAATGACATGGGTTCCCGAGCTTGGGTCCGAATCGAAGATAGACTTGTTAGAGGATCAAATTCACATAGTCAGTTAGAGTAGATATCAGATCATAGAGATATGGACCCTCAGTCATCTTGTTGACCCAGTTGATTGAGATTCTTGACACCTGTAGCATCTCAGGTTCGGGGCACCTCGCATGACTCTACTGCACCTCCACCACCACCACCACCATCTGGACCCATTGTACCGTAGGACTATACAGTTCCACCTCCACCACCACCACCTGTTCAATCAGCCCCACGGGCTGGAGCATTTGTACTGTATGGTCAGATCGAGACCACACCACATTCTATAGTGGCTCCTGCATAGATTATTGATGACACGGGCCAGTATCGGATAGGGATGGAAAGGAGGGATCAGAGTCTGTAACCTAATAGGATTACTGGGGTTGATGGGTATCTTGATGACCTTCTGTGACAGCCCTTGCAGTTGAGTTACGCATGCGTACATTGAGAGATTCAATAGATATAGGGTGTGATGAGTCAAAACTCATTAGATTTTTAATCCATTTTATGAGTATATTACGAGATAAATGTTGATTTGTTTGCAGAAATGTGGATATTTTACTCAAATTTCATTTTGCGGGAAAATACGGCTTAAAGCTAAAATCTCGTAATCGGGAATAAACCGGTTCTCGCGAAATTGAAGTCACAATTGAAAATCGGGGTCGCGACAGGAAGATTAGTTGTCAGTCAGTCCAAGTCACGACATCCACGAGTCGGCTGCGGAAAATAAAAGTCCTAAAAAGGAACAAGTGTTACTTGAAGAAAGAGTTCTGACAAAGGAAATGTAGTCGGGACTAAAGGAAATATCAAAGAAGAAGAAATCATGTCGACATCACTCGATGTTGCGACACAATGAATACAGCGAGGTTGCGACATCACTTTCAGATGTCGCGGCGTGGACTCGTCGTAAACCCTGAGAGGTCTTCGCAAATGCATGAAGTTCTGACTAGTTTTGATGAAGGGCTCCATTGAAGAATCGCGACATCTCTTTGTTGAGGTCGCATTTATATAACAGAGCGGGTCTCAGCAGGAAAAAGTGGAGTTGCAACCACATTCAAAGTTTAAGAACCGAGGTGTCTTTGGAAAGAAGCTGAACAAAGTCTTAACAAAGAAGCGAAGTGCGACCATTTAATGATCAAAGACCACATAAGCGATGTCGCGACCATAATTTAGGTCGCGACTGAAGAAGCTAAGCTGAGAAGGGAAATCAGTGTGACATCAACGAGGGTGCAAACGACGGCCACAAGAAAGGAAGGAGGAAATTGGTTGCGATAAGAGAAGTGGGGATTACATTAGAAAGAGAAAGAAATGGGCGACCAAGAATTGCGACATACTATGAGGTTGCGACATAAATCGAAACCTGTGAGAAAAGCGGAAGACCACCAACTCAGTGGCGTTAGAAATCACAGTGCAACACAGAATCATCATACAAACAAAGGTGGTGGCAGCCTAAAGCTGCTTTGTCTGACTCGAAGGTGGAAGAAGAGAAAGACAACGATGTCGCGACATGGCGAGGTCGCGACATCAACATGAAGAAATGCGAGCAAATGAGACAAGACTACAAGCGATCTTCAAAGCCATTGATTCAAGCGATTCTGAAAGATGGTGCATAGCGAGCGTGGTCGCGGCTGACCCCAAATAATCAGGGAAATTCATGTCGACATCAACACAAATTCTGGCGTATTGTGATGTTGTAGACTTTTTTTTTGGAAATTCCACTGGATGTTTACGGAGTTATTTAATTTCTTTTAACGGTATAAATAGACGGTTTAGAATAGTAAAAAACCAAACCCCATCTTACTACCCGGAAAAGGAAAGGAGAGGAACTCGGTGTATAGTTTAAGAGTAGATTTTTATTTCTTTTCTTTATTTTTAGTTTATTTCTTTTAAGTTTGAACCTGTGATGTCTTGACGAGTAGAGCTGGATTTTTATTTATGTTAATTTTCTTAGTATTCTTTACGAAAATTTATAAATCTAGACAAATTTTGGAATTCATTTTCTTCTCGATTTATTGTATTCTGTTGATTCATGCGTGATCGGTGCTCCATTTATTAATTCGCAATGTAATGTCAGGCTGTGACTCTCTTTGGATTGTTACATTTGATTCACAGTCTTTCACACTACAAATATGGAGAACTAATTTGAGTTTTGGATTTACTTATTTGGTGTCGTGTTTGAATTGTTAAGTTCCCCTGATAGTAGTACCCCCAATACCGGTTGAGGAATGTATCTTTGCTCTACGATATCCGAGGATGCCCTCTGGCGCTTGAGAGACGGAGATTCTGAGAGGCGAGGAAACTGATGCTACAGGTATGTTTGACTACATTGATGAGCTATGTGAAATCTGAAGTTCATTTTGATAAATCCCCATTAAACAACAATTGAAGTTGGAGGGTGTATTTAACAATATAATGTCAGAAGTTCTTAATCTAAAAGGTAGAGTTCTTAGGAGTGTTAGCTTAGATCTAATCAAAGGAAAGGGGCGACATAGATCTGGAAGTTGGGCCACCAATTAAGTGGCAGAAACTGCGAATCCTGAGAAGGAAAGCAAAGATGCAACATCCTTGAGGAAATGGGTGTGAAGTATTGTGAGAGAGAAAAATACCCAGATCTTGCAAGCGAATTTGGAATCTGAGATAAGCTGAGTTGGATCTTATGTGAGGAAGAAAATGGGATATCTAACAGTGAATATGGAAATCAATTCCAACAATAAGGAAATCTTGAACAAACGGATCATACATGAAACGAGCAATGTACTTTAGTCTTTGGAATTATTTGTTTCATTGTATTTCATGATCAGTTTCAGTTTCTCTGAGGCGTTCTGAAATCCATTCTTATAGATACAATTTATTTTATTCATTTACTTTTGTTTTAGCCTAGTTTGACAATATTCAATAGTATAGGATCTTTAATTACATTGTTGAATAAAACTTACTATGACGTCTTGAAGTCAGACAGTATGGAATTTTATTAGTTGGGGTAGTTGATCTTTAATTAGGTTGCCCGATCTACGTGGGAATGATGCACGGACTTACATTCGAGTTTACTGCTTGTATGACCTGTGCACTAGCCGGTGTCATAGACTTGACCCTTATTTTTAAATCATGAACATTAAGAAAACTATTTTATCCGCAAACTTCATCCAATGGCATGGATGCGAGAAGTGTAAGGCTCTTGTAACTATATTTAATTTGAGGTTTTAGTCTCTATAGAAAAAGGAAAGCGAGATTCTTTAGTATTCACTTTGCGATTATACAACAACATTATGCGTGGGCATAGAAGGGATGAGGCACGAATGATTATGCTATTCCCTACGTCGCGAGTGGTGCGCTCGGCGTTGGTTTGCCGGTGGATTTGAGGCGTAGGACATGGGATGATTTGGGACAAGAGTTTATCAGATAGTATTCTTTTATCTCTTGTAGTGGAGCGTATCCGAAGGGAGGATTGGGGCCCTCAAGCGAGAGGCCGGATGAGCCGATCCGCCATTATCTCCCGTTGAAGGGAGAAGATAACACATATTATAGATATACCCTCAGAGCACGATCAGATCAACATGATTATGCGCAGCCTTCAGCCTCGTTTGCTAGGCATCTCATAGGATTTCCACATACAGACTTTGGATCATTGGTTCAGACCCTCTATGGCATTGAGGAAGGCATAACTAGAGGATTATGGGCAGACTCTTCCCCTCCTAATTCAAAGGGGAAGAAGCCGAGGTCAGGCCCCAAATCATAAGAAATTAGTGCTATTGGTACATCGAGCCACATGTTTTCACGTAGGCCACAGACTCATAGATAGTCTGCAGATATTCATTACAAGATGGTACAAAAGGATCGATCTGGACACATTTGCTCCTATAAAAATTTGGCGGGGCCTACTTATCTACATCCACCCGGCCAATATATATGCTACACAGGCACCTCAAAGGCCACTTGTATAATATCATCGTGGTATAGAACGCCTCAGACGGCTAGGTAGTTTACGACTCGAGATGCCAGGCGAGCTCGGAGATTGGTTGAAGGGGGTTTGATTGCTCCACTACCTAGACCACCACCACATCCTACCTTACCAAGATTCAGGACAGATCTTCATTATGCCTACCATCAAAGAGTAGGTTATGATACAGATAGTTGTGCGATGTTGAGACACGTCATTCATGACAGATTGATCGGAGTTGGTTGATTTGGGACGCCTGCGGTGACTCTGGACTGGCTTCTCGCGACATAAAACGTACCTCCACCCACGAGCGGTATACATTCAGTTGAGTTTTCGGGAGATGAGATATTCATGATGGGATGGGATGAAGAGGCTCCACAATCGATCAGTTTATACACAGACTCAGATTTTAGTGGATACACCTCTGAGCGGTAGATCCACTGGAGCGTTCGGACTTATCGGATCGGTTGGACATACTTCAATTTCACCCGTATACTTGTAGCATGTTCCGCCCATGACACCCTTCATTATGTTCCCAGAGGAGTATGGGCTTGTTCACAGGGATGTTTAGATTGTTACACGAGGTGGGAGGGTAGCTCAGCCTCCACCCGTTGATAGGCCATTTCTTGGCACAACAGTTAGAGAGGATGTTCAGAGAGAGGATGATGAGATTCTATTCATTGCTTTACACGGGCTCGTATATCAATTTGGGCTATTGGCCTCATCCATTACTCATGAGATGCATTGATCGGGCGCTAGTCGGTCGGAGTTGACTAGCCACTACCCTTAAAGGAAACGATCGCTAATGATCGTGGTACACATGCATTCGTTTTACGATGATGATTTACCACCCAGAAATTCGGATCATGTTCAACCCTTATTCATTGATGTTGCTTGTTCAGGCCGTCGGGTGTCGTCTGTCCTACTGGACAACGGCTCCGCCCCGAGCGTGCAATACGTTGATTCTTTGCCATTGCACTTGGATTTTCGCCGACTAATTTTAGGCCTTCTTCATAGACCATCAGTGCTTGTGATGGGACTCAGTTATGGGCACACTCAGTACACATGTTATGATTGGGCTAGTAAGATACTCCATACAATTTGAGTTTTAGGATTTAGTCATCCTTTGACCTGCTTCTTGGCCGCCCTTGGATTCATGAGGCAGGTGCTATACCATCTTCCCTTCATTAGAAGTTGAAGTTCATACATGAGGGGCGCATTATCACGATACAGTCTGACAGAGATGTTATTACTTCTTCTAAGCCTGTGTTACATATCAGCCACAGTGAGGATGACCTACATTTGATCAGGTTTACTTTCGATGAGGTTCAGGTTGTCAGTTTAGAGGATGACATCATAGACCTGTTGCCTATGTCTTTCGATCAGCATAGTAACACTTTGGTACTTAGTATGATGAGAGGCTTAGGGTTGGGTTGCCGCCAGTAGGGGCCGCGCGAGTTTACTTTTACAGTTGATCATGACATACCTCATGGGTTAGTTTACACTCATACAAAGGATGAAGCACATCACATGGCGCGGCTGCGCCGGGACAGGGTGAGGGCTCGCATGTCTGGGGTTCCATTCGATTATCCCCTCCGCCCGTATACCTTTAAGTTAGCTGACTACGTTATTAGAGGATCGAGCATGCACCGCGTAGGGAATGGTGATCATCTTTAGATACGGAATGGGATCTAAGGCATCCAGCAGGCCTTGGGACAAATGTGTTTGAGTTCTTAGACTACTGAGGCACTTGGTGCCATGACAGTTGCACCCCCATCACCGGGTCAAGCTAGTGTGTTCTCTATGTGTTTCCCCGAGGAGGTCATGCTTATGGCCTGTTTATGGATTAGGGGATGATATTGATGGAGTGACTCTTCCTGATGCCCCATGAGCGGAGATAGACGCATGATCGACGCCAGGCGTATCCTCGTGCGGCCCTACGAACCCCATTCCGCTTTTGACATGTTTGGAGTTTCTGCTATTGATTTCGAGGATGTGACACTTTATGATACCTAAGGCGTCTGATGGACATGATTAGCACTAACCACATTACGGATCACGAGACCCCCACCTTGGCCCCTCTGTTTTTATATGTTTGGGATTTCTATGCTAGAGATAAATGATGATGATGGACTTGTTGCTATTGATATTATTCAAAATACTATTTCTGTTGAGGGAGAGTTTGACTATGTGGACCCACCTCTTTCTTTTGACACTATGTCCAGGTTTGTCACCCGCTTTAATGATATTTATGATGGTAATAATAACATGAGTATTTTCGAGTATTTGCCTATGTCACAACATTTTCCTTTGATTATACCCTTAGCACCCACAACACATATATATGATGTTGATGATGTGGGAGACACAAATGACCCACTGGGTGGCCAGTCATAGTGTGATTCTAATACAAAGAGACGAAGTTACACAATGCCCCGGTAACACAGTTGATAGATTTTGGGGCACTAGATCAACCCAGGGAGATTAGGATTGGCTCTTCCCTATCTCTTGATGAGAGGAGTAGATTGATTGACCTGCTCAGGTCATACTTGGATGTATTTGCATGGTTATATGAGGATATGCTGGGCCTTGAATCTTCTATAGTGCAGCATCACCTACCCATTCTACCATATGCTAGGCCAGTTAAGCAGAAATTGAGGAGACTACACCCTCGATGGAGTTGCGGAGTTAGGGAAGAAATTCGAAGCAACTTAGTGGTGGCTATCGAGTGGTTGTGTATCCTGAGTGGTTGGCTAATGTCGTCCTTGTTCCCAAAAAGGATGGCAAGGTTAGAGTTTGTGTAGACTTTAGAGTGATGCGAGCAAGCTAGTCCTGGGGATGATTTCCCCTCCCACACATTGATATGTTGGTTGACAGCACTATAGGACATTCGATGTTGTTCTTCATGGATGAATTTTTTGGGTATAATCAGATTATGATGGCTCCAGAGGATATGGAGAAGACTTCTTTCATTATTGAGTGGAGTACTTATTGATACTTGGTTATGCCATTTGGGTTGAAGAATGCAAGAGCCACTTATCGGAAGAGCTCTTACTACTGCAATTTCCGCTGACATGATGCATAGAGATGTCGAGGTATATGTGGACGACATGATAGTGAAGTCCCGAGATAGGGCAAATCACTTAGCAACCTTACAGAGGTTCTTTGAGAGGATCAGACGGTTCAGGCTGAGGTTGAACCCCAAGAAGTTCACCTTTGGGGTAACTTCTGGGAAATTGCTAGGACACATTGTTAGTGAGCGGGGTATAGAGGTTGATCTTGAAAAGATCAGGGCCATACTTGACATGCCTACCTCGAGGATCGAGAAAGAGATAAGAGGTTTTCTAGGAAGATTCTGATGTATCGACGCTTCAATGCTAAAAGCGACGGACATATGTGAGCTATCTTAAATGTACGAGGAAGAACCAGCCTACATTTTGGAATGATGATTGCTAGCGTGCTTTTGAGAAGATTAAGAAGTGTCTCCTTTATCCTCCAGTTTTAGTGCCTCATATACCAGAGTGCCCTTTGCTTCTGTATTTGTTAGTTTCAGACATGGCCTTAGGATGCATGCTAGCTTAGCTCGATGATTTAGGGAAGGAGCGAGCCATCTATTATTTGAGTAAGAGGATGCTAGAGTATGAGTGCATATACATTATGATTGGGCGCCTTTGTTTGGCATTGGTTTGGGCCACTAGGAGACTAAGACATTATGTGACAGAGTATTTGTTAAGACCTTTTTGCATGTATATAAAATGCGTGACCTTCTTTGCCGAGGACCATTACTTAGTCCCGACAGCAGTGCGAAAACTTGTTAACCAAAATAACTTGTATGCTCATAGAAAAATAGTTTTGTCAGACTCGATTAAAGATTAGTTTGGTCTTAAAAGCGTAAGTGCAATTAAGTGCCGTAATAAGTGGACCTATAGAATCCGAGAATATCATTCCACGGAGATTGAAGGAATTTAAAGTTCAATTACCCAATACTTAATTTCTACACTATTTGAACTCCATTTTATAAAATTTCGTTGACCTAACAAGAATTTTAATATCTGATAGTTGACATCTATAATAAAGAAAATCTAAAATCCTAACATGGACTGGACTGAACCAGATCATTGCTGGAAGTGAACACATGGATTTTCACTGATGTGAAATTATCAATTCCTGCATCTTGGTCCCATTTGATTCTATCATGAATTGGAATATGAAATTGTCAAAGACGGAAGTAGTATAGTTTGGATTTCTCCTATAACCATACTTTTCACTGATTAGAAACATTCGTGTTCATTTATGATACATGTTTTCTATTTCAATTACTTGTAATTAGAATTTATTTATAAGATTTAGGTATTTTTCTTTTCTAATATTTCATACCCATTTCTTATATTCGCCAGTCCGCTTCCCTGAATAGGACAATTGCTAGATATCTATAAATTGAATGATGTCTCAGCCTTAAAATCTTTGAAGAGTTCTCAATTTCCTTGATTAGATCTCTGCTAACATGGGATTGAGATCATTTTTCCAGATTAAGAAGAAATCTCTAATTGATTAATTTGATAGCTCACTCAACCTATTCTCAACCATTAGCAAAATTAAGGATATATCTAAATAATCTTTCAGAGCTCGTTAGTTCTTCAATATTTGTCTAACATACCCCAAGTAACTACATCTATGCTCTCAGGAATCTCCATCTTTGTGTCACTCAGAGGGCCACCTAGAAATCAGAGCCATGCCACAGTCCTTTATGGGTATTCGTTACTAATATTGGAACAATTCACTATATGAACATCATCATTAAAATAATTTCAAGATTCTTAACCCAGGAATTTCCTTCTATTGTGCAAAAAAGACCATAGTACGACATCGAGATCTTTCAGTGAAAGTTGTGTTCTCAGCGGATTCTGATGAACTTGAAAATCTTGATCGAGGAAATTCCAATGCAGCTGCAATCAATTGAAGAAATAAGTTCCAGCGTTTGTCTGGAATACATTAAATCAGATAGTAATCGGAAAAGAATTCAACAATTTAATTCAGCAGAAACTTCTTAACAATGCCTTGCTTCAAGTCAAATAAGCGAATTGAAATTCTACGCTAATCTAATCTACTCAACGAAGAAAAGAAAATAAAAGAAAAAAAAGAAAAGAAAAATATAATATAAAGGAGTCCTCAGCTCCCCGGAAACGTTGGTCTCTGCCCTTCGAGGCGAAGAGCGAAGGCGCATCACTTTCCTAATTCAGCTTCTATTTATAAGACTAGTTTGGGCTGCAACATCGTGCTTATTTATGAATCCACAAAATTTAGGCCCTAGATTGTCTTCTCGGTCGCGACTGAAGATGCAATCGTAATGAGTTCCCAGATTTTGTTGTAGGTTTTTGTTGCGACAAGCGATCGTATGTTCTGCGACTGTTTAATGTTCTTCCTTGGATTCGATCCGGCCTGATTGTTTTCTTGGTCGCGATAGTGATGCTGTCCTACTTCTTCAAATTCATGTCGCGACCCAGCTTTTCTTATCGTGACAACATTTCTATTTTGGTTCTTGTTGCAACACTGTCTTGTATTATTGGCATCTCGGTAGCGACCCAAAAAGTCTGTCGCGACAGAGTTCTGCCCCCACTTAGCCTGTTTCCTTGTTGCAACTTCATTTTTGTTGTTGCGACTGGACTTGTGTTGGATCTTTCTTGTGATCCCAATATGTTATGTAACAGCAGCACTTTTCTTGTAACATCATAATTATATCTGACGGTTTATAACGTGTTTGGGTATAATAAAAGTAAATGTATATTTTTTTCGAGGAATAAAATAATGCTAAAATAAAATATAGCAAAAACAGAAATTTGCACAAGATACAAGGAGTAAATTGGTAATTTACCGTTAGGACCTAAAGGGTCATAATCTCATAGGTGCATGTATGCCAAAGTAGAGTATAGCATAAGTTGAAATCTGAGCCAAATAAAGATGAGGGCTAAGAAATAAATAAAGGAAAGAAAAATCGATAAATAAGGATGAGATAGAACCAAAATAGCTCATTTGGTCTTGAGAGAAAGGAGAGCTCCTATGGGTAGGATAAGGAGAAGAGAAGAGAGGAGAGGGGAAGAAGAAGAAGAAGAGAAGAAGGAAAGGAACGAGGAAGGGAGAAAAAAAAGAGATCAAGGTATGGATTTGTATGGTTTTAACAGGTTATAGTATGAAACTTGTATGAGATTTGTATGGACTTGTTTGTATGAATTTTTTTTATGGATACTTGGTTGGAGGTTTGGAATACCTCTTTGTTTGTGTAGAATCCTTGTTGGTTTGGTTGTGGTCCTCAATAGAGGAAAGATTTATATAGAAAAAATGTTGAGTTTTAGGGGAGATGCTGTCCTTTTTTTTTTTCAACCCATGTTTTTGTTTTGGCCATAACTTGGCCATCACTCATCCAAATTGAGTCATTCAAATTTCTGGGTAAACTAGACTTCTAGAAGAACAAATCTCCTTGAAATAAGTGTATGCAAATTTGGACCCAGGTACCCTGAAATTAGATCAAAGTGAAGCTCTGTTGGTCAGTGCAGTACAATTTGATACGGTTTTGGATTCGGACGGAGTTTTGTGATATAAGTTGAGTTTCACTCATTAAAATTGAGTGATTCAAATTTTTGGGTAAACTGAGCTTCTATAAGAGCAGATCTCCCTGAAATAGAGTGTAGGCAATTTGGACCACTGAGGTACCTAGAAAATTAATTCAAAAGTGAAACTGTTTAGTCCAGTCTGTTTACAATTACGTCTGGAGTTTTGGATTTCAGGCGATTTTGGTATTGGAAGCCATAAGTTGAGTTTCACTCATCCAAAATAAGTGATTCAAATTTTTGGGTAAACTAGACTTCTAGGAGAACAAGTATTCCTGAAATAAGTATATCCAAATTTGGACCCCATTGGACCTAGAAAATTCGTCAAAGTAAGGGAACAATTCGGTCCACAGAATTTGTCTCAAAAAGCAGTCAATGAGCTAGATAATTCCGGTTGTTTTTAAATCACTTCTTGAGTCTGCTGGTCGAATGAGGTGATTCGAATTTTTATTGCAAACTAGACATCGGGAGGAATAACTTTCATGAAAGTAGGTCAGAAAATGGACTTAAAGGAGCTTTCTAGAGCTGTTCGAGGCTGAGAGTGGTTATAGAAACTAAAATTATATAACGATTATATAAATGTTTTGTTATATTAAATAATGCATCATAGTAATATGATTATGATAGCAATGTTATGAAAGTTAGATAATACATATATAATTGTGTTATGAAAAGTACGGAGTTAAATGTTTATAAGAGATTATTTTGAAAATAAGATATCTCATAAGTATATATGATATCGAAGTGGTATTCTTATATGAGATATCTTTTTCTAATACCTGAAAGATTGTTAAGAAAACATAATAAAAATGATTGCCTGCTTAAGACCGGGTAGTTGGATAGATAGGCATGCCTATAGGGATATAGTTGCTGTAGCATATAGTTTACAGATATTGAGATCCTGTTTGGGTCGATGACATAGATCCCTTTTGGATCATTATAGCGGCTCCGTTTGGGTCATACAGATAGATATCATTGTCTCGTATAGTCTTTAGTACCTTCGGTGTTTTTATACGAGTTATTTAAAGTATCCGTTTCAGTTTTGAGCATGAAATAAAGTAAGTATGTAGCGTATGATATGATGCGAGGCATCGCGGTTTCTTTATGCGATGATGAGTATACCGGGTTACGGGAACAAGAAGTAAAGTGAATGACATGAAAAGTATATGAAATATGATAAAATGAAACATATTATGAAAAGTAGATATGAGAAATAGATAAATATCGTAAATGTTATATTTTCCATGAGTATATGCATGTGTATAGAAGTGTGATGATCAGGTGCTCTGAGATTGATCATATGTATTTATTCTACTAAGTAAAACATGCAGATGTTTTCATCCTTGTAGGTGCGAGGAAGAGGAAAACAGCCAATCCACATCGGTCAGGCCACGCATCCTTGGTATGGAAGACCTTTTGGTATATTTTGTATATATGTAATTTTGTTTTATTTTATAAGCAGTGTAAATATGTAGTAAGTGAACACTTCCATATATGGATCTTGTATATATATTTTGTAATCCGTTGCTACAGAATATGATACAAGTTAACTGTTTAACTTTATATGAATGAATAAGCTTAAAGTTTACAAGTTTATAGTAAACAAAAAAAAAAATGACACCCTCGCTTGACACTTGGTGTGCGAGTTGGGCGTCACGAGATTTAGTGTGTCGAGCCTAGGTTTAGGCGACTCTAGAATAGAGTATATGATAGAAAAACATGTGTTTAGTAATGTGTTGACTGATGTGGATGTCCTTGTGTTTTGTATAGATGAATCGTCCTCCAAATCTAGTTGAAGAAGCGGTGAAAGTCGTAGCCCGGGAGATCAGGGTTGCACCGCTTCGGATCATACAATCTGTCAGAAGTGGGAGTCATGTCCTAGCCGAACCAAATGAAGCTTTGTTGAGGATATCTCAGGACATGGCTCGAGTGTTAGAGAGATTGACAGCTCCAAAAGCTCCGATAGATATGGTAAGAAGACATGGAGCTGAGGAATTCCATGGGTCAAACATGAAAGAGTCCGATAAAGTGCAGATTACGGTTGGAAAAGGCTGCTGAAGAATATTGAGAGGTGAGATGCCCTCTGATCAAAGAGTGATATGCGAGTTTCTCTATTGCAAGGCAGTGCATGATTGGTGGAAACTAGTGTTGAGGAGTCCGAGGCTTCCAGATCCCATACCATGGGAGTTTTTTGTCCAAGAGTTCAGGGCCAAATATGTCTCTGATATGTTCAGGGAGACTAAGTGGAAGCAGTTCTTGAATTTGAAGTAAAGGAACTTATCAGTGGTTGAATATGAGAAAGAATTCAGCCCGTCTTAGTAAATCTGCTTTGAATCGATCCTCAGAACATTTGATGTAGGTAGTTTGAGGATGGACTAAATGAGTCCATAAAAGATATTGGCGCCCGTGGCAGTGCTCAGCAAGTAAATTTATCAGTTGGTTCGGCAATGGAAGTGGAAATCGAGGCTAGCCGATGAAAGATTTTAGAAGAAAGCTTTCTAGGGGTATCTTCCTCCTCTCGGAGTAAGAGCTAGAGTCCCATCCCGGTGGTACGGGGTTCGACTCTGATAGGTAGAAAGGCAGGGAAATCTGATGGTACTTAGTTACGTAGAGGTGTTTCAACTGGACAAGGAGAAGTCCTAGAGTGCCCTCATTGCCATAGACGACATTTGGGTGTGTGCAGACTATTTACAGGAGGATGTTTTAGATGTGGAAACACTGAACACTTGATGGCGAATTGTCCCCGAGAGTCAGGGGATAATAGGAGTTTGCAAGGTAGTGGCAGAGGGAGATCTGTTACACCACCTTCGACTCAGGATCGAGGTAGGGGTCAAGGTGGCTCGATTTAGCATAAGGGACGTGGAGGTACAGTTTCAGAGACAGTGGATCATCCTATGCCTACAGCCCCAACACGAGCTTATGCTATGAAGGCTCGTGAGGATCAAGATGCTCCTGAAGTGATTGCTGGTATTTTCTCTCTTTATGATATTGAGATGCATGCTTTGATAAACCTTGGCTCTCATTTAGTATATATGTACCAGACACATGTTTGATAGAATGCCATTAGTAAGAGCAATTACACATATGATAATAACTTGTTACTAATTTACAGGGCATAGTGCGAGTCAGCCAGAGTGTATAAGAATTTATGCTTTATTGACTCATGACGAGAGGATTTTTCTTGATCTACTTGCTTTGTTGTTTCATGAGTTTGATTTAATTTTAGGAATGGATTGGTTATCCAAACATCGGGCTATAGTTGGTGTGATAAGAAAGCGATGAGGCTTAATGTTACGACCTTTCGAGTAAATAGTACATGGTATCAATCTTGGAGAGCATGTCGAATGTAATTTCAGCTATGCAAGCCCAACGATTGTTGAGGAAAGGTTGTGAAGCCTTTTTGGATTTGGTGCTTGTCTCTAAAAGAGGTCAAATAGAATTGGAAATTATTCTGGTTGTGAAAGATTTTCTGAATGTGTTCCTAGAGTTACAGTATTCCACTGTAAGAGGTGGATTTATCTATTGAGATTTTACCAGGAACAGCTCCTATTTCTAGGGCACCCTACAGGATGGCTCCAACTGGGTTGAAAGAGCTAAAGATTCAACTATAAGAGCTTACGGACAAGGCTTTATCCGACCAAGTGTTTCTCCTTAGGAATTTTTTGTTTTTGTTCTAAGAAAAAGAAAGATGGCACCCCACGGATGTGCATTGATTATTGGTAAATCAATAAGGTGATAGTGAAAAACAAATACCCATTGCTGAGAATTGAAGATCTCTTTGATCAGTTAAAAGGGGCGGGTGTCTTCTCAAAGATAGACTTGCGACCAAGGTACTATCATCTAAGAGTGAAAGATGTCGATATGCCTAAGACAACATTTAGAACTCGATATGGCCATTATGAGTTCTTGGTAATGCCCCATTTGATTCGTGTCACAGTAGGGTGATCCGAAATCAACAAAATTTGTATCCTAAATTTCCTCCTACTGCCGTAGTCACGCCCCTCACTATGATCATGCGAGTTCTAGGTCGAACAGGGGATGGGTTTCTTCGTACAAATGATTTACGGAGTGAGGTTAAAATGGTGATTAAATTTGGATTTTTAGGTTTGGTTAAAAGCAGTGAGGGTTTTGGGGTTTAAATGAAAATAAAAACAAGTTAAAATGTAAATGAACTCTTGAAGTGTTGATCAGGGATGAGTTCTACAAGTCCTTTGAGAGGTCCTCGAGGTTATTTCCTCGCGTTGGGGAGGATGACATATAGTCATCTCGAACGGATCTTCATTTAGCTATAAAACCTAACCCAGAAAATAATTATCCTTTGAAGATGGTGTTTCTTGGCGGCGGTGGTGGCCAAGCAGTGAAAGAACAATTCTCCACCCGACTCACCTTCTTGATTAATAGAGGGTAACTAATGAATCTCAGTGGATCTAGCAATAAGCATCCACTGAACCCTAAAAGATTACCAAATAAGGTAATTCAAGGTAGATCTAGGGGATTTAAACCTAGAGTTCAAAGGAAACACAAAGCGCCGGTGCAGCCTGCGTGAAAAATAGGGAACCTCCGGCGGCCTCGAGATCCTACCCCCGGCGGCATTTTCCTTCCAAGGAGGAAGGGTTTTGCCCGCTCATCCTCCAAGTTGTCATCCTTGGAGGGTGTTTGGCAACGAAAATAGAAAGGGAAAGAAAATGAAGCGGAGAAAACGGGAGAGCTGAAAGCTTCTCCAAATTTGTGCGAAGTGATTGATGTCCATTTGTTACAAGCGAGGAAACATATATGCTCGAGAAAAGGAAATTACAAAACAATATGAAACAACAAAATTCTGAGTGAGGTAGAAAAGGAGAAAAACCAAAAGCAGTCGTTTAAACACAAAAAACGGAAGCGGAACGAATTTTACTATGCCTGATGATTTTGGCTATCATAGCGAAAATTGATCCTGTAAAGAGGTGAAATTTTAACTATGCACGGTAATTTTAAGCTATGATAGCGAAAATTCCCGGCGTATGAGAATTTTAAACCTTTGTTCCATTGCGCTCTTTGTTCCATTGCTCCTGCTTCATTTTTCTTATATTTTCCGCTCTTCTTTCCTCTTGGTCTCCGATCTATGATGTTGAGTTTGACTCGAATTCTTCATGTTTGGATCGACTCAACAATGTTGGCATGATTAGCTCACAAAAACTGCAAAAATTGCCACAAAATGCGATCAGTAGAATAATAGGGACCTTAATGTGTAAATCGGGTTAATTAGAATGATTAGTATACAAAGGCACTCAAAGGCACATAATAAATAGGGTTGAAAATAGCACTTTTGGTGCTAATCACCCCATTTCTACACATTGCTAGTCCCTTAGCAATGAAAGAAAGAAAGAAAGAGAGAACATACAAAACAATAACAAAATAACGTTCACAGAAATGGTATTTCAAAAAGGTTGTGAATGAGTAATGCCTAACCCTAAGTAAAAATCATCAAAGTACATCAGATAATTATCATGAAGAATGAATGCCATACAAAATTAAGTATTAAAGAGCCTCCATCTCGGTGAATCAACCAGAAACTTCCACCAAAATCTAAGTGTTTGTTTGATCAGCTCTCAACAATAAGCTGCCAAACTATACTCTCCCCCCAACCAAGCTACTACCACGACCTAAGCATGCTAACGGCTAAATAGATCGGGACCCACCTCTTATTGCAATTCTTTTTGCGTTGTAGGGTGCGATCTTGAGGAATCGACACTCGCGAAAGTCCGTAGCAACGGGGATGCACCATTGACTCCCGACCAATTAAGGCTTAGGGCACCAAGTCGCAAGGATCTTTTTCGACCACAAACTCTTGGGTTTCACGGACTTGAATGATTTCGAGACTCCAGCTTTCTGACTTGTAAAGCTCTACCATTCCACCAGGTGTAGCGAACAGCAAGTCGTGACTCCTGACCCAGGTGAAGGTTTAGGGCAGGTTAAAGGCTTCGCCATATACCCCTCGGATCGTGCTTTCGGGTTCAAGGCAAGCGTTGCAATTTTCTTCTTTTCTTTTCTTTTCTTTTCTTTTTATTTTTGGAAGACACATTGGCCTTCTATTCATAGAGGGTCCTTAACCTATTAAAGGTAGTCAACAACACTATGATAGGTTATTGCAAGGCTTAGGAGGTTGCGCAATTTTTCACCTATCATTGAAACCTAATGTGCTCGGTGTGTGGTTAGATGAAGGTGGAAGAAAAATGGTCGAAAGCAACAAGAGTTCAACTGATTATCCACTCAACTAGGCATGGACACAATCTAACATCAATAGAATTGGACAAAGTTTCAATTTTTTCAAGCATAGACTAGGCAAAACTACCACAAAAATTTTTGGTTGCAAATGGGTCCAAATTTTTGAAAAAGTAAGGCGTAGTATCTTGACTTTATAGAAAGGAACCCAGCAAGCCACTGAACATCACAAAATGGAGAAGCACTCAAAATAGTAACGAAAACATAAACTTACAAAAGCCACTTAAAGCTAGCTAACTCTCCCAGCCCCGAACATCTCGATTAATAAAATGGGGCTCGAGTTGGAAAATTAGGGAAGGAAGTGTTACCTCACTGATGAGATGTGATTGTTGTTTGATAGGGGACTTCGCAAAGCTTTCCATCGACACATATTCACTCCGTTTGAGGCGAATAAACAAGCTAGGAGAAAGAAAGAGGAAAAAAAAGTGACCGATTGGAGCATTTAAAAATTACACATTCATAAAAATTTAAAAAGTGTTCTTTCTGGTCATATTTGGATACACTCTCTAAGCTTTCACTTGGTCTCACTTTAAAGCGGGTTCGGATGAAAAAGTTTTGAACGAAACAAAATCGAAGGCAAAACAGTGGGGCCATAGCGAAAATTTCGCTATGATAGGCGAAAAATTCGCAATTTTTTTGAAATTTAGCTATGTGTAATAACGAATTTTTTTTTAGAAAAATAAAATAAAATAGTAAGAATATTGAGAAAAGAAGAAGAGGAGAAAGAGAAGGAAGACATGCTAATTAATAAAAAATAATAATAAAATAATAAAAATAAAAATAAAAACTTTTTTTTTTGAGACAAAAATTTTTTTTTTCAAAAATAAAATAATTAATAATAATAATAATAAATTTTTTTTTTTTTTTGAAATTTTTTCAATAATAAAATTAATAATAATAACAATAAAACTTTTTTTACTTATATATTCATATTTTGTCTTTTAGCTGGGACCGTACAAATTTTCGCTACCATAGCGAAAATTCATTTAAACTATATTTGCTAAATTTTAAGCTATGGTTGCGAAATTTTATTATCATTCTTGTACTATATACATCATGAAAATTGCCGACCTTCTATCTGTGACTGATCTTCATTACTATAAAAATTTCCTCAAACTACAAAAAGTAACATAGAAAGATGTGAAAAGTAGAAAAACATGCTAGAACAAAGAATTGACTTAAAAAATTGAGTGAAATCTAAAAGAAAAATTACTTAGAAATCTAAATAAATAAATGAAATAAAATAAACGAGGAAAAATTAAAACAAAAAGTGGGGGGGGAACTTAGAAATGCAGGGGTTCGGGTGCTCCAAATCGAGCAGAGCTTTTAGAACTCTTATTTGTGCCATGCAATGTAGGCAATTGCCAAAGTTTTTGATGTAGTGGCAAAATTTTGTACAGTGGCCACTAACTTCCTAAAGTTTTGTAGAATAGGCAGTGATGGGGTGGCCTTTGTGATGGGTGCTTCAAGGGTTTTGGGTTGGGATTGTGATGCAGGTGAGGGCAGGATATAGATTTGGTCAGTGGAGGGGGCTACTGGCAGTGGGCTTTTGGTGGCTTGGGCAGTGGCAGTGGTGTTCAATTTTGTGGGAAATTGTTTCAAAACAAGCTCTTGGGGCTCTTCCACTATTTCTTTTCCACTACCCTCCTTGGTTATAAAGGGAAGGATTTCTTCTTGGTTCACCCTTGGAAAAACAACATCCCACACATATCGAGGATCAGACAAATTCAATAAATCCTCATAAGCTAGTGTGGCTGTTGTTGACAACGCTCCTACTACCATGGTGTCATGGCACTCCTCCTGCGGTGGACGTGCTGGCGATCAATTAGGTCTTCAATGGAATCTTGCAGGTTGTCCCATTTATGCTCAAAATCATTTTCAGCCCATCTAATTTCTTGTTCAAATTGTCTTCCACAGTGACAATTCTCTTATTCGAATGGGCATTAATCCCCTTATTCTCTGCCACAAAGTCATCCACTATCCGGGTAAGGTCTAAAATGGCTTGTTCAAATGGAGGGATTGGTTGTAATTGGCTGGTGGCGAGTTGAAGCGTAAAATGGAGGTTCGGGAGGAGCGTATTGTGGAGGTCTTAGTTCCCATGAGGAAGTGGTGTGATTCTGACTATGGTTGTAGCACTACCATATGGTGAACTCATCCAGGTAGTTTACATAGTCCTCATGGACATGTAAATCAGGGTTTCTCTCCACAGGGTACTCACTATACTGTTCTCCCCTTAGGTGTTCCATTTGATTCTAGTTCAAGCCCACTGGAACATGGATTCTACTTGTGAAACCGAGGCGACCTGAGGCAGCCGCAAACAATCTGCAGCAACTTTTTTTTTTTTTTTATATGAAATAAAAGAAAATGACAGTGAAATATAAAAGCAATTCACCAGTACTTGTATTAGAGGATCACAAGTGTTCCACAGCTTCTCACTTGCACTAAGGCACCATCCCGGCAGCGCCATTTGATTGCCCACACGGTAGAGGCGTCAGGAAATCCAACAAATTTGTATCCTAAATTTTCCTCCCTCTTAGCGTAGTCGAGCTACTTTGCCCGGAGTATAAGCGATTCTAAGGGTTGAACACAGGGATGGGTTTTCTTCGTACAAATGATTTACAGTGAGGTTAAAAAATGGTGAATTAAATTTGGATTTTCAGGTTTGGTTAAAAACAGTGAGGTTTTGGGGTTTAAAACTGAAAATAAAAACAAGTTAAAATGTAAAATAGAACTCCTTGAAGTGTTAGGTCACTGGGGTTGAGTTCTACAAGTCACTGAGAGGTCCTCGGGGTTATTTCCTCGCGTTGGGGAGGATGACATATAGTCATCTCCCGAACCGGATCTTCATTTAGCTATAAAACCTAACCCAAAATAATTATCCTTTTCAAAAAGATGGTGTTCTAGCGAGCGCGTGGTGACCAGCAGTGAAACAATTCTCCACGACTCACCTTACAACGATTAATAGAGGGTAACTAATGAATCTCGGTGGATCTAGCAATAAGCATCCTTTGAACCTAAGATTACCAAATATAGGTCGATTTCAAGGTGAATCTAGGGGGATTTAAACCTAGAGTTCAAAGGAAACACAATTTGCCGGTGCATACTGCGTGAAACGGATCTCGGCGACCTCAGATCTGCAGGCGGCCTTTTCCTTCAAGGAGGAAGGGTTTTAGCCGCTCATCCTCAAGTTGTCATCCTTGGAGGGTGTTTAGCAATAAGAAAATAGAAAGAGGGAAAGAAAATGAAGCCGGAGAAACGGAAGAGAATTTGAGGCTTCTCCAAAATTTATTACGAAATGATTGATGTCCACGTTTATTCTGAGGCGAGGAGCTTATATATGCTCAAAAAGGAAATTACAAAAACAATATGAAACAACAAAATTACGAGTGAGGGTAGAGAAAGGAGAAAAACCAAAAAGCGGTCGTTTAAACATAAAAACGAGGGAAGCGAGATAATTTTTCGTATGCCGCGATGATTTTATTTATCATAGCGAAAAATTCGATCATAGTGAAAATTGAAGTACCGTATGAGCAGTAATTTTAATATGATAGCGAAAAAGCTCAATAACAAAATTTTCGACACTATTCCATTGCGCTCTTGTTCCATTGCTCCTGCTTCATTTTTCTTCTATTTTATGCTCTTCTTTCCTCTTGGTCTACGTCACATGATGTTGAGTTTGACTTCCGAATTCTTCATGTTTGGATCGACTCAATAATGTTGGCATGATTAGCTCATAAAAACTGCAAAATTTGCCACAAAATGCGATCAATAGAATAATAGGGACCTTAATGTGTAAATCGGGTTAATTAGAATGATTAGTATACAAAAAGCACTCAAAACCTATAATAAATAGGGTTCAAAATAGCACTTTTTGGGCACTAATCACATTTGGCTTGACTAATGCACTGGCGGCATTCATGGATTTGATGAATAGGGTGTTTCGACCCTATTTAGATCAGTTTGTCGTGGTCTTTATTGATGATATATTGGTATATTCTAGAGATGAGCAGGAGCATGAGCAACATTTGAAAATAGTCCTACAGACTTTGAGAGAGAAAAAGTTGTATGCTAAGCTTAGCAAATGTGATTTTTGGCTAAAGGAAGTTTCATTCATAGGCCATATTGTGTCTGTGAGGTATAGAGTTGATACTACTAAGATTGAAGTTGTGGTGGTGGAAACCACTGCAGAGTGTTAGGAGTGAGAAGTTTCTTGGGCCTAGCGGGGATATTATAGAAGATTTGTGAAGGGATTCTACGTCATAGCTATCATTTCCATTTAAAATTACTCGGGAAAGGGAGTAAAGTTTGAGTGGTCGGATAAATATCGAGAATAGTTTTGAGCACGAGTTGAAATAAATCTTGGTTAAAACCTTTGGTATTGACGCCCAACCTACCTCGGGAAAAGTACACCTTATACGATGATGCTTGAGGCATTGGTTTGGGATGTGTGTTAATGTGTAAGATGGGAAAGTAGTGGCTTATCATCAGGCGAGTTGAAGCCACATGAACAAATTATCCCACTCATGACCCCCAGAAGTTGGGCTGCGATTGGTGTTTGCTTTGAAAATATGACGACACCCCCCTATTTATATGGGGAAAAATGTAAATTTACAGGATCATAAGAGTCACCAGTATCTTCGGCTTCGGAAAGAATTAGATTTGAGGCGACGGAGGTGGTTAGAGTTATTCAGCGATTATAGTTGTATAATTGACTACCACCTGGAAAAGCTAATGTGGTAGCGGATGCCTTGAAATGAAAGGCAATGGCAGCTTTGTCTCTTCAACACAGTGAATGGAGACTAGCAGATGATGGAGCTATATTAGCTCAATTACAAGCACAGCCTGTGTTAAAGCAAATGATTATAGATGCTCAGAAAAATGACGAAGAGATGCAGGAAAAGGTACAGATGATCAGAGATGGTGACAAGACTGGGTTTTTAGTAAAAGAAGATGGAAGTTTGTATTTCCAAGACAGACTATGTGTGCCAGATGATAAAGAGCTCAAGAAAAAGTTGTTATTTGAAGCTCA
This sequence comes from Tetrastigma voinierianum, assembly GCA_016808115.1. Taxonomy (NCBI): domain Eukaryota; kingdom Viridiplantae; phylum Streptophyta; class Magnoliopsida; order Vitales; family Vitaceae; genus Tetrastigma; species Tetrastigma voinierianum. Next base: position 294,341 of record JAEQBH010000802.1, read on the forward strand.
TAATACGGTATTTACCGTGCATCGGGAGTAATAAGATGTACGAGATTTGAAGCAGCGATCTTGGTAGAAAGGAATGAAAAGAGATGTAACAGAGTATGTGTCTAAGTGTTTGACGTGTCTGCAAGTTAAAGCTGAACACCAAGTTCCTACAGGTCTGTTGAATCCTTTTCCAATTCCTTAATGGAAGTGGGATAACATTACCATGGATTTTGTGTCGGGTTTTCCTCCGCATATGAAAACAAGACTACATGCAGGTGATTGTTGATAAGCTCACAAAGTCGACCCATTTTATCTTAGTCGAGGGAATGGACTATTGTGGATCGACTAGGTAGGTTATACGTGGATGAGATTAATACGATTGCATGGTGTCATAGATTATCTATTGTGTCGGATAGAGATCAGGCGTTTTACTTCAAGGTTCTAGGAAGATTACGATCTGACTTTAGGCACGAAGTGAATTTGATCGACATTCCATCATAAGCAGTTAGCGAGGCCAGGGAGATTGATTCAAGTACTCGAAGATATGCTTCGGGGATGTGTAATGGAATTCACTGGAATTTGGGATAGGTATATTCCATTGATAGAATTTGCCTATAACAACGGTTATCAATCAAGCATTGGCATGGCACCATATGAGGCTTTGTATGGCCGGAGATGTAGAACTCCTGTGTGTTGGACAGAATTGATGAGCATAAAGTGATTGAATCCGGAGACATAGTAAAAAGATCACGAATCAAAAGAAGTTAGAGTTATTCGGACAAGGTTAAAAGGTTGCTAGTGATCGACAAAAGTCATATGCCAATTTGAAAAGGAAGGACATTGAATATGAAGTGGGTGATAAAGTATTCTTAAAGGTATCTCCATGGAGGAAGGTGCTTAGATTTGGGAAGAAAGGGAAGCTGAGTCCGAGGTTCATTGGCCCATATGAAGTTTTGGAGAGAATCGAACCAGTGGCGTGATGGTTGCTTACTCCTCGAGTTACTTGAGATTGCATGATGTGTTCCATGTGTCTATGCTACGGAAATACCGTTCTGATGAGTCGCACATACTACCAGTGCAAGAGATACAAGTACAGAAGGATTTGTCATATGATGAGGAACCAAAGGCTATTCTGGATCGAGAGGTGAAACAGTTGCGGAACAAACAAGTGCCATTAGTGAAAGTGCTCTGGAAATACCATGACAGAGAAGAAGCTACTTGGGAGCCAGAAGCAACGATAAAAGCATAGTATCCGCAACTCTTCGAATCAGGTATGAATTTCGAGGACGAAATTCTTTTAAAGGGGGGGGAGAGTTGTAACATCCCAAATTATACCCTGACAATTTTATAACATGTTTTGGGTATAATAAAAGTAAATGTATATTTTTTCGGAATAAAATAATGCTAAAAATAAAATAGCAAAAACCCGGAATTTGCACAAGATACAAGGGTAAATTGGTAATTTACCACGTTAGGACCTAAGGGTCATAATCTCATAAGATTGTATGCCAAAGTAGAGCATAGTATAAGTTGAAATACAAATGAAATAAAGATGAGGGACCAAGAAATAAATAAAGGAAAGAAAAATCAATAAATAAGGATGAGATAAGACCAAAATAGCTCATTTGGTCTTGAGAGAAGGAGAGCTCCTACGGGTAGGATAAGGGAGAAGAGAAGGAGAGGAAGAAGAAGAAGAAGCGAAGAGAAGAAGGAAGAAGGAAGGAGAAAAAAAGAGATCAAAGGTATGGATTTGTATGGTTTTCTATGGATTATAGTATGGAACTTGTATGAGATTTGTATGGATTTTTTTTATGGATACTTGGTTGGAGGTTTGGAATACCTCTTTGTTTGTGTAGAATCCTTGTTGGTTTGGTTGTGGTTCTCAATAGAGGAAAGATTTGTATAGAGAAAATGTTGGGTTTTAGGGGAGATGCTGTATGTTTTTTTTTCCAACCCAAGTTTTGTTTTGGCCATAACTTGGCCATCATTCATCCAAATTGAGTGATTCAAATTTCTGGGTAAACTAGACTTTTAGAAGAACAAATCTCCCTGAAATAAGTGTATGAAAATTTGGACCCCAGGGTACCTAGAAAATTCGTCAAAGTGAAGCTCTGTTTCGAGTCAATTCTGTTACAATTTTGATACAGTTTTGGATTTCGGGCTTGAGTTTGGTATTAGGCCATGGTTGAGTTTCATCATTAAAATTAGTGATTCAAATTTTATGGGTAAATTGAACTATGAAACAAATCTCTCTGAAATAGGTGTATACAAATTTGGACCCCAGGGTACCCATAAAATTCGTTAAAGTGAAACTCTGTTTCGAGTCAATTCTGATATAGTTTTGGATTTCGGAGCAGTTTTGGTATTTAGGCCATAAGTTGAGTTTCACTCATCCAAATTGAGTGATTCAATTTTTTGGGTAAACTAGATTTCTAGGAGAACAAATCTTCCTGAAATAAGTATATCCAAATTTGGACCCACATTGGACTTAGAAGGTCGGTCAAGTAAAGGGAGCAATTAGGTCCACGAAATGTAATCTCCAAAGCAGTCAATGAACTAGAGTAATTCTGTTGTTTAAATCATAACTTGAGATATACTGGTCCAAATGAGGTGATTTGAATTTCTGCACAAACTAGACATCGGGGAGAATAACTTTCATGAAGAAAGTAGGGTCCGAAAATGGACTTAGGAGCTGCCTAGAACTATTCAGGCAGAATTGGTTATAGAAACTAAAATTGTATAACGGTTATATAAATGTATTGTTATATTAAATAATGCATCATAGTAATATGATTATGATAACATGTGTTATGAAAGTTAAAGATAATACATATATAATTGTGTTATATGAAAAAGTACAGTTAAATGTTTATAAGAGATTATTTGAAAATGAATATCTCATAAGTATACATGATATCAGTAAGTATTCATGTATATGAGATATCTTTTTCTAATACCTGAAAGATTGTTAAGAAAACATAATAAAAATGATTGCCTGCTTAAGACCGGGTAGTTGGATAGATAGACATGCCTACAAGGATATAGTTGCTGCAGCATATAGTTTACAGATATTGAGGTCCTGTTTGGGTCGATGACATAGATCCCGTTTGGATTATTATAGCGGCCCCATTTGGGTCATACAGATAGAGATCACGGTCTAAATATGATGATAAAATGCTGTCGAGTACACTCTGATTATTTCCATATCCGCTTCTAAGAGTTTTGCGGCATGAAAAATAAAAATGATAAGTATATGTAAAGTGTATGATATGATATGAGAGCAGCTAACAACTGTATCTGCGATGATGAGTATACGGGTTACGTGAGCGAAAGTAAAGTGAAGATGACATGAAAAGTATGAAATATGATAAGAATGAAACATGTTATGAAAAAGTAGATATGAGAAATGAATAAATATATGTAAATGTTATATTTGCCAATAGTATATGCATGTGTATAGAAGTGTGATGATCCGTGCTACGGGTCGTCCATATGTATTTATCCCATGGCGTAAAAACAGCGAGTGTTACCTCGTAGTGTGTAGGTACGAAACCCGGAGGACGGGCCAATCCACGTCGGCGTCAGGCGTAAGTCGGCTGGGTCTTGCATTTGGAAGAACTTTTGGTATATTTTGTATATGTAATTTTGTTTATTTTGTAAACAATGTAAATATTGTAAATGTTGAACACTTCCATATATGGAGCTTGTATATATATTTTGTAATCCGTTGCTACAGAATATGATACAAGTTAACTGTTAAACTTTATATGAACGAACAAGCTTAAAGTTTATAAGATTATATTAAACCACAAAAAAAAAAATGACACCTGGCTTGTTGTGTGTCTTAGAGTTAGGGCGTCACATTTACGTATCCGCGACATATTTTTCCTACTCCTTTGACCTAGTTTTTCTGGTCGTGACATAACCTTTTTATCTTCAGTCTGTCTTCATGTCGCGACCCATATTTCCTGTCGCGACATGACTTTATGTTCAACTGATTTCAGTGTCGCGACCTGAAGATCTCTGTCGCGACATCAAAACACCTTTTCAACTTGAAGTATGTCGCAACATTGACTCTCCTTGTTGCAACCAGGTCAGTTCATCCATTAAGCGCCCTTTTTCGCGACCTAGTTTTCTTGTCTCGCCCTAAACTTCTTATTCAGCATCTTTTCTGTCTCAACAAACTTTTCCATGTTGTAGAAGTCAGTGTCGTGACAGAAGAGGGTTCTGTCGTGACAGATATTCTGCCTTCAGTTCAACATTATGTCGCAACACAAACTATTCTGTTCCCAGCTGACTTGCATATGTTTTTCCCATTCTTTGTCGTGACCTGCTGTCTTTTGTCGCGACCTAACTCAATTGTCAACAATCAGATTATGGTGTTGCTACACATGAAATGTTGTTGCGACACGGTTTCTTTAGTAATTGCTTGGAAGTTTGTCGCAACATATGAATTTAAGTCATGACATAGACTACTACAATTGCTGTTTTTTTCTTCTTTCTTGTTGGAATTTTCTCCTTTATGAATTAAAACCTGCAAAACACAAGTTTGGTAAATATTCCATAATTTGGCATTAAAACTGATCAGAAACTACTAAAAACGAGCCAGAAAAATGGACTAAAAATAGATGAGTTTAAGACTCATCAGTATTCCATACTTTGGTCTCACTATTGGATACGATGAGGGTATCTTGTTTTGATAGGTACATTACGTAGTAGGCTCGCTGAAAGGATGGTTTAATACGATATGAGAGTTTGATATTCAGTATGTCACCGCAATCAATAAAGGCGTTGTTGCATATCATCACGGCTTCTTTGCACGTATCAGATGTGATTGATTGATGATGATTTCCCGCAATGAAGCGGTTGTTTAGTAACCGGTATCACAAGATGGTGGATTTGCTTTGATGGTGCCCGTAATCGGTCGGGATTGGCATTGGTATCCTATTAGTATTATCACCCATGAGTGATCATATTCCCAGACGATCAGTTGACATTCTCTTATGTCGGCGGTTGTGAGATGTATGATTAAGTATGCCTAGAGGCGCGCCAGTCTAGAGTTAGACAGTTGTAGATCCACGGGGATTCCAACTTGGTTATTTAGCAGACTTAGGGTATTTGGAGGACTTGAGATGAGAAGCTGAAGCCCTACCATGCTTTGTGACGCCTCGACTAACTCGGTGTCAAGCGAGGGTGTCATCATTTTTTTTTTATAAACTTATAGCCTTTAAGCTTGTTCAATCATATAATGTTAAACACTTAACTTGTACTATATCCTGTAGCAGCAGATTATAAAATATATACAAGCTCCATACATGGAAGTGTTCAACATTTACAATATTTACATTGCTTCATTTGTTTACAAACAACAAAAAGGATATTACATATACAAAATAGACCGAAAAGTCTTCAAGTGAGCACCTAATGATGTGTTAACCTTGGAGACTGATGCGGATTGTCCTGTCCTCTTGCCTCTGCTTCCGTACCTACACGGATGAAAACCCGTGCTAAGCTTTACGCTTAGTGGGAATGACTCGTGGATGACCACTAATAAGAGTCATCTCACTTTACTTATTTACATATACATATAACATATCATATACTTATGTCATATTCTATACTTGTCATATACACATGCTTATATATGTTCCATACATATAATTTACACATGCTTATGCAATCTTATACTTTCTTATCATATCATGTTTCATTTCAGGTCGTTTACATTTTTTTTCTTGTTCTTGTCAACATGTACTTGTCACTGTTTACATATCATCACATAGCAATGCTATGCTTCTCATATCATGTCATGTACTTTTGTCATTTTCGAATCGTTTGCATATACTTGTCATTTGTTTCATGTTTCATGCTTGTGGCAGCTAGAAGTGGATAAAGGAAACTATAAAGGCTTGAAGTATTTGTACTCCTTTATGCGAAGCAGTGATACATAAGGGCCAGTATTGTTATTATTGTGTGAGACAATGACCATCTATAAGAGCTCGAAGGCGTTGGTATCATTATGCGAGACAATGACCATCTATAAGGGCTGGCGTACATGGCTTGACCCCGAATGGGGCGATTGATTAATTATCTTCATGATTTGTTTTCCTAATAGGCATGCCCATCTATCCCTCCTACGGGTTCTAAGTAGACAATCCATATGTGTATTTATGTTCGATTACATATCTCATATTCCCGAATAATTATTGTCATTTGGTAATTATATGCGATATTTACAATAATTTATTAAAGTATCTTTATTTTTCATATCTCATTATATACATGACTAACTATGGTTACCATGTATGCTTATAAAGGCCTATTTATGAGTTCATAATATGAATAATTATGGTTACCAGTAAGGCCTACTATTTTTCATGATTCTGGACCTAATATGAGTTCCAATTCATCATTCTATATATGGATGGCTTCTTGACTCAATAGGCTTTCCATAGAGTCTAAGAACACCCGAAACAGAGTTCGGACGAAGAAGTTATGACCGTCTGAAGTTGGAGGTCACACATGAGTAGCCAATCCTAGTCGGCTAGCCCTATCCGGCCAGCAGCTATGGAAAAACCTAGATTTCAGCAAGGTTATATTCACGTACTGTCCTCCACATGTATATGGTTAGAATCTTGACTCAATGGACTTTCCATAGAGTTTAAGAACACTCGAAACGGAGTTCGGACGAAGAAGTTATAACCATCCGAAGTTGGAGACCAACAATCAGAAAAATGACAATTGTGTCCCACACATTCTCTTGCACACCATAGCTTCTTTGCTCCACTTTGGATAATTTACGAGCCTAAAGGGTTCGAATTTGGATATACCTATTTGAAGATATGTTCTCTATAAGTCTAGTTTACCACGAGAATTTGAATCACTCAATTCGGATGGTATTGGCAAGTTATGGCCAAAACAAAAACATGGGTTTGGAGAAATTTTGATAATTATCTCCCTAAAACCCCAATATTTCCTTAATACAAATATTCCTCGATTGAGGATTACAATCGATGACGAAAGTCCAAAACACAACCAATATACCAAGTAGGGTTCTTTTAGATCCAAATTCATAAAAAATGCGTTTATGGTTTGATTTTTTTTTTCCATACAAATCCATAGAAATCTATACAAGTATCCAAAATAATCCATAAAAACCCATAGAAATCCATACCATTTGCTCTTCTCTTCCTTCTTCTTCCTCTTCTTCTTTTCTTCTTTTCTCTTTTCCTCTTTTTTGCTCTTCACGTTTTTGGTCTCTCAAAAATGAGAGGCCAAATGATCTTATCTCATTTTTGATATTTTTCATTTTCTTTGTTACAATTGATCATATACTCTCTTTTATACGCAACTCAATTTTTCCTTTATTTCTATAATAGCATATCCTCTTCTCATATTATGCCTTTCATATCCTTTTGAAAAATTACTAATATACCTGTATCTTGCACAAATTCAGGGTTTTTGAAATTTTCTCACTTAAGTATTTTATTAGGAGAAAAATATACATTTACTTTTATTATGCCTAAAACATGTTATAAAACTATCAGGGTATAATTTGGGGTGTTACATGCTTACTTGGATTTGTTGGTTGATAGGTTTGATGAGTTGAGATATATACATTTCGTAGAGAATCGGTTTGTGTGCATTAGCCACTGAAGCCCCACGTAATTGAGATTCTGGGAGTGATTGTGTGACCATTGTTGATCAGACTAGGTGCACCAGCTTCTTGTTGTTTGATTGGAGATATTGAGAGAGGATCGAGATGGTACACCTAGTATCTGATATTTATTAGTTTTGTCATGCGCTTACCAGTCGGCCTCGACGAGGATTAGAGCATTGAGACATTTGGCCGCTAGATTTGTTGTTTGTGGGGATCTGCTTGTATAAAGATCGCCCGATGGCTGTTGTTATTATGTCCTAGACCATGCCTCTGGTCGGATGATGAGAGAGAGGTTCATGCAGGAGTCTGTGGCCCACACATGGGAGGTCATATACTAACACGTAAAATCATGAGGACTGGCTACTTTTGGTTAACCATGGAGACAGATTGTTGCCAGTTTGTATAGAGATGTCCAGAGTATCAGATGCACAGAAACTTGATACACGTGCCACCTTTTGAGTTGCATACACTCACATCCCCTTAATACCATTTTCAATATAAAATTATTGATATTATTAGGAAGATCTCGCCCAAGTCTTCCAAAGGGTATGAGTACATTTTAGTTGCCATTGACTATTTCACCAAGTGGGTGGAAAATTTGCTTCACTACTCGCGGATTAATGGCTAAAGTGGCCAAATTCATCAGTTGCACATTATCTGATAGGGTCCCTCAGTGATTTATGATAGAGGGGGTGCATTTCGAATGAAATTGGACACATTGATTTAGGAGTATGACATTTAGCATCACAGATCGTCTGCATACAGGTCGTAGACTAATGGGGCAATTGAGGTCGTGTAGCACCCCTTTCCCGGCCCGAACCGTTTGGCGGGTTCGAACTGAGTCCAGGTTGCTCTAATGTCACTCAATCACCTTATCAAAATCATTTATCAAAAACACGCCGTAGCTTTACACTTCAGTTGGCATAAAATCCTTTTCAAATATGCGGAAGCGTTTTTAAAGGGGTAAGCCCATTTCATTTCATTCATGCAAAAGTATAATAACTATAAAGGCATATCAAGCCTTTTCAAATGATTTGAAAAATAGATATTTAGAGTTGAAATTGTTTTTACAAAATATCAATGTTCAAAAAGAGATATGAGGTGAATGCATATGTCGGGACATACTCCGCAATTCTTTCTTTTATGACCTGGCGGCTCCCTCGATCTTGCTTTCGATCTTGCTTTCAATGCGTACTGCATAGATAAAACTACACACTAAGCATTTTCATGGTTAGTGGTTCTCTCCCCAATTCCATTCTCGGTTTCAGTTTAAATCAAATCATACAGTTTTACTGAACAAACTTTTAGATTTTTTGGATGATCAATGTCAATACAATACATATACTTATTTCATATACAATCATTTATGGTTCATTGATCAAATCCGAATGTACACTTCATATCGATAAGTCGTGAAATAATCAAATCATGCATTTCACAATACTTTTTTCATTTCAATTCGCAATCATGCTTTTCAATTCCAATTTGTCACAATCTCAAATCAGTTAGTTTCGATTCTGCCCTTAAACTAATTTAACCTATGTTTTCGATATACAGGATATGGAATCAGAGCGCAGTCAAGCGGGAATTTGTAGTAGGTATAAAAACGGTTTTATAACACGGTATGGTCTCGCTGGGCTACTTGTTGGTTATTAAAAAATCAATTAGTGAACACTACCGATCTGGTCCCATTTGGAGCTCTTGATGGAGTGACACATCAATACAATCGTTCGCAGTCCTGCTATTTTGACCCCTATTGGTATACCAATATATCCTTCATACGAACTAAACGGTTAACATTCAATTAAGGCGTTGAGAATCTTTTATAGCAACATACGATTACAATATGTACTTTTGTATAAGCGGTTCATTTTCAATACTCATGCAATTTTCATTTGCAAACATTCACAATCAATTTCTTCAAATCCAATTAAAACAATTCAATATGTTTTTCTTATGCATTTAGAACAAATAGTTCAAATATTGAAACGAGAATAGGAGAAGATAGAACAAACCAAAATCGTCGCTTTAATTCCGATCTTCGAAATCTCGACTTCAATGCAGGCTTTCCTCCTCGTCAGCCCCTAGTCAAATACAATGACAATCACATATTAGTAGGTTATTCTAGAGTTTTTGGTTAGGGTTTATGTCTACCCGATACCCCTTCACTTGAAAAATTTTCTGGGGACACATGAGCCATAATTTGCTCATGCTTCAATCAAGAAAATTTTAGCTCTATGAGTCTATTTTTAGTAGGAATTGGGATCATTTCATTTGGATGACCCAAACTCAAGTTACGGCATTTTAATGCAAGGCGAGTGGAAAATATGCCAGCTCATAGGTTACCTACTATTATTCCCAATTTCAGGGGTCTTAACTCTATAAATTGGTAATGGTTCATTCTACTAATTTGAATATATGGTTCTAAGGTTTCTTTTCCAATTGGAATCATCCAATTTGGATCACCAAAACTCAAGTTATTGAATTTTACATCCAAACTACTCCAATTTGCAAAGCAGAATCAGACTGTTCTTACACATAGCTCCACTTTGACAAATTTCTAAGCACTTTGGGGTTATAATTTTCTTAGACTTCCTTCAAGTAAATTATTTCCCTAGAGTCTATTTTACCATAATTTTGAATCACTCAATTTGGATGAGTGAAACTCAACACTGACCAAAACAACATAACAATACCTAAAGCAGGCATAACCCATGAGCTACTGGGCTCACCTTTAAGCTTTGTATTTGGGAGCCTTAGAGCTACAATTTTCCCCTAGTCCCTTGTATAAATTTTTATACCTATCTCTTATGGTTCTTTACCAATTGGAATAACTTCATTTGGATGATTATAACTTAATCTATAGCCAAAACAAGAACAAGGGTCTTGACAAAAATTTGACAGCATTTCCTTTGAAAACCCAACATTTTCCCTTTTTACAAACACCCCTCCAAACCAATCCAAACCAATCTAAACAATTCAAACTAATCTCAAACTGAAATAAAACCATCCAAGAACACTTTTATACCACATTTGGGGTTTTATTAAACCCAAACACAGAGAGAGTTAGGGTTTGGTTTTTCTTACCTTAAATCCTTTAAATCTTCAATGCCAAGCTTTCTTCTTCAACTTGATCCTCATAGAAACTCTTGCTGTGGAGCAAGAATCACAACCTCCTCACTTTGCAAGCCCTACCTCTCCTTCTCTCTCTCTCAAACCGTTTTGCTCAAAATGAGCTTCCAAGACCACTTTTGGTCTTAAATATCCCATGTCACATAAGGCCTTGTTTGGCCTTCTTTAAAAATCCATTTTTAGGTTTAAGTTCTCCTAATTGCTAGCTTGCCCACTATTTGTCTCTATTTGCATTTAAATTACATTATCACACTTAGACATTTCTTCTTTTTCTAACTTATGACCCTTGATCCTTATTTCACAATTTCAAATTTTTTGCCCTTTTTCAATTGGGTTTATTTCCGGGTTCAATTAATTTCTCATTTTAGCATTTAATATTTGCATTTGGATTTTAGCCATATAATAATTTAATCAACATTCATTTACCAATTCCCGAAAAATACCAAAGTTGGCTCAATTTATACCCTGAATATATAATAAAATTATATAAAAAAAATTATAAGGTATTTTTGGGGCGTTACAGGCTGCGAATAAGAATATCAAGAGGATTTTGAGAAAGATGGTCGAGGCTTCTCGGGATTGGTCAGAGAAGCTCCCTTTTGCGTTGTGGGCTTATCGTACATCTTTTCGTACCTTTACTGGAGCTACCCCGTATTCTTTGGTGTATGGTATGGAGGCAGTGCTACTTGTTGAGATTGAGATGAGATCTTTGAGTGTAGCACTAGAGCAGCATATGTCCGAGGCTGAGTGGGCCCGGTCTCATTATGATTAGCTTAGCCTTTTAGATGAGAGGAGATTGAGGCGACGGATCATGTTGGAGCCTGCTCCCGGAAGATGACCCATGCATTCGGAAAGGGTCAAACTTAGGAAGTTTAAAGGCGACCTAGTCTTGAAAGTCCTTAGGGGATTGATTGGTGACCCTAGAAGCAAGTTTAGACCGACTTAAAGTGGGCCGTATGTTATTCGAGATTTGACCCGAGAGGGAGCAGCTTGGTTGACAGATCTAGACGGAAATTAGTTCACAGAGCCAGTCATTGTGGATCAACCGAAGAAGTTTTATGCGTGAGATCATGGTCAGAGGATGGGTGGCCATCACTTTGAGTAGTCATATTCCCTATTGCACACCCATACATTGATATATCTTATTGTTAGCCCTTTGAGCCTCCACGCAATTTAATGGCCTTTTTTTCATTGACCTTGCATACCTTTTAAACTGGGTTGGGGGCCACACTTTGTGCGCTGTATTTATTAATTGGATCTGTGAGCATTGTGTCATTAACCGTTTGTTCTTTTCTTTATCATTACTTGTTTCTTTTCTTCTCATTTTGCATCATCACTTTGCTTGCCTTTGAGTTTTGTTTATCATCTTGTTTCTTTTCACTTTTTCTTTCCACTTGCATGAGGATGACACGCTCATGTCCGACTACGAGGCTAAATTTGGTCACGCATAGTTTCCACCCTTGGGTTTGATCCAAGAAAAAAAAATGAAGAAAAAAAAAAGAAAAAAGAAAAGAGTTACGCTCATTCAGTATTCACTTCATTGATATTTGGGATTAGCATGGTTTACTGGTGGTATCATGGCTTGATCATCAGAGGTCATTTTGGATTGAGGAACTTATTTTTCTTTTGAAAGGCTGGTGAGAGCATTGTATGATCCTTTTCTCCATGGATCCGGGAGACACATTAGGAGTGAGGTTTGGGTTTCCTTTGCACTAGGTCCCCTGGGTCGTTATCCATATTACCATTCCCATCTTATGGTGACTTGCCTCGATTTGGCATCCTCGGGATGAGTGGTTCGTCATCATCACACATTGCTACACTTGTATCCCACCTTGTTTCCCTACTTTCTTCTACATCCCTTTTCATTTTCTTCTATCCTCATCGATTGTCGTCTCGCTTCATGAACGACGTGTCTTTTGGTGTACATCACCTATTGATTAGCATTGTTCACTTATGTGTTGGTTGAGTCACTTTTCTCACATGATTCTTCGACATTTGGCATTGCGCACATAGGGGTTTGGCATTATCTATTGGGTATTTGGGCCTTTGTTTCCCATCATTTCATTCACCTTTCACCCTTGGCCTACATTACGGTCAGGAGTCTTCTAAGACGCAAGGCCATGAGATCTGTGTTTTCTTCGACGCATTTATATGGACGGGTTCATCGCGATTGAGCACAATATGTCGATAGGTCAGGTGTTCTTAGGGGAATATCGAGGTCTATATTTCCATTTAGTTGCTTGTCTCAGGTCCATGATCATATAAAGATGATACAGAGAGTTGGGACCATTGATGGTGCCTTAGCTTGATGCTTTGACACGTTCACATTGGGGCATACCCCCATCCTTGCATGCTGGCTTTGGCTCTTACACATGTACATAGGCAGTCCATTTCGCCTAAAGAAGTTTTAGGCATCAGAGTTTGAGTAAACCCCAGTATTCAGCCTGGTTTCTTCATACAATAGAGCGCTTTTAAGAGCTGACTGGGGATCGGATTCACGGTATTCATTGACCCAGCAAGGATGTGCATACTGGGGCATTCCCTCATTCATTGTCCTGCTCACTAGTGCAAACAATTGGGTTTTCAGTGATGTATTTCAAGGTTTTCATTGAGATATTTGAGTTTTAGATGTACATACAGGGGCATACCCCCTATAAGTTGTTGGTGGATATTGGATGTTATGGATTAGTGAGGAAGGCTTTTCCTCAGAAATGAATGTTTGTAATATTTCCAACTTTTTGACTTTGACTTTATGTGCAGTGGTAAGTTTATGACATGGTATAGATGCCTTAGACTAGGGCTGTGACATCCCTGACCCACCACCCAAGTGCGATGTAAGGTGAGGGTGTCACTATTCATTTTACCTGTATACTATAACCTGTTCATTCATACACTAATAAGCATGTATCTTGAGATATATTTTGTAGCAGTGGAATTTCAAAATATATTCAAGATCCACAAATAGGAGTGTTCGACTTATACAAAAACTTTACATTTGTTTACAAACAACAAAAAGAATATTACATATACAAAATAGACCAAAAAGTCTTCCGGTGGGCATCTAACTATGTGTTGACCTTGGAGACTGATGAGGGTTGTCCGACCTTCTTGCCTCTGCTTCCGTACCTACACGGATGAAAACTCGTGCTAAGCTTTACGCTTAGTGGGAATAAACTCGTGGACGACCACTAACACGGATCATCACACTTCTATACACATGCATACACATCTAGCATATCATATCATTAAAACATGCTTATACAAATCTTATATTTACTTATCATATCATGTTTCATTTCTTATCAACGTTCATATACATTTCATATGTCATATTCAAGTCATTTGTTTTATGTTTTATGCTTGCATAAACCTTAGAAGTGGATAAAGGAAACTTTAAGGGCGAAGGCGTACTCCTTTATGCAAGCAGTGGTCTATAAGACCCGGCGGTATCATTGTGCGAGACAATGACCATCTATAAGAGGCAGAAAGGCAATGTAATGACCAAGCAGAGACCAGCGATCGATATCTTTGCGAGACTTATTTTCCTAATAGGCATGCCCATCTATCCCTCTACCAGGTTCTAAGCAGACAATCCATGTGTATTTTATGTTCAGTACATATCTCATATTCCCGAATACTTATTGTCATCCGGTAATCATATGCGATATTTACAATCATTTATTCGTATCTTTGCATTTTTCATATTTCATTATATGCATCAATAACTATGGTTACCATGTATGCTTATGAGCTATTTACTATCATTCCTTCATCAAGATATATATAGATGGATTCTAGACTCAAAGGGCTTTCCATAGAGTCCAAGAACATCCAAAACGGAGTTCGGACAAAGAAATTATGACTGTCCGAAGTTGAAGGCTTCCTATGAACAGTGACTACGAGCATAACCAGCATGGCCTACTATTTTTCTTGCTTTATGGACCTAATATAGGCTCAATTTCCTTAAAGAAGCTATATATGGATGAATTCTAGACT